>JAEQBH010001647.1:0-600000 GCA_016808115.1 Tetrastigma voinierianum
ACCATAATTAAACATTAACCATAATCTCATTTTAATCCACTATACATTCATTTTCACCCAACCATATCACAATCACTTTAATCCCATGCACTACAATTTAAAAATACATAACTAAGGAATGACCAAAATACCCTTTACTTTACAAAATGACCTAATGCCCTCAATTCAAATCCTTTCTTTTCTAACCAATTCCAATGCATTTCTAGAGTTAATATTCACCCTAAAACATGGAAATTACCAACTACCCTGACCCTCTTATTTGTTTACGAAACATGCATGTGCCATATTCAATTTGTTCTTCCATTTTCACTCTAATCACTCCAATCTAATGCCTTATACCTCAATTTCACTCAATCCCTAACCAATTTCAACACATATCACACAAAATTCACTATCAAACCCTAACAAATCACTCACTTTATTTTTCAAAACCTAATCTAGTCCATTTTTCTCAATTTATATCAAAATCATCATCATTCAACCTAAATACCACTAATTTAACATCCATAAGAAACAAGGCATTAGGTGCATGAAAACATCAAAACCCAACTTTCTCACCAATGGAACTTACTTGTTTCTTGGTTTTCCTTGGCTTCTCTTCTGATACCACTGAGATCACTTGAAGAGTTTTTGAAGGAGAAGGAAAATCACATCTCACCTTGCTCCACCTGCCAACATGTTTTCTCTCTTTCTCTTTCTTTTCCTTTCTTTCTCTTTGCTTCTCTTTTTCTCACGGGTATGGCCGAGCCTCTTTGAGCAAATTTAATCTTCTTGAATTTAGATTTTTACCCACAATAACTTGCTGAAAATTGCACTTGAGCCTATGAACTTTATTATTCATTCTCATGAGTCCAATCCACTAACCTATTATTAATCATACCTAGCTACCAAGAATGGTTTGATTGCTCTCACAAGAAAATATCTCTCTTATATCATATTTTATTCATTTTCACTTATATCGCTTTTTTATACCGATTAAAACTTCAAAAATATTCCACGGTTGTTCAAACTTCCAAATTGAACATGAAATATTCTAATTACATCCTTCACAAGGATTCCAAAGTTCAAATCACCTAAATCCGACTTAAAATCGCAAAATCTGAACTGTGACAATAGCGTATTATTATCCGATTTACGTTCGGATTGCCTGGAAACTATCCAAAAGGACTCCGTTTCACTCCGTTTCAGTTTCGTTAGACTCTATGATTAATTCTGGACATTTTCGTATTTTCGGCCCAATTTCCAAAAATTTCAAATACAGTCTCAATTTCAAATCGAAATCACTATTCACTTAAATCTCCAATTCTCTTCTAAATATCAGTTCAAAGTCATAGGAACTAAAATTTCTTAAAAATTCCTCTGCAACCCCTCCATCCGGATTTAATAAGAAGACTATTTATTCATTAGGCATCCAAGGAAATTTTCAAAATTTCACTTTATGCCCAAACACATCCTGAAGGCTTCTAAATTCTAATCTACTCCGCTTCATCGTTGGACCTCTAATCAGCCAACAACTACCATTATAACATTCAATAAGGCTGGGTTTTACACTCCATACTTTTCTCATAAATTCTCAAAGGATCGACATAAAACGGAGCCCACCATCACAATGATCATACGAGGCAATCCAAAGCGAGAAAATGTGGTTCTTTCAAAATTTCCAAACAACCTGCGGGTCATTAGTTCGTTGAATGGCCTCCACCCACTTAGAACATAATCAACTCCGCCAATAAAATGTAAAGGTACCTACAAGAAGGGGGAAAAGGTCTCTATGAAGTCTAAACCCATGAATCGAAGATTTCAATGATTAAAATAGCAGGTGAGGCATCATGTTCCTTTTTGATCCTCCTAATTGTCGCACCGAGCAAGTTTCGAAAATCAAAGCAGCTTCTTAAAAAGAGTGAGCCAATAAAACCTGGCCAGAGGATTTGTCCACCGTTTTTCATGAGAAATGCCCTCCACAAGTTTCGAGCGGCAGTATAAGAGTACCCCAATTTGATCATCATCGATACACACTGCCCTGATCAATCGGGGTCCATACAAGATTTAAACAAGCATGGGTCATCAAAGCATGTTTCTTTATGTCCACCAAAATTTCCTTTAGTTTAGAGGTCCATCGGGGGTGGAATTAGTACTGTCACTAGATAGTTTACTATGTCCGCATACCACAAGTAAGGGATAAGAGCAAGTTGCTCATCAGGGAAAGTGTCGCCTATGGGCAGGCCTCTAAGTGGATTCCTAATCCGCCAGACAAAAAAAAAAAAAAAAAAAAAAAAAAAAAAAAAAAAAAAAAAGGTCGCACCACACTCAACTCCTTTCTTATCCTAATACCAAGTTAAATTCTTGACAAAGAGAGGATCCACCTACCAAACGAGGCTTATCCCGCTTTAGAGAGCAAGTACTTCAAATACGCATGATCCAGGAAATGCTCTAACAGACCCTACAACGCATCTAACTAACTTTCCTGGGGCAAAGACAACAAATTAAAACTTCTTCCGTAGTTATGTAATTGGGGATTATTGACCCAAAGTCCCACAAGATGAGATCAAAAGTTTTTTTTATCTTCCTTCATTTCAAAAAATGTTCTCTATAGTATTAATCACACACATGATCTCAAAAGGGAGTTCCTAATTGGAGATCGTGATAGATAGAGGATACTAATATAGCTATTTATCAAAGGCATCCTCACAAGCCTATGACCATGCAAAGGGGACGTCCTTGACAAGAAAATTACATAAGGGACAAAGAATCAAATCTCGTGATGAACTCCAGAGTAAAATCCCGCATGACCTAAGAATCACGATATCTTAACACACCAGGCAGGTAAGAGGAAACTCAACCCACTGGCTTTCTCCACTTATTCCTTTTTCACACTATGTTTGAAGATAATCCTCATGTCGTAATGAAGTGATACCCCCAATTACACTAAATTTTTTCCGACACCTCTCTATTACCTTCCGTAGATTCTCCGCACATCCTCATACGACCTCCAAAACCGAGAAGTCATCCATGAAAATCCCAAAATGAGTTCTATCATATCACTAAAACTCCCATCATAACTTACCGAAGGTTCCCCGTGCATTACATAATCCAGCGGGCATTTTCCTAAAGGCAAATGTGCCTAGCCAGCAAAAGAACGTGGTTTTCTCGATTCTAAGGCCATCTCACTTGATTGCACTCGAAAATTTGCCGAGAAAACAATAGAATTCATGCCCCGCAACTCTCCAAAGATTCGACCATCCACAAAAGGTATAGGAATGATCTTTCTAAGATCATTGAGCTTCCTATAGTCTATGCACACCTTCCAACCTGTGGTGACCCGAGTGGAATTAGCTCATCGTTCATCGGGCTACCACAAAGGACCCCATATTTAGGAACTACTGTCGATCGACCCACTCGCTATCCGCAAATGGGGTAAATAACACCTACGCCCGTAGTTTAAGACCTCTTCTGAACAGTCTTTCATGATCGTCTGGCTGCCGACGGGTTGTCTGTGAGGGCTCGACATCCTTCCAAGTGAACCCAGGTTGCATCAAGTGCTGATTCCCTTAATATCCGTAATTGTCCATCCTATGGCGTGTTTTGTGGGTTCTCAATATTCCAAAGGTTTATTCTCTCATCTGGATCAAGAGGAAGATATATCACGTGGAAAGTTTCTTCTACCCTAGGAATGCATATCAGGATGCGATGGTAAGGGCTTCAACTCAAGTTTAGTGGTTTCTCTTCCATGCAACACCTCATTCTCGATTGATGGCAATTTCTCAAATTAGGTGCCCACCATTTGCTTCACCTTCAAGCAGCTCAATTATGGAGGTAAATCCGATTCAAATGTGGTTACCTCGAATCTAACTCGCTTACTAGACAAGACATGAAAGGACCATCGTATGAAACATTATCTACGTAATTCACAACGTAGTCTACTGTTCACCATGACGTCCTCTCATCCCTTATTTCATTGAAGATATTCACAAATTACCGCTGTTAAGCAAAGATACCGTCATTAGTCCTCCCTACAATGTATGATGGCATTAGTAGTAGCCAAGAACGGTCTACTAAGAATCACTGAACTGAGTCCCTCGATTCACCATTAAAGCCAGTGTCAAGAACAACAAATTCACAGAAAGTAGAACTTGTCTACTTGCAACCAATACATCCTTCATCATCCCTCTAGGAATTTTCACACTACGATCGCCTATCGAGGATATCAGTTCCGCTCTAACTCTCAACCCAGCTCAACATATACCGAGGATGGCAAATGTTAACACTTTCTCCCAAATCCACTAGAGCATGTCCCCACTTTGAATTCCTACCACTATGGAAATAAGGCTTCCCGGTCTTTTTGTATTTTAGGGCAAATTGTTCCTGGACATGAGGTGGATTGTTTAGTCATAAATGCATCCTTGTCGACACCTAGTTTTCTTTACGCACAAGTCTTTCAAAACTTAAAGTATACGACGGATTTGCTTAATGGCATCCAATAAAGGAATGTCTAACTTAACTTGTCCAACAACTCATAAATTTCAGAATGATTGTTCATTTTCTGGGGCTCTCAACTCAAGAGGGCATGGAGCGGAGGGACAAGGGAGGCCTTGTCTTTTCCTCGGTCTCAAACATCAACAACATCCTACTTCTAAGAACATGAGGTCATTGACACCTCATCATCCCCGAATGGTTCATTTCGTACATCTCAGACGCTTCCTGGGTTGAATGGTTGGCCAATTATTCTTCCACTTCAAGAGTGGTGACAATTCTTGCAATGTTCAAGGTGCCATCACTTAGACTCCGAGACTCAACACTATTTTCGAACCTCGGGGTTTTGGATAGTTTGCAAAGGAGTTTCTTTTTCTTGCTGGGAAAATTTCATAAGAGGTTAGCCGTATGGATTTGTGATCTCACATCATCTACAAGTGTTTGAGAAATCAAAGGTTAGTGGATTGTTGGGCTTGGGACAACCGTGTCACAAATATCCTTCAACCTCTCTTCGTGGATGTTGGTAAGGTCAGGCTCCTAAATTCCTGAGATTGAGGTGGGAAACCTCGTTGGGGTTTACGTGAAACTCGAGACCTTGATTTTAGAACGGCCTTTGCTGGTTGGAAAATTGCGGGCCTCCTCATTCTCCATTCAGTGCTTACCCCACCTCGATTATAAGTTCTGAGTATGGAGAATCGGTGCTTCCTTGTAATTAAGAGATTAGCCATTTTACTGAGTCAAGCCCCTTGACTGAGAAGGTTAGTATGAAGTAATAGTTGGAGGAGTGGGGTCATCGTGAATGATGCATGGCTCCTCCACTTCTGCACTTTACAGGTACCGAAGGTACTTCGAGTACACGGTTACCTCATTCACCTTTTTCAATTCTACGGCCTCCAACTTCCTCGCTAAGTCAAGCGCTTTTCGCATGTGTCATCATTCTCTCTGGTGATGGATTCCTCCCCTCAGAAAAGACGTATGCACTTAGCGCCATGAGGTGTTAGCTCCCCAAGTTCAAACATTTTTGCTATTGTATCGAAAAATTGAATTGCCTGCACTTTTTCTCATAGAACTCCTCAGCACACATCATTCCGATGTATTGTTTGTTATTCAAGGATACCCGTGAAAATAATACAAATTTGTCCAACATCCAAACCATGATGAGGGATAGCATGTAGGAGGTCCTTACATCTTTCCCATACACAGCGAAAGGTCGTCTTGCCGTAAAGTTTTGGATTGCTCGCATGAGCGCACAAGAGGGTGCGAAAGAGGGAAGAATTTATTAAGGAATTCATTTCGCATGTCCCCAAGCAAAGACACTGGGGAGCAAGCTAATGAAACCATATTTCGCCTTTCCTCTCGCAGAGAATGGGAATAAACCATACAAATATATATATGGAGGTGATCCCGTGAGAGGAAAGCAATCAGAAACATCTCGAAATTTCATGAATGAATAGGGTTCATAATCGACCGATACATGTGGACAAGGCGAATCATCTCGACTTCATAAGGAATCGGTTAAATTTCTTCGTAGGCGAATAAATGAATTTGTTGTGGTTCGAGGTTCCGTATCTCACGGAGGGTTCTTTCCATATTAGTAAAGCGGCTGGGGAGCCCAATATTGATTTCCTCAATAAAATTAACATTCCCTCCCGTCGCCTGGTTGCCAAAGGGTGCAACACCATCTCCGTCAGGGAGGTTCATGAGTCTCAGGGGTCTGTAACTTCTTAGGCATTTGGATTAAAAGAGTTGTTTGACTCCCTGATGGTCCATTTGAGGTGTAGGGTTCTCTTAAAACAAATGTCTTACTATGGACTCTTCAGAATGTCTTGGAGGTATAATTCTTACAAGTCGGCGTTGCTCGTCAACCAATCGATGACGACTCTATATGTCGTCAACCAATCCATCCTAAGGATGACGTCGAACTTCATCTCCATGACCGTGTCCACACTGCTAAAATCCCGAGATTCTAAATGCAACCTCGACATATCATCCCTATTCTCGCCCCTAATCCCTTTGTGGGAGAACCACATATAAAATTCTTTCAAGGCCTTAACCCATAAGCCCCAATCTCATCATAATCATGCAACGAGCGAGTCTGATGCGACGCACTTTCGTATCTCAAACACTCGCCCACAAAGCGACAGCAAAACGCACTTATGACCATGATCTGTTGACCTCACCGATGCACAGATGGTGTATACTCTCTAAACTGATGTCCTCGCCTATGGGCCCGGCCCTCTCGCTCCGCCATAATTCGACTCCTTCGCTCGTCAGGTAACGCGAGGGCACCTCGGGCAACCTCGACCGGAGCATCACCTTCCGACCTATACTAGGCCGTGGAGGAATAAATCAGATCCTCTCCCGCTCCACTACCGACCGGGATCGCCATTCAAAACTCGATCCTTTGCCTCTCGGGGCAATCCCTCCTATACCAGCCACATGATACGGAAGCAACACCATCCGCTCTCTGCATGACTGCACCCCTTGCTTCCGTCCCTCATCTGATGGCCACGACTTTGGAACCCATGTGAACTAGAAGCCCTCTTCTTCTTTCCCGAACTGGAAGAAGACTGACTCTCCTTCCTATTGCTACTAACACCAACATCCTGAGTGCCAACATCTCCACCCTCTATGGTCAAGTATTGATCCAACCATAAGAGTCCATATGTCCCTAAGCGAGTCTCATATCCTACTCGAATGGACAATCTCACCATTCAAATCTCCTAACCTTGGTCACATATAAATACATAGTCATCAACAAAACAAGTTTAACTCCAGAATTTAGCCAGATTTATCACCACATGGCTCTCGTTTCAAATTTCAGGAACTCGGGCTCAGATGTTCAAGAAGCGGGCCTAAAATACTTTCGGGCCTGCTTAAGAGCTCATAATCCTTCCCAAGTCATCGCTCTAAGTCTCTGTGAGGTCTTAACCTAGTCCCATCACACTGGGACCCACCCTCTAGCATCAAATCACTAACTCACCTATCCCAGCCATTACTGGAGGCAATATCCATAGCTCCAACACCCTTCTCACTGCCAACCAATGGTCTACCACCATCGATCCTCCCCATGAATATCTGAGGATGATGTGCCTGCAAACCTGAGGCTTACTCTGATCACCCTGCCACCGCACTAGCTCGCAATGGCAACAACCAAGAATCCCTACAAATTTCAAGAAGGCCCGCTGGTCAAATATGTGGTGTTTAATTAGCACCTCGACCACCTCTACCGCCCCGCCTGCACAGCTACTACACACGCCAAATGGCAAGTCGAAGTTTTAAATGGCATTCTCTAAGGGTAACACAACTAGACACTATCTTACATACCGAGATTTTTTTCATGAATGCCAAGGCATTCATAGATAATGCAAGACAAACATTCCATACATAACCACACCAAAATTAATTATTTATTTTATTTTAAACCCCTTGGTGGAACAAAGGTTCATGAACAGATTCATGAACAAAGGACCCTAAATGCTGCACCGTTCAAACGGGTTCTGGTGTGATATGATGATCGTTGCACACAAAGACGACCGCCAGCACATCGCATTGGATGCAAAGCTACGGTCGTGGCGGTCAAAAGTGATACGCTCAGGTCGGGCACGTCACTGGTGCTCGGTCGCCAAGACGCCGCGTACGCTAGTGACCGCTTTCCGTATTTAGTAGCGACGCCCATTTTCCCACCAACCCTAGTTTCGTGCCGCGACATCAAAACTGTCGCGACACCTCGCCAAACCAAAGGCACCTCAAAACGTTATAACACCGCTTCAACCTAAAACAAGACAAACTGTGTCAGCGATCTTCAAACTGGGTCACGACAATTCACCTTCAACGGCCAGTCGCGACCTAAAACCATGTCGCACTTCGGGACTTCCTTCAATTATTCAACCTATGCCACGACATGAAAATCCTGTCGACAAGCCCAGTCACGTACCACTACACCTATGTCACAACCTCAAATCGATGTCACAACACACCAACTAGCCAACCCATGTCGCGACCTCAAATCGATGTCGCAACCCAAGGTCAACTTAGCCCCACCCCTGCCATGTCATGACGCCATTTCCCATGTCACGACTTAGGGCCATTCAATCCTTGTCGCGACTGAGATTGCCTGCCGCGACCTGCACTCGCCTGTACCGCTTCGCTCGCTCGACCCAAAAATGGTGTCACGCACCCAGACCAACCGTCCAACTCGCTTAATTTCAGGTCGCGACCTCATGCAAGCCAAGAATCCAAGTTCAGCCAAGACTGCTATTACCGTACGCGCAGCCGCCACCGCCGTGAGCTCGTTTATACCGCATGCCCGCAATGTGCTCCAATCGCGCGCCTGCACTCACCGTGGTCACTTACCAAGACTGAAAATGGGTAATAGTCATCCCGCTTCCCCCCGCACATCTCTTTCGCTCTACCCACGTAAACTACGTAAAAATTTCCTCAATATTTTTTTCTCATTTTTTTTTCTACCAAGGCTACTGGAACCTGGAAAACTCACCAAATCAAAAAGTTTAATTTCAAAACTTTTTCTTGTGCAAAAACTGGAATAATCTTCCAGAATTCCACAAAACACAACCTGTTTATTTTTTTTTTTTTTAAAAAAAAGAAACTAGAACGCATCGTTTCAGAATTTTTTTATTTTATTTTTCATTTTCGACTATTCGCCCATAATTCCTCAAACTATCAAGCTATATTTTCTCGACCCTAATGTTCCACATTTTCCTATATGCTATTTATCAAGCATACAATCACACAACACATACAACACAAAAATCACGCAACAATCATCAGAATGCACAATGAATGCATGATCTAAACTGCGCCATCAAGTCTTGTAACGATACCTAATCTCCGATACTAAGCTATACCATGTTGTGATGTTTTATACCTAATGACCATGGCCTAAGCCCAAGTCCTCAAGCCCTGGCACTGTGGGTACCTATGCTTTGATATCAAGCCATGACGCCCCAAAACCCGAGGTCTCTGCTGACCACCGGCTAACCTCATAAACCCAGGTGTCTCAAGTGTCATGAGACCCATACATGATTAAAAATGTCCACATCAGGCCCATACATCCATACTCATCAAAATATAATCAACTATGTTACAATAGTTTCAAGAGTTAATTACACTCTTATACAAACATGTTTTTACAAAAATAGATAATCAAAGCCACATGTCTGGGCCTAAAAACCCATAAAGGGAGTATCAGCCTTCCTAAATACCCTGCACCGTGCTGGATCCCACGATGCGAGTAATGCCCAAGAGGATAATCCCATACGGTTACTCCCCACCTAAGTGCTCGCAATGGCACACCAAACATTCAAGTAAAATGATACAAGTCCTACTCGATGTTCAAGATGTTATGGATGAGAATGTGACTCACCCATCCCCACATCTCGAGCCCTCACTGACTCCCTCACGCATGCCTGAGCCAAGTGTGAGAAACAATGTTTTCAAACAAAAGGTTTTTATTCCTAAAAACATAATACCAATTTTTCAATAAAATTCTATTGGACAACCCTTCGAGGTGAATTGCTGGATAACTCTCCGAAACAGTCATGAGTCATCCTCCAAGATGAACTGTTGGACAACTCTCCAAGGCAATTCTTCATAAAATCTTCCCATCAAATTCATTTGACAACCATGTTTTTCATGTCATGCACCCATATCTACTGTTCTAGGTTACCCCGGTGCATATGAAATGCAATATCTACCTCTACACAATCATGTTAGTGATATCACACATGCATATATTAACGAAAATCATACACAAACAACATGTTATTCATTCATAGTAATAACACCAAAATTAGCTCACATGGGCTAATAAACAATCCGACAGTCCATCTTGGAACTGCCCAAAAATCAAACAAATAGCACACAACCACATAAAAAGTCACATGAACAGCCCAACCCACAATCTCGGACTGTCATGGACGACTCTAGGGATTTTTCCACTCAGTCCCACTCTTTGGAACTGAAAACACGGCCATCCAAGCCCCCAAGATATCCCCATCCATTAAAATGGCTCTTAGCCAAAGAATAAATCAAGTAGAAGAAAACCCCTACCTCCTGGAGTTGCCGAAACTCCACAATACCAATACCCATGAGTAGCTCTTGTAGTGGGGATCAACTTTGCCTCTTGTATCGCTGGAATTTGATGGACCGAACGTCGGGAAGAGAAGTGAGAGCTTCTCACTCTAAAAACTCTCTTTCTCCCTCTCTTTCGCTTTTCTTCTCGTTTTTCTTCTCCCAAACTGATTTGGGAGAAGATGGGTCAAGATTGGGTGTCCTCTCACTTGCTAAGTGTCCAATTCTCATTGGCCACATTGGATTACACTCATCCCTTATCCATCTACCATGGATTCCACCCAATCACATGTTGCCATGTGTCTCTCATGGGTCCCATTTGAGCTCAATGTTCGAATTAGTTCTCCAATTTGACACGTGTCTCATCTTAGTTCCACTCAAATCGCGCAAGTTGTCTCGCACCACTCCTGCCTCTTTAAAAAACATGAAATCTCAATGTCTCAAACTTACATGCAGTAGCTATATTCCGCGAGACGACTAACGTTGAAAGTCCGTTTCATTATCCGAGATCTAGAAAAATTATGAATTTTGACCGAAATTACCAATTTTTCATTTTTCATAAAATTAGAATTTTCTAGAGTCTTACAAGCCCATCTTAGAATGACCACATCATAGTCATCTAAAACATTATTGATTAGCAAAGTAACTTTCTAGGAAAAAGGCTAGAAGCCTACCATGACTTCAGATAATGGTACTCATAGCAGCATTTATCAACTGAATCTCCATCAGTAGAAATAGCCACGAGGGAGGTGAGTATGCTATTGATTAGTACCCAAAAAGTGCTATTTTGAACCCTATTTATTATAGGTTTTGAGTGTTTTTTGTATACTAATCATTCTAATTAACCCGATTTGCACATTAAGGTCCCTGCTATTCTAACACGCATTTTTGTGGAAAATTTGCGCTATGAGCCAATTATGCCAAAATTGTCGAAATAATCCAAGCACGAAGAATTCAAGTCAAACTGTATCGTAAATCAAAACCGCAGGAAAGAATAGCAGAGGCCAGAAGAAATTGCACCATCAGCAGGAAGGCTTTTCCGCGCATCAGGCATCACAAAGAACTGCTCCTCCAAAGAGTTTATTCCCCGCGACGCTCACCTTTGTTACAATTTTGGTTTTTCCTTTCACCCTTGTCAGACCACTATGCTCGATTGTAGTATTTCACTTGGTTTGTAAGGCTACAAGCCATTGCTACACCGTTGGAGGGGGACATTTTTTGGTGAATAAAGCTAGGTTCCAGCTTCTCCGCTTTTTCTCTTTTCTCTCATTTTCTCCCTTTCTACTTACCAAACAATTCTCCGAGGATGACAACTCAAGAGGATGGTCAGTTGCCTCTTCTCCTTGGAAGAGGACTAAGCACTGGCAATCCGCTTGGAGGTACACATCCTCCTTGCTTTTAACGCACGCATTTATGGTTGTTTAAGTTCCTACTTCTCACTTAGGTTAAAATCTCTTACATGCTCTCTTTAATGTATTTGGCAAGCTTTGTCTAATGATACTTCACTAGATCCATCGAGGCTCAAATTTAGTTGTCTCCGCATTATCGTGGATTGTGGCTTTAGATGTTTTCACCGGTTAGAACATTTATGCCCATTTAAATGTTATGTTTCAAAAGGGAAAATCATATGGTTTAGTTTTTAAAGCTAAATGAAGATCCGGTTCGGGAAATGACTATATGTCATGCTCCCTAACGCGAGGAAAAAGACTCGAGCACATGTTAGTTGCCCTAAAAACCCTAACCTAGTGGCCTAAGACTTCAAGGAGTTCTTTTCTTACTTTTCTTCATTTTATTTTCAGTTTTAAACCCCAAAACCTCACTGTTTTTAACCAAACCTGAAAACCAACACTGACTCACCACTTTTGCCTTCACTCGTTAGTCATTTGTGCGAAGAAAACCCATCCCGTGTTCAAATCTCTAGACCATATTAAAAGAGTTTGACTAATGTAGTAGGAGAGGAACTTAGGTATAAATTTTGTTGATTCCGATCACCCTACCGTGGCACGAATCAAATGGCGTCGTTGCTGGGGATGGTGCCTAAGCGCATTGACGAAATACATTTAACACTTCATGATCCTTGTCACAAGTATCGTGAATTTCTTTTATATTACGCCTATTTTTTTTTTATTTCATTTCACTTAAAAAAAAAACAACAGCAGGTGAATTTTTTTTTCTCTCGTTGTCTTCGTGTTTGGCTCGCTTTCTAGCCGGAGTGCATGTTCCCTTAAGCCGCGTGGATCTCAAACATAGACAAAATGGAAGAGGGAGAACAATACAGTGAGTATTCAGTGGAGAGAAACCCTAGAGCTTACATGTCCATGAGGGACTATAGAAACCAATGGATGAGTTCACCATATGGTAGAACTTACAACCATAGTTGGGGGAATCACACGAATACCTCATGGGAACCCAGACCTCCACAATATGCACCTCCTCGAACTCATATTATGCCCCACTTAGCAAAGAACTCACCAACCCTATCCCCGTTGAACAAGCCATCCTGGAACTTCAGCAAAATAGTGATAATTTACTAGAGGAGCAAAGGGTAGTGGATCAGTCTGTGTCAATCAAGAAACTGATATTAAGAGAGCTCCTGAACAAGGAATCGATGGGTTCCAAAGCCAAATTGATCAAAAATCGACATCTCAGTGAATCCATCTCAAAGCTCACCAATGCTTGTTCATCAAGAGGAAGAAAATCCGTAATGAGGGTTCTCAATTAACACCAAGGAGGAGCCCCGTCTACAAGAACACTCGGTAGAAATTTTTGAATCCTCGATAATGGTGCGTCACACCTGTCCATGGAGAAGAAAGAAGAAACCTCCCTAATGTCAGCCGAGGAGGTAGTGGAAAGGAAGAAACAGAAGAGCCCTAAAGTCCATCGCCCAAACAAAAAACACCATCGCCAAAGGCATATCCTCGCTTCCCCTCGCAACACAACCCAATGCCCAAAGCACCCATAACCCATCACAAGATACATATTGTCTACATCTCGGCAGCAAGAACTCAAAGGTCGTGATCACCCGCTCCCAAAACCCATGCCACCATCACCATTGCATAACATTTCAAGAGATTAGTGGCCATCAGATGCTTCACTACATCAAAACGATGGCGTACCAAGCAAGATACCGCATGGCATAAAGGGTTGTGTTCGTGCCGCTCTAGCTGAAGATCTAACCCTGCAAGATTTAAGCTCCGCTATTCAGCCTCCAAAGGCCTAAGGAAGTGGCTCGAGGAGCACGCCTCCCACTTTTTTGTTTTAATTTTTCTTGTCTTATTTTATTTTATTGTATTTTATTTTGATTGCAAATTTTCTTCTTAGATTTATCTGTTCTTTAGTTAATTTATGTTTTTAAAATTAATCTTTTTGCTTTTCTCGCACCTTCCTAATTTTTCAAGGTTAATTTACAGCCATGGTGCAAATTTTGAATAGTAAAAATGCAAATTTTTGGTGTCTGGAAACAAGAAACCAGTTAGTTAGGAGCAAAGAGAAAATTTTCGCAACTACAGGCTTAAAATTTCGCATCCTAGCCGAAATGCTTAAAATTTTCGCAATCCTAGCGAATGCGAAAATTCTCTGCTTATAGTGAAATTTTGTTATCTTAGCCAAATTCTCATGTTTCAATAAAATTACCAGCACAATGTAGAAAAAAACCGTTTGTTTTTTTTATATATATTATTTTATTTCAAAAAAAATAATAATAATAAAACTTTTAAAAAAATTAATTAAATAAATTTAAAATATTTTTTTGTCTCTAAAAATCGTTTTTTATTTTATAAAAAAATTTTATTATTATTATTATTTTTTTATTTTATTTTATTTTATTATTATTTATTTCCATTTGATTTTTCAAAAAATTAAAAATTTCATTATATACATTTAAAATTTCAAACATACGAATTTTAAGAGTTAATTCTGCCAAGCTAGTTAGCCTCTCAAGGCTAGCTTAGCGAAAATTTTCATATGGTCCCACTCGAATTTCCACTTGCTTTCGCCATAACTTTTTCATCCGAACTCCGTTTAGCGCTTCCACTGCTGGAAAGCTTAGAGAGTGTAATCCAAATATGGGTTTAAAGAACATTTGAGTTTATTATGAAAGTGTAATTTTTAAAAATGCTCCAACTCTGTCACTTTTTTCCCCTTTCTTTCCTCCTAACTTGTTTATTTGAAGCCCAAACTAGTGCTTAATAAGATGCCATTTAAAGCTTACGGCTTCCTACTCAGTAATGAGCACATCTCATCAGAGTAGAGTGTAACACTTCCTTCTCTACTTTCCAATCCGAGCCCCATTTCTGATTAACTCAGATGTTCGGGTCGGGAGAGTTAAATATAAGCGTACTTTGCATTTATGTTCTGTTATGAGTTATTTTGCGCAGTCCCATTTTGTGACGTTTCGCCGCTTGCCGGGTTCCTTTATAAAGCCAAGTATACCATGTTACCATTTTTCAAAACTGAACTCATTTTGCAATCAAAATTTTTTCGTGGTTTCTAATCCGCAAGTTGAAAATTTAAACTTTGTCCAATTCTATTGATTCTAGATTGGTTCATTCTATGGAGGAATGATTAGTTGAATTCCTTATTGATTTCGACATTTTTCTTTCCACCTTGTGAATAATTCACACACAGCACATTAGGTTTCAATGATAGTCAAAAACTCACACAACCCTCCTTTACTTTGCATAACCTACCCTAGTTCCATTGACCGCCTTTAATAGGTTAAGGACCCCTGTGGAAAGAAGGCCAATGCGTCTTCGAAAAAAAAAAGAGAAAAAGAAAAGGAAAAGAAAAGAAAAAGAATAAAAATTGCAACGCTTTACCTTGAAACCCGAGCACGGTCCCTAGGGTATATATTAAAGCCTTTAAAGCCCTAAGGCCCTAAAACCTTCATTGGCCGGGAGTCACCGACTTAGTGCTCATACACTGGTGGATGGGTGGAGCTTAGCAAGCCAGGTGCTGGAGTCTCAAATCATTCAAGTCCGGGTGAAACCTCAAGAGTTTGTGGTCAAAAGATCCTTATGACTCAAGCCCTAAGCTCCTAATCGTTGGGAGTCATCTGCAGATCCCCTACACGGACTCTTGGTGAGGTCGATTCTCAAGATTGCACCTTACAACGCAAAAAGAATTGTGAAATAAGAGTGTGGTCCTGATCTATTTAGGTTGGTTAGCATGCTAGGTCGGTAGTAGCTAGGTCAGGGAGAAAGAATAGCAGCTTATCGCTGAGAGTCGATCAATAAACACTTAGATTTCGTGAAGTTATATTGATTCACCAAGAAGGAGGTTCTTTTCGATACTCAATTTTGTATGGCATTCATTCTCATGACAGTTATTGGACACGCTTTGAGGATTCTTACTTAGGGTTTAGGCATTACTCATCCACAACCTTTTGAAATATAATTTTAGAACGTTATTTTGTTATCAAGTTTCTATGTTCTTTCTTTTCTTTCTTTCATCATAAAGACTAGCAATGTGTAGAATGCAGATTAGTACCCAAAAAGTGCTATTTTTGAACCCTATTTATTATAGGTTTTGGAGTGCTTTTGTATACTAATCATTCTACTAACCCGACGGTACATTAAGGTCTCGCTATTCTACTCAGATCGATTTTGTGGCAAATTTTGCGCTTTTTGGTTTTTCTCCTTTCTACCCTTGTTGTAATCACTTATGTTCGATTGTGCGGTATTTCACTTGGTTTGTATACATAAGCCATTGGTATACACCGTTGAGGGGGACGGCTTTTGTGTGAATAAAGTTGTGGTTCCAGCTTCTCCCGTTTTTTCTCTTTCTCTCATTTTCCTTTCTATCAAACACTCCTCTCGAGGATGCACAACTCAGAAGATGGTCAAGCTAGGCCTCTTTCCCTGGAAGAGGACTATGACCATCAAGTAACGGTTTGGAGGTAACGACTGTCCTTCTGCTTTTTGACCAATATTTATGGTTGTTGTTCCCGTCGCCAGGTTAAAATCTCTTAAGCATGCTCTCTTTAATGTATTTGGTGCTGGGGTTCAATGGATACTTTCTACTAGATCCATTGATACCGCTTAGTTGCCTCGCTAGTTATCGTGATTACTGGCTGAGATGTGTGCCACCGTTAGGAACATTTATGCCCATTTAACAGCAGGTTTCAAAAGGGAAATCATAGTTTAAAAGTTAATGAAGATCCTGCTGAAATGACTATATGTCATGCTCCTAACATGAGAAAAGACCCCGAGCACATGTTAGTTGCCCTAAAAACCCTAACCTAGTGGTCTGAGACTTCAAGGAGTTCTTTTCTTATTTTTCTTCATTTTATTTTCAGTTTAAACCCAAACCATCAAGCGTGAACCAAACCTGAAAATCCACATTAAAATTCATGTCACACGGTGTCGACTCAAGATAATCTTAAATAAATCTCCTTTCTATTGAATTTCCAATGGCCAATACATTGACTATAGTAGTTTGTGAGACCAACACATGGAGAAGAATAAAAATATATAGAAAATTTTAGAAGAAAAAACAAAACAAAACAAAACCAAAAACTTAATAAATTAGTTGAAAAACAGCGTAGTAATCCTCATTAATTAAACTCCAAATTAAATGAAAATTAGATATGAGGTTAAATTGTTAAATCAAATTTCCAGATTTCAAATTGTATCAGCTGTAACGACTAGAAAATTTGATGAATTTCTAGTAGATATACTTTTTTCATGTAGAAATATGAATCATTTAGTTACTCAACTTTAATTCCATGTTTCTATAATTTCCTAATCTTGTGAGGGTTGTTAATAGGAAACAAATTACACATAGAACACTAGATCTTTACGATGAAACCATAGCATTTTATCATACAATTTTGGTGAGTTCATCAGATATAATTAAAAGCAAATCCAAAACAGCACACCTAACTAAGACTTCGTTAGTAATAATAAATGACGAGATAAATGCATAAAACAATATTCAAACAAAATATGCATGAAACATGCTTAGCGCATAGATAATGTTTGAGTTGAATCCTATACCTCCAGCAAGTCTTTCTCAAGGCATTCCTTCAATTGTTGTGTTGATGACGTGCCACCAACATTTATCAAATTCAATGAAGATGTCAAAGGAAAATCACCCTGGGGTTCTTTGAGACTAGCTTAGCCCAAATCTTTACCCAGTTTACTTCAGATTTTTGAAATAACTCAATTAAATATGATTTTAATTCAGAATAGAATGACATTTAAGTCTGCTTAGATAGTTCAAAACCCTTTTTCACTCACTCCAAATTATATCAGAAAATCTATGGCCTAGCTAAGAGGGCTACAAGATAAAACAACCAATTCTTTAAGAAATTGTCTTACTTGATGAGCGACGGAATAATGAAAATAATGACATGAAAATAAATAAATAAATAAATCAAATAATATGTCAATCGGCAAACCCATAACTAAAGAAAAAATAGTGGATCACAAAGGAAAACAGAGGTATAATTTTACCTAATTCTAATCTTACAAATCATTGTCAGCGCCCGTAGATAAAGAATTGAAACCCACTAAACTGGGCATAACTTCAAGGCTGTGTCTCTTGTTAGTGACAGAGGAAGAAATGGCCTATAATTCAAGAATTGCATATCAATGGAAAATTTCTGAAAAAGTAGGGGTAGCAAGGCTAATTAACTTAAATCAAAGATTTTATTATTCATTGCCAACCCCATCAATGTATATATTGAGCTATTTTAAATAAAAAGGGTTGGAATTATAAATAACATTAAATGTATTGAAACCCACTCACGAAGTCAATATTCAACCAAACATTTCTTCAAGATCAAGAATCATCCATGGAGCTTCAAACAAACATCAAATTCCTCACAAAAAAATCAAGGGAAAAAAATGAAAGAAAATATAAATCAAGAAAACCCAATACTCAAGCGCACCATAAATTATAAAGGAAAACAACAAAGGTATATTTTGAAATAAAAGAAAATGTCAATGGGGAAAACCATTACCTGATTTTTGATGACATAATCTAGTCAATGTATCGTACACGATGACCAAAGCATGAGAAATCAAGACTCTAGAAACAAAGGAAATCAAGAAATGAAAATGGTAGAGCATGAGAAATTATTTAAAAATACATTTGAGATCCACCAAAATCCACCCTATTGTACAGCCATCAAACACACCCCTTATTGAAGAAAAGCCTGAACTTTTCTCTCAAACGTTTTATCATCCTCTAAAATCACCGTGTTTCTTACTCCTTTAAGACCTAAAATTCCCTAATGAAAAGATCCTTTGTATCTAAGATAGCTTCACTATTCTACTCTCAAGAATAACCCAAATAGTTCGAGTATCATCTTCTCTAGTGACCCTCTCTCCATTATCTGCACGAATGGTTAAGGATTTATTCTCCTTGCTTCATCTCCCAAACGCTTTCCATGGACAGTTTGCAAGTGGTAAAGGGTAAGTATCGGGTTTGAAAATGGGACAGTAGTTAGGGCTTGAAAGTTACTAGGTTACAAAATAGTGCTAACTATATATAATCTAATACACAATGACACTTCAAGAAAATGTCATGGCTTTTCTATCATTTCAATGACATTCTAAAAATGGGTAGATTGATGAAAAAAGACACTTCAAACTATGACACTTCTAATAAGCGCCATAGTAATACAAAAATTACACAGAATGATGACACTCTAGATTCAACGTCATTGTACATTTAAACATAAGTGAATAATGACATTGTTTTTAAAACGCCATAAAACTAAGCGCCATAGACATTAATTCTTGTAGTAGCAATGTAAATACTTCAAATAAAAAAAAACCATTAAAATACAAAAGTCAATAATTTTACTAATATTTCAAAAATACTTACTCGATATAAGGTGTAACCTCATCACAATTCAAAAGAATATAGGTTTGAGTGGCCCGAAGTTCCCCGCCTTCAATTGGCCTAGGCTTTGCAGTTCCAAAAGATCATCCAGGATATGTAAATATTGGCTGGTTACCTTCTATTGGAACCGCAACCCCACCATCATCATTATGAAGCACATTCCTTTGTCTTGTGTGAACATGCAATTCAAAGTAATGCAAACAAAAGTTGGATGCTTCTTCAACTAAATACGCATTACATATTGAACCCTCAACTAGAGCCTCCAGATACATCGTCTATTTTTTTCAAATGATGAATAAATCCTACATAGATATATATATAGCGATAACAATTAATTGTTTTCATATGTTATTAACATCCCATATCAAGGAAATTGAAAATTTAATATGAGAAGTTAGTACCTCTTAGACGGGTACATCCAACGAATCTGTACTAGGTCTTTCCTTGCTTCATATGGCAAATGGATAGGCAAATGTTCCATTGAAATAAAGAGCGTGAGGAAATATCCGCTCTAATCTCATATAATTACCGGAATTTCTAACTCCAATCTCTCATATCTTCCTCCCTCGAAGTTTCGCAGACAGTCGTTTTTAAAGAATAAGCTCAACTCGGTCACTGGTTCCCAAACATTCGTTGGCATCAAATTTCAAAAATGCTATTAGATTAACCTCCGTATAAAGACGCATAGCCATGACTTTCATTCTAAGTTTCAGATTTCAAGTCCACACATCGTCCTTACATTTCCTGGACACAGCCATCAAGAAATTTGAGGTTTTTCACCCATTCACAAACAACTTGCTTGCCATTCTTATCCAAAGTGTAGTTTGTCTTTGGATATTTACCATTAGCATTCTTCTCTAACTCTTTTCATTGACAAAACATCGCTAAATCCTCCCTATCTTTGATGTTGTCTTTTGTTTTGCCCTCAATGTTCATGAAAGTATTGAACACATTCTCAAACACATTTTTCTATGTGCATGACATCGAGATTATGAAGAATCAGATTGGTACTACAGTAAGGAAAATCCCAAAATATACTACATTTTCTCCAACCACAACCACTAGTTTTACAAATGTTTCTATTGATCTCATCCGCATCAACTTTAGTTACCTTTCTAAGTCCTAATATCTCGATATGCTCTAAAATTTATGTTCCAGACCGAGTAGGCGGTGACTAGGACAAAATTGTTTTATTTTTAATAAAGAAGTTCTTGTTTCGTTTGAAGGGGTGATTGTGAGGCAGAAATTTTCGATGATTATTGAACCATGATGTCTTAAGACCATTTGGGAGTGAAAATGCATCTGAGTACTCCATACAATGCGGACAAGCTAATTTGTTGACTGCGCTCCATCCAGACAACATTGAGTAAAAAAATCACTAATAGTCCACAACAAAGATGCTCTCATTTGAAAATTCTGTTTTTGTGACACATCATATGTTTCAACATCCACCTCCCACAAGTGTTTCAATTCAGCTATCAGTGGCTGAAGGAACACATTTATCTTATACTTAGGGTTGTTCTACCTAGGTACAATTACTGACAAGAACATATGAGGCTCTTTCATACACATCCTTGTTGGCAAATTATATGGTGTTACAATGCTTGGCCTGTGACGCCCCAAAACCCGAGGGTCCGTTGACTACCCGTCAACCTACAATACATGGATGCCCAAGCCACCCGACGCCACTCAGCAAAACCCAGTCTCCTTTGTACCTAGGAGCTCTACCCACTACAAAACCCGTATTTACCCGTCCTAAATGCCCAATATATGCAATATACATCCAATATGACCACTTGGGCCCATAAACAATACTCATCACAGTATATCCAATCTATATCCAATAGTTTTAAGAGTTAATAAACTACTCTTACACAACATATATTAAATGAAAAACATTCTAATACATGTACACAATATGACACCAAAGCCACATCCCGACTTTCTTCTAAAACGGCCCCAAGTACGAACCGTCTCCTCGCACGCTCCCCCGTACCGTAAAAGGGGGTCCACGACTGGTGAGCTGGGCTCGCAGAGAATCGGCCCCTGGAGTGGGCTACTTCCACCACCTAAGTGCAAGGTAATGTTCCAAAGTAAACACACATTCAAGCAAATGCATGATCCTACTTTAATGTCCACATGACCAACTCAGATCCCGAGTCCTCACCGACTCTCTCACACTCGCCTAAGCCTTGTATGAGAATTTATTATTTTGTTTGTGGGCTACCCTCCGATGTTATAAATTGTGGACCATCTCCGATGTTATATTTAGTGGACTACCCTCCGAGATATATCAATCGGGGCCGCTACACATTGATATATTTGCTTGCTCGTGGACTACCCTCCGATGAATATATATCAACTGGGCCTCTCCGAGGGTTGATATATTATTTGTTTGTGGACTACCCTCCGATGAATATTAATTGGGCCGCTCCGACGATTGATATTTTTGGTTTGTGGACTACCCTCCGAACAATTTCCTCTAGACTCATCTCATGCACTAACTCCTATAGTCCTAGGATGTTCCAGTGCATATGGAATGCATGTGTGCCAATTCTACTACAGTATAATTCACATGTAAATATATAAACATGCATATATTTATGCAAACAACCAATTCACACAATCATGTCATGTAAATTAATTAATTCACACATCAAAATTAGATCACTTGGGCTAATGATCATACATGAGTAATTTAATTTAAATCACTCGACCAACACGTATTTTCACAAAAATATATATTTTTAGAACACTATTCTGGGAATAGTGAAACCCTCGTTTACTATTCCCGTAAAATCACAGGAAACATCGGCTCACTCTTAGCGAACCCAAGCAATCCACGGCCATTCCCTACCATAATGCATACCAAGAAACATTTAAACACAAGTTAACACCCAATCACACCCAAACAGCCCCTAACATCCGTGGAGCGCCTCACTTCGCGGCCCATTTTCTTTCTGTAAATTCTATCAATTCGGGTCCCAAGTTTCAGGGATCGATCAAACGCCTCACGACCCTTGCATATCCAACCTAAACATTAGTAAAACATTTAAATGGGAGTAAAAACTCAAGTAGGAGAAAATCCTACCTTAAGGAGTTTCCAGTTAAACTCCCGATCCCAGTCCACGCGTAGCCTAGTCCGCGTAGAACGTTCTCCTTCTTGTCCCGAAGCCTGCCGACGGTCGGATCTCCCGATTTTCTAGAGAGAAGCACACTCTCTCTCTAAAAAGCTCTCAAACCCAAAGCTACTGGTTCTCCAAATTTTGCTTCCCACGTTTTTCTCTCCTTTGGTTTAAGGAAGAAGGTCACTATTCCTTATTTCGTCCTCTAGTGACTTAAAATCAAATTCTATAATACCCATTATGTCCCTCTTTTCTTAGATTTGATATTCGGCACTATCTCGGCCATCCATTTTCATCATTTCTCTACTCATACCACTTATGGCACATGAGTACATGTTATATGTGACTTTCAATAACGAAAATCGATTTACTTCAGACTAAACGATGCCTCGGCAAATGCTCAAAACGCGTTTAATTCAACCGTCTCGGAAAATTACGAAATTTTACGTGCTAGCTAGATTTCGCGATACAATTCCAACGGTACAATCATTTTCTTCATCCGAGATCTAGAGAATAAATTACGGATTTTAACCGAAATTATAGTTTTGTAATCGAAATTACGATTTTGCCCTTATTCCCGAATCGAATTTCTGCCCATTCTCCCCTCTAAAAGGGGAATTTCATTCCAAATTCAGGACCATCATAATCACGTACATGCATATGCAACGGCACTCTATCACGCATGTAAATCCATAGCTTCATTTAAACCTTTAAACGACCAAACCACGACTCATCCCAAACAAGAAGGGGATAGGTAGCCCCGCATCGTCCTCGCGCTCCCACGGCCGACCTCCACTCCACAAAACGCCATGGGCCAAGCCTCACTAGCCTCACGGTTCATGCCACAAAACCCGATCACTCCGCCATTAAACACGCACCCCGTCCCTCCTCAAAGGTCCCATCAAGCAGTCAATCTCAATCCGTCCCTCAACTACCACATAATGATCTGGAATATATTTCTGAGTAATGCGAGACGGAAATACCTCGTGACACCGCTACGCTGGCGATAACGCCAACCTGCACGCTACTGCCTATCTGTGGTTGTTTGGAGGCTTTACAACACTCGAAATCAAATCGGGGTTCTCTCGAATTCGCACTCCAGCGTGGAGGAACCGTATACTCCCCGTCCCATGGCTAATCGGGACTGCAGACAAGGCCCCAAGCCCCTGGGATCCCTGTCTCTAGGGCAATCCCGTCTCACATGCCCAATCCTGGCCCTAGTCCTGAAACTAATGTGAAGCAGAAGTCTTCTGCCTCTTCCCCGACTAGAAGGAAGCTGATCCTCCCTCTTGTTACCAACACCCGTATCCTGAGTGTTCCAAGTATCCTCAATTTCCCTCTCTATGGTCAGGGCCGTCCCAACCATGGAGTCCATGTCCCGTAGGTGAAGTCCTACGATCCTGTCCCGAATGGACAACTTTAATCCATTCTCGTGTCTCTCATACTACCCATCCCATCCCAAGAACTACGTATCTCGAAGATTGACATTCGGTCTCTCCAAACTCATCTCTGCCTCAACCTCCCAGTCGACCGACACTTCGATGTCGACACCACGTGTCCCACATCTCCCTCAATAAGCTAAAACTCGCGCACTTACTCGAACTTAAATAAGTATTAACCGCATGGTCTCTTAGCAACCAGAAAACAATCCTCAAGTGATACTCATGCTCCCATAACGCGTCCTAAATGTCGCCTTGGGTGATATCTGCCTTCCTAACCTCACCGATGATAACCAAAGCATGGTTGGGTCCATCTGAGTAGACTCAAGAGACTCCTCTCAACCGATCAACAAATCATCAATCCTCTGCAATGGGTACCCGATTCCGATCATAACCCCGTTCAACCCGTCTGTAGCCACGCACACCGGCTGGTCTCGCCCCTCTTCTTCGCAGAACTAGAACCGGCGCCCCATGGTGAAGTGCTCTGGCTCAATAAACCCATTAATAGCTCCCGTAGCCGACTCAGTTCCTACTAACTCAACCGGTGCCATCCTACGCGGGAGTCATAGACGGTTGAAGTACCGTGGTGTACTCGATACCGGGCCTACGACCAGGAGGCATCTGTAGCCCATTCAAAACATCCACATACTAGCACACTACTCGAGGTACTTCTAAGTCCGGCCTCCATCGCCCCTGTGGTAAGGCCTAGCCAACCCGCTTAACCCGCCCCCGACGCTGGATCTCCGCATAATCGTCCGGGGCAAAATGTCATGCCCGCCCGAAATACAATACAAGCATCGTCCCGCATAGCTAGACCCTCCCACGTCACAATCGATAACGATCCCGTAGTTATCGCCTACCCATCCCTAGATGACATCGAACTTTGACATGTCCAATCTTCTGTGTCCATCATGAGTAGAGTCCCCGAGATTCTTAACTCGAAACCCGACATATCAAGCCTTTATCTCGCCTAACCCTGGGAGATTCACGATCACCCGCTCCTCCAAGGTCTCAGAGGTCCCCACCCACTTCCACCCTATTCAGCCCTACTCTAGCCAGAACGTTGCCTGGTTCATCCGGTCGCGCCGAGGTAACTCCATAGCCTCTAACACTTTCTCGATCTAAGAGATAACTCAATGGTCTGGCCACCATCTGACTCCTCCCGTGAATGCCTGAGGATGATGCGCCCAAACCTCCTGGGGTTACTAGTGGTCTTCCGACTACCCGCTGCAGGCACAGGTATGACATAGCCCACTACAACACCCACGGCCTCTACAAAGGCCCATTGTTCAAATGCTGCCTACCGGGTCAATTGCTCCAGTGGTGTTCGACCAGCGCTCTGTGGACGTCCCTATGTCCTCGTCCTACCAGCCATACTATTAATCATGGCAACAAGAATCATTTAGCTTATTTCAAATTTCAACTAGTAATGCGTATGTCGATTACTAATGGGATTGACAACCATGAACTCCATCCGTTCATTTCCTAAGTGGTGCCAAATTTCCAACCACTCAATTCATTTATTCCAATAAGGTTCTAGGCTCTTGTCTACTCATGATCCAAACTCCTAAAGGTCATAAACCTATAACCTTAGTATTTACCCTATTCCTGTCGCATTACAATCATGCATACATATTTTCCCACGCAACTACCACGAATCCCGATTTCAAATGGTAGTTGAATCTAATACTGCATTCTAAGGCATAACCAAGAACTACTCGAGACACCGATCATACACATAACTCAAAGGTATAAGTAATCAATTTTGGCGCTTAAATATGCAATGAATTTTATTTTCAAAATTTTATTTTTGAAAATTTTATTTTTCGAAAAATTTTATCAAAATTTATTTGATTTTATTTGATTTTTAATTAAATTTAAAAATATTTATTTTTTTTCTGAAAATTTCAGAATGAATTGTTCTATTAGTGACTCAGGAACAAGATCGAAGTCAAACCGGTTCCAAAAACTGAGTCAGAACTTAGCTAGGTCCACTGTGCACCTTCACAACCGCCCAACTGACTAACTAAAGACGCCTGTGCCACGCCCCAAGCTTCACAGGCTCAGGTTCAGGCGCCACCACAGCCATACGTTTACGCGTGCCGCCGCGAGCTCGCGCCTGCCTGAGCGCCCCTCAGGCTGGCCACAGGTTTCAAGGCGCCCCCGCGACTGCGCCAAGGCCTCCGCGCCCATGCTTGGCGCCGCCCTGGGGCGCCCGCTACGCCAGCCAGCCGCCCCGCGCGCCTGGGCCAGATTGCGGCCGCCTAGTCGGCCAGAAACAGGCCGTGTGCCCGCAAGCATGGCCAGACGTACCGCCATGTATTACGCGCTCACTGGCCAACAATTCTATATTGCGAGACACCTGTGTGTCTCACATAATCCAAACCCACAACACACCTAAGTCATAACACAAAGAGTGTGTCACGACACACTGGGGCAAGAGAGCTCCAGCCTAATTTTTTTTTCGCACAAAAATTTTATATCCTTTTTTTTTTTTTTTTTTCTAGAAATTGGAAAAATCATAAAAAAAATCATTAAAAATCTTTTTTTTTTCATTTTCCATAATACATCAAATAAATTCATAAAAATTTATTTTCTTCATTTTCTTAAATTTCACACCATATAAAACCTTAGAAAATTATTTTCTCACCTCTTAACCAAATAAATTTATAAAATTTATTTTTCTTTCAGTTTTCGAAAAATTTTCTCACTTCTAAATAAATTTATAAAAATTTATTTCCTTCCATTTCTTCAATTTTACTACTTGTAAAATCATAGAAAGTATTTTCTTCAATTCTCATCAAATAAATTTAGTAAAATTTATTTTTCTTAACCTAAAATTTTTTCTCATTTTCCAACAATCCAAATAAATTTAGTAAAATTTATTTTATTTAATTACCTATTGAGTTTACTTGTAAAACCTAAAATTTAAATTCTTCACCTCTAAACGAATAAATTATGAATTTATTTTGTTTATTTCCTTAGTTTCAATTTTACCTGTATGGCACCAAATATTTTCTAAAATATTTCCTTAACTCATCATGTGCTAATCACCAAGCACAACATTATAACACATTACAAATCATGTTATACACAAAATCACCAAATGATTCACAAAATCACACAAAACACATCAACACACGTTACTTGCGTAGTGTCCTAGTTTTCAATCAGTGATTTTCTAAGGTATCTCATGCCTAAAGCTCAGCATCAAACCACACCTAGTGGTGATGTTTTTACATCTCCATGGCCTAAGCCCAAATTTTTTCTATCTATGGTTTCCATATATATACTCCTCGACCACCCATGTGGTGATGGATCTGACAGGGAGCTCCTAGGTATTCGTATACCTAAACTACGATACCAAATTTGTGGCGCCCCAAAACCCGGTGGTCCGTTGAGCTACCCGTCCAGCCAGCGAATACCAAGTGGATGTCGGATTGGGTTGCCGCCGGAAAATGGGCGAGTCTCTTTGTGCGGGAGCTCTGCGATTCTGAAACACTGCATTTACATCCCGAAGCGGTCAATATATGCAATATACATCCAATATGACCACTTGGGCCCATAAACAATACTCATCATAGTATATCCAAACTATATCAATAGTTTTAAGGTTAATAAACTACTCTTACACAACATATATTAAATAAAACATTCTAATACATGTACACAATATGACACAGCACATCGGCTTTCTTCATGACCCCAAAGTGCAGACACCGTCTCCTGCACTTGGCTCACATTGCCTGTAAAAAAGGGGTCCCACGACCAGGGTAGAGGCTAAAGCTTCCAGTAGAATATCCCTAAGTGGGCTCTCACCACCTAAGTGCGGTGCAATGTTCCAAAGTAAACACATTCAAGCAAATGCATGATCCTACTTTAATGTCCCACACTGACCCCTTTCGGATCGAGTCCTCACCGACTCTCTCACACTCGCCTAAGCCTTGTGAAATTTATTATTTTGTTTTAGACTACCCTCCTATGTTATAAATTGTGGACCATCTCCGATGTATATTTAGTGGACTACCCTCCGAGATATATCAATTGGGCCGCTCCGACGATTGATATATTTAAGTTAAATTTGTGTGGACTACCCTCGATGAATATATATCAGCCAGGCGCTCCGGCGGTGATATATTATTTGTTTTGTGGACTACCTCAGGTGAATATCAGACCCCAGGCCGCTCCGGCGATTGATATTTTGGTTTATGGACTACCTCCGATAATTAATATTTTAGACTACCCTCAGAACAATTTCCTCTAGACTCATCTGTGCACTAACTCCTATAGTCCTAGGATGTTCCGGTGCATATGGAATCATGTGTGACAATTCCACTCTGGAGTCTAATTCATGTAAATATATAAACATGCATATATTTACAAAACAACCAATTCACACAGCTCCCATGTCATGTAAATTAATTAATTCACACATCAAAATTAGCTCACTTGGGCTAATGATCATACACAAATAATTTAATTTAAATCACTAGGCCAGCACGCATTTTCACAAAATATATATTTTAGAACACTATTCGAGAATAGTGAAACCCTGCGTTTACTATTCGAAAAATCACAAAACATCGGTTAAACTTAGTGAACCTGCGATCTTGACCATTCCCGGTAATGCATACCAAGCAAACATTTAATGCACAAGTTAACACCAATCACACCCAAACAGCCCCTAACATCCGTGGAGCAGTCACGGCTGCTCCATTTTCTCTTTCAAAAATTCTATCAATTCGGTCCCAAGTTTTGGGACCTGATCAACAACCGCTCACGGTACTCATTCAGCCAAAAACGTAGTAAAACATTTAAATGGAGTAAAAACTCAAGTAGGGGAAAATCCTACCTCAAGGAGTTGAAGAAACTCCCGATCCGGGTCCACGCGTGGCACTCCGCGTAGAGCGTTCTCCCTTCTTGTCAAGAAGCACGCCGTGGTCGGATCTCCGATTTTCAGAAAGCCTGCTCTCTCTGCAAAAAGCTCTCGAACCCAAAGCTACTGGTTCTCCAAATTTGCTTCCCACGTTTTTCTCTCCTTTGGTTTAATGAAGAAGGTCACTATTCCTTATTTCGTCCTCTAGTGACTTAAAATCAAATTCTATAATACCCATTATGTCCCTCTTTTCTCAGATTTGATATTCGGCACTATCTCGGCCGTCCATTTTCATCATTTCTCTACTCATACCACTTATGGCACATGAGTACATGTTATATGTGACTTTCGTCGCATCGAAAATCTATTTACAGCACCCAAACCGCGATGCCTCGAAAAACGTGCCGACTCCAAGCGTACGGAGAGAATTCACGAGGAATTTTGCGTGCTAGCTAGATTTAGCGATACAATTCCAGCGGTACAATCCAGTTTCTTCATCCAGATCTAGAGAGAATAAATTCACGGATTTTATGAAATTACAATTTTGTAATGAAATTGATTTTGCCCTTATTCACGAAGTGGAATTTCTCGGGTCTTACATAGCCCAGCACGAGATATTGCTTACCCGATTATTGGCTTGATTGGAATCCATAAATGCATAATGTGACACGACATTTTCTACTCTCATGGAAAATGAAGGATGCATCTAGTCAAAATGAAACCAAGCCTTAAAGTCAGATGGATGATGCATAACATCGTCTTCCTTGTCATGATCATCATTCCAACGCATATCCTTAGCAGTAGCTTTTGAAGCATCAATCTCTGTAGCCTAGGAATGAGAGGAAAGTAATGCATCTCTTATCTGAACATCTATATGTTTTGTTAACTCCCTTCTCCTACTTTTGTACCTAGGATGCCCACATAACTTGCAACACCTCAAAGCACTATCTACACCCCAATATATCATGCACCCACGCTCACAATAATCAATTTTCTCCATAGGAAGACCCAATCCTTCAACCATATTTTTCGTATTGTAAAAATTTTCCGGCAATGTGTTTCTCTAAGGCAGTGCCTCTTTCATAAATTCCAATAAGAAATCATAACATCTCTCCGGTAAATGATATTCTAACTTAATATTCAACAATCATAACTTCTCACACCACAGCCATAATAACGATATTGTGTAACATCTATGGTTTTGCTATGAATTTGGACTCTCCTCCATGATGTCAAGTCGAGTCAAGACCACTGCATAGCTAACCCATGGCATGGTATGGATCAAGTGATTCGATAGCATAGGCGATGTATGACCTTCTGCGTTCATAATTTACGAGTTGTAGTTTCCCATGAAATCTCCACTCATAATCACACTTTAAAGCACTTTGCACTAGGTGTAACTTCACATTCTCAGTTTCTAAAAACTTTCGATTCTTACACATACTACACGAACTCTTTATTCTCTGTTCATCAGTCCATTCTGGTTGACTAATTGCAAATTGAAAAAAAACGTGCACTCCCTCAACAAATTTTGGGTTTAAATAACCACTACTCATCCTATTATACATCCATTGTCTATCCTAACTCATACTTAATTCCTATTAATGAAAACACACGAGGAGAACCAAAATTTTAGATATTTTTAAATTTCTTAGTCCTTATATAATAAAGAAAAACATATTTTGTTAATGTTATTTAGGGCTAATTTTGACTATGCACAGAATGGACAACAGACTGATCGTTAAACATGAAGTTAAATCTCAACAAAATAATAATAATAATAATAATAATAATAATATGATGAATAACATATAGCAACAACAACTGACCTAGAATTTCAAACTATAATTGAATCACAACATGGCTACTAGCATCAATAAAGTGAGAATGAAGAACCTCATTCCCCCATAAAGCTTGGATAGATTACTCCCACCAACATTATATTTCTGGATCATGTACAGAATATGATCCTGCTTGACACCATGCAGTGCCTAAAAACTTCAGCACTACTAGTTTTGGCACAAAATTTTTAGTGCAAAGTTGGTAGAAGGCAGAAATAGGGGCCTAAAGCCAGAAAGCTATACCATCAATCCCTAAAGAGAAATTCAAGAGAAAAGGGACTTAAGCCTCAATTGATGAGTCATCTCGTAAAGAATGCTAATCAATTCATCTAACACATGAAAAAGTTAGATGATACGAGATAAATACTTTCTTTATTTTGAGATTTTCGTTATGATTGAAAGTTAAGCAAAACATATGCGATATATACATGAAAAATGGTCTATTGGTTTTGGTTATGGATGAGGACCTACTAGAAGTTGTTTGTGTTTTGAGTATGTGATGTGAGTCAAGCTAGGAAGAAGCATGTGAACCAAAGTGTAAAGCTCTAGGTTGGAAGTGCTCTTAAAAAATTTTAACTTTATTTTCTACATTTTTATGTGTCGTTAAAATAACAATATATAATATTTGTTTTAATTGGTTTCACATTTATCTAATTATTTTTTAAAATAATACTTTAAAAAAGTAAAAATATCTTTGTGACTACAATAGTATGATTCCCCCTCATAACATACATTATCAAAATGCTCCAGGAACATGTTAATTATGGTCTGATTATGGAAGCAAAAACATAATTAATATTTGTGACTAATAAGTATATTTAGGATTATGTCGAAAGAGCAATTTGCCCTCTCTTGGACGAGTCTTAGTTTGGATGCTTTAGGACTATATTTTTTCTTTTTTGGGCATGGTTTGTTTCCTTGTAATTTTCCTGAGTCGCCACTTCTACGGCTCTTCTTATGAATATATTGAACCTTCTTATTTTTCAAAAAAAAAAAAAGAAAGAAAAAAATATGTCAGACCACCCAGAAAAATGTGAACCTTAACAGCCTAAATTTATAGTCAATTTGGTATTCTAATTTATTTGTTATCAAATTTAAAAGGAAAGAATAATAAAGAAAATGATTCAGACAATATATTGAATAAAACTCTAAAACAATGGCATTGCCAAGGGACTATATCATTTTATCATTAATCATATAACTTATTCAGTGCCAATTCTCATTTAGTTCTCCACCCTATTAACATAGCACATAATCTATTTAGCCTTGTACATACCTTAAGTTAAAGCACTTAAGCTGGTCTCAGAGCAATCTTCTTTCCTTCCCTAGTTATCCAAGTTCCAACTAAGATAAGTAAAAAGAAAATATGAAACAAAAAATGCAATAGGAATATTGAAGCACTTGAATAAGTGTGACGCCCCAAATCCCGGGGGTCCGTTGACTACCCGCCAACCTGCGGAATACTCGTGAATGTCGGGTGACCCAACATTTTTCACGAAAATCGGGCAGAGTCTCCTTTGTACGGGGAGCTCTACCCAAATCTGAACCAGCATCGCACAATCCCCGAAGCAGGTCGATATAACAATTTATGATTTAAAAGCGTGCGGGCCCATAAGCAATACTCAATATACATGCTAACTATGAATCCAACTATATACCCAATAGTTACAAGAGTTAATATGTTTTACTCTTATACAATGCCTTATTAAACTTAAAAAGTTCTAATGCATGCTTATACATTAAAGTCCTGCCCGACTTTCTTCTGAATCCTCGGTCTCTGGGGCGTTTGTCCCTCGCATGCTCACTATGCCTATAAAATAATATCCCTCGTGGTGAGGCTAATGCTCGGTAGAGTGGAATCGCCTAAGTGGGCTACTCACCACCTAAGTGCGGTGCAATGTTCGATAAACACACATTCAAGCGATGCATGATCCTGCCAGATAATACATGACCAGCTCGGGTCCCGAGTCCTCTGCCGACTCCTTCACACTCGCCTAAGCCTCGTGAAGAATTATTATTTTGTTTGTTTGTATTGGACAACCCTCCGTGTGTATATATCAATTGGGCGCTCCGGCGATTGATATATTATTTGTTGTGGACTACCCTCGGAGTGAATATCAATTTGGCGCTCAGGCGATTGATATATTATTTGGACTACTACTCCGATAATTAATATTTTTTAGGCAATCTCCGAACCGTTTTCTTTAGAATCATCTCATGCACTCACTCCTATAGTCCTTGGGTGTTCCGGTGCATATGGAATGCATGTATGCCAATTCCAATACAGTCTAATTCACATGTAAATATATAAACACGCATATATTTTCAAAACAATCAATTCACACCATCATGTCATGTAAATTCTCATTTCATACATCAAAACACTTGGACTAATGATCAAACACGAGCAATTTAATTTAAATCACTCGACCAAACACATATTTTCACAAAAATATATTTTGAGAACACTGTTTCGGGAATAGTGAAACCCTCGGTTACTATTCCCAAAATTTCACAATTCATCGGTTCACCTTGTGAACCCGCATTTCACGGCCATTTTCGGCCTCATTCAAATCAATGCACAATTTATTTCACAATTTTTACAATTAATCACCCAACAGCCGTGCCCAGTGATGGACGGCTCAATGGATTCCAAAAAAATTTCCAATAATTAAATATGTTTTGGGACCGTCAAACGACCCCTATGACCTCTTTCGACTCAAGCATTTGTAAAAAAAGTGATACTTAAGCGAATAAGAAACTCCAAGTAAGGGGACGAAACCCTACCTCTCGGAGTTTGTCAAAAACTCACAAATCCGGTGTCCACGCGTAGCCCTCTCCGCATAGAGCAGTTCTCCTTCTTGTCCCGAAGACTGCCGACGGTCGGATCGCCCGTATTTTTAGAGAGAAGGAAGACTCTCTCAGCAAAAAGCGTAAGCTATGACTCACTTGTCATTTTTTCTCCTATTTCACGTTTTTCTCTTAGTTAAGTGGAGAAGACAACTGTAGCTTTTTGTTTTTTAGTCCATTTAATCAATTAAATTAATTAATTCCCTTCTTTCTCCGAGTTTGACATGGTACTATCTAGGCCATCCTTTTTCATCATTTTCTACTCCATACCACTTATGGCACACGATACGTGTTATATGACTTTCGTCATAGCGAAATTCATTTCACGGCACCAAAGCGATGCCTGGCGATGCCGACTGTTGTCTCGGAATTGACAAATTTTGCGTGCTAGCTAGATTTGTGAGCGATTTCAGCGGTGAAATCCGTTTCATCATCCAGATCTAGAGAATAAATTACGGATTTTTAACCGAAATTAACAACTTTGTAATCGAAATTACGATTTTGCCCTTTTTCCAGAAATTGGAATTTCTCGGGTCTTACATTCTCCCCTCCTTAAAAGGAATTTCGTCCTTAAATTCTGGACTATCACAATCACTCACATGCATATGCAACGAGCACTCTACCATGCATGTAAATAGTCATTTAAATCTTAAACGACTAAACCACGTACCTTCGTCCCTAAACAAGAAGGGATAGGTGGCCTGCATCGTGTCCTCGCGCTCCCACGTTGACTCCTCCACTCCATAGTGCCTCCATAGTACCTTTACTAGCCTCACGGTCTTGCGTCATAAAGAGCACGATCCGCGGTATCAATAATGCCTGCTTGGTCCCTCCTCGGAAGGTCCCATCCCAGAGTGTCAACCTCAATCTGCCCCCGATCCACGACATGGTGGATGCGGAATTTATTTTAGGAGCATGGAAGCGTGGAAACACCTGCGTGGACACGACATGCTGGGCGGTAACGCTAACGTGCCTTAGCGGTGCTACCCTCTCGAGTATACCGAAGGGTCGATGAACCTCGGAGATTGCTTCCGCGCTTCTTACGTTTGACCACTTCTCTTAGGCATCACCTTGAAGACCTGATCCCTGACCTCGAACTCTAAGGAATTGTCGCACATCTGCATAGCTCTTACGTCGGCTCGGAAAGGCCATGAGAAAACTGGCTGTCATCATCAAGCTCACCTTCTCGGGAGTGTCTCACAATCGAATCGGGACCGTTGATGGAGCTCTCTCCCACCTTGGTCCAACATAGATGGCCTCCCATACAATTGCCTCATACGGTGCCATGCGTATGCTCGCTGTGCTTGTTGTAGGCGAATTCACGCTCAGAACAAATGCTCCTCCGGTTGCCCTTATGATCCGGGGCAGCGTGCTCGTAGCATGTCCTCTGTCCCACATAGTCCTGTTTCGGTGACCATACGTCTAAGGGTGGAATGTTGTACTCATCGTCGGCCGTGTGCCCATGGCCTTTTGGAAACTCTTCCGAAAGTGTGCCGTAAACCTCGGGTCCCTATCCCAGACACTATGGTCTTTGGTACTCCATGTAATGGGATATCTCGAATGCTTCTTAGTGGGAATCTCTCTAAGAGGCGAAGGTCAAATCCATACGGCTAGAAAATCAATGCCGACCGTGGTGAGTCCGCTATCACTATCTGTCGTACTTCACGGTTGCATTCGTGGCAAGTGGTCTAAAGTCCATCGTGACGTGCTCCACTTCCACTCGACCACCTCGGTATTTGAGTAGCCTCTTGGCTTCTAATGCTCGGCCTTAACCTGCGCTTGATGCTCGACCTTAACACCAAACACGTGAGACATCGTCGAACAAAGTCCCTAGTGTCTCTTCATCCTGCTCCAATAGTATTTGTGACGAAGATCCTGGTACATCTTCGTACCACACGGATACTAACTACGCCACTGTATGCCTTGCAAATCGAGCAATGAAACTCCACAGATCTCACTCTCTCCATCCAGTCAAGTGAGAACCCTTTACCCAGTCCTATATAGAAGACTACCATCTCGTGAGCTTGTCGACCCTCGTCACCCGTGCACAGCGCTGGTCACAGTGGACCACTATCTCTCCGATCACGCCCTTTGGGACTCAATCACTCTGCTCAACAGAGACGGTATAGCCACTAAACTCCCCGAGGTACCACGAGTGCGCTCGTTGTCTTTGTGCTTGGCTTGTCCCACAGGTCTGAGGCATTCGCCCTCCCAGAAGCTACTAGCCGACGCTCCTCGTGACTTCGGTGGTGTCAGCCACACATTTGCCTTACCGGGGATGGTAATGCAAAGTGAAAGTCATAATCCTCTAGAAACTCCATCCATCACAGATTTGCTCATATGTGAGAGGTCCGTGCGATGAAAATATACTTGATTTTATGGTAAGGTACACGAAACTCCCTCACCGTATAAGTAGTAAGCCCTCTTCAAGGCGAGACTAAGTCATGCTCCATGTCGTGTGTGGGGTAATTATGTAAATGATTCTTCAAGCCAGCCAGAACCATAGCTACTACCCTCAGTTTGCATCAAAACACATCCCGATCCGGCCCTTGAGGCATCCTGATACCTTGTGTGCCCATAATCCCTGTCTGAACTATCAGATGGGGTGACGTAGTCTCTCTTCAACTCTGAGATGCCTCCTCGCATCGATCATCCCAATCAAACTTAACCTCCTTTAAATTCGACCTAGTCATGATCTTTGCTATCACGGAGAAATCTCTGATGAATCTCTGTAATACCAGCCCAGTCGAGAAACTATGTATCTAGAAGTGACTTTGGCCTCTCCCAGCTCATCCACTTGTGACCTTCTGCGGGTCGTGACACTCGATGCGACACCACGTGTCAAAAATCTCGCCTCAATAAAGCCATAACTCACACTTACTAAACATCTGGTGATGGTCTCAGCTATTTGTAAAGCGATCCTCAGTGATATATTGCTCCAGCTGGGGCTGGGAGTAGATCAAGATGTCATCCACGAAGACTACGACAAAATGATCTAAATAGGGTTGGAATATCCTATGCATGAGATCCATGAATCTTCTAACTGGCGCATTAAAGTCAATCGAAAGACATCACCGTAAACTCAAAGAATTTTCCATAGCAGCGTCCCTAGCGGCTGTCTTGCAGGGATATCGTATCCTAACCCTCGGTGAGGTAACGGTCTGAAGGTCTATCTTGGAGTAGACTCGCGCTCCTCTCAACTGATCAAACAAATTGTCAATCCTCGGTAATGGGCACGATTTTTTTATAAGTAACCAGTTCAGTGTGGTAATCAATGCACCTGGTCGAAGGTCTTGTCATGTAACCCGCCGTGAGGCAAGAAGGGCCCCATGGTGAAGTGCTCGGTCTAATGAACCCCTTGTCCAATAGCTCCTGTAACTAGACTCTGAGTTCCTGCAACTCAACTGGTGCCATCCTATGCGGAGTCATAGAGATGGGTGAAGTACAGTGTAACTACGATGCGAAGTCTTACCCTCACGTGGTGGTAGTTTAGGTAGCTTCATTTGGAAAAACATCCACACTGTATCTTGCTCGGTAGATCTAAGTGCAGTATCTCTCCTGCGTCCTCCCGGGGGTGAGGCTCGCCGCCAACCAGCCGCATCCACGACTTTGGACTCCTTATAACATGCGGGGCCGATGTCATGCTTGTCCCTGATACTGCGATCACCAGCCATGCGTGTGGCGGTAACCCTCTGTCTCCCTGATCGATGCTTGACCACATGGTGTCGATGATCCATCCCCAGGATGACATCGAACTCACAGGCACTAATCCATGGTCTCGGGTCCCACTTTGTGATAGAGTCCCAAGATCTCCCAGCTCGCAACCTCGACCTTATCAGCCACTATTCTGCGCCACTAATGCTGGGGAGGGCTTCCTTCATCTGAGCTCTACTCACAAGGTCCTCGAAGTCCTGGCCCATCTCCACCATGCAGGACCTTGCCCTCTGGTGGAATCTTCTTTGTCCGAGATGTGCTTCGGGGTGATCTCAGCAGCCTCGATACGTTCTCACGATCTGCATAGATAATGGATGCGCACCATGGTCTCCTCCCACGTGGTATCGGAGGGTGAATTAGCGGCTTTAAATCTCACGGAGGTTACTAGGACCTGCATTTCTGCTATGTTAACTGTGATACTTGACATTTGCAACGCCCTCTGACCTCAGTGAGAGCTGTGGGTCAAAATATCGCGGGGTCAAATATCGGTGGTGCCTGACCAGTGCCCCATGGACGTCCTCTACATCCTTGTCCTCTACTAGCCATCTACACAATTAAAATGGCAGTTAAATCTCATCTGATATCTACAAAATAAACACGACCCCAGAGACACTAATCATACACAAAATCAGTGCATATATATCAAGTCCCCGCATTTATAAGCAATGCAAGACAATCATTTCATTTTAAACAAATCATTTTGATCAACAAAAATTTCATTTATGAAAATTTTATTTTTCGAAAATTTTGTCTAATTTTATTTGATTTTATTATTATTAATTTTTTTTTTTCAAAAATATTTTTTCCTTGTTTCAGTACTAGAAATTACGAAAAAATATTTATATATTTCTCATTTCCATACTCCAAATAAATTTTTATAAAATTTATTTTCCTCATTTGTTCGAGTTTTACACTATAAAACCTTAGAAAAAAAAATCATTTTCTTCAATTCTCATCCTGGTGTAAATTTATTTATTTTTCTTCATTTTCTTTCCGATTTGTACCTTTGTACACTCAAATATTTTTCTAACATATTTCCTAACTCATCCATGTGCTAATCTGACACACATAAACGATCTCATCACAACATATTTAAGCGCCACCATTCACACGATAATTCATCAAATCACACAAAACACACACAAAACATTATAAAGTATATAATTTTGTCCGTGATTTTCCTAGGTAATCTCTCATACTACGCCCATCATCAGACCACACCTAGTGGTGATGGATACCCAAACCCCGAGCTCCTAGGTAATTCGTATGCTAGCCTCGATTCAGAGTTGACGCCCCAAATCTGAGGGTCCGTTATTTCTGCTTGACAGCGGAATGCTCGTGAATGTCGGGTGACCCGACATTTTTCACGAAAATCGGGTGAGTCTCCTTTGTACGGAGATCTCTACCCCGAATACAAAACACATAAACATTTAAGCAGTCAAATATAACAGTTTATGATTTAAAACGGCCACTTAGGCCCATAAACAATACTCAATATACATGCCAACTATATACCCAATAGTTACAAGAGTTAATATGCTTTTACTCTTATACAATACATACATTAAACTTAAAATGTTCTAATACATGTATATATCAAAGCCGCAACCCGGCTTTCTTCTAATCCTCGGCCTCTAGAATGAGCAGTCCATGCACGCTCCTTGTGCACAGAAATAATATCCCTCGACGGGGTGAGCTAATGCTCGATGGTGGAGATGCCCAAGTGGGCTGCTCACCACTTCAGTGTAGTGCAATGTTCCAATGAAAACACACATTCAAGCAAATATGATCCTACTTGAATCGCACCACTGACCCAACTCGAGGTCTGAGTCCTCACCGACTCCTTCACACTCGCCTAAACCTAAATATAGAAAGTATTATTTTGTTTGTTTGTGGACAACCCTCCGATGTGTATATATCGATTGGAGCACTCCGACGGTGATATATTATTTGTTTAATGGACTACCCTCAGGTGAATATCCATTGGGCGCTCAAGCCCGATTGATATATTATTTAGACTACCCTCGATAATTGTATTTTAGACAACCCTCGAACCGTTTTCTCTAGACTCATCTCATGCACTCACTCCTATAAGTCATAGGGTGTTCCGGTGCATATGGAATGCATGTATACCAATTCCAATCTGATCCTGAATTCACATGTAAATATATAAGCATGCATATATTTTCAAAACAATCCAATTCACACCATCATGTCAATATAAATTCTCATTTCATACATCAAATTAGCTAAAGCAGGCTAATGATCAAACACGAGCAATTTAATTTAAAAATCACTCAACTTCAAACACATATTTTTCACAAATATATTTTGAGAACACTGTTTCGAGAATAGTGAAACCCTCGGTTACTATTCCTAAAAATTCACAATTCATAGGTTCACCTTGTGAACTCGCATTTCACAGCCATTTCCGGCCTCATTCAAATCAATGCACAATTTATTTCACAATTTTTCACAATTAATCACCCAACAGCCATGCCCAGTGATGGACAACTCAATGGATTCCAAAAAAATTTCCAATAATTCAGTCCCATGTTTTGGGACGGATCAAACGGCCCCTAATGGCCTCTTTCGACTCAAACATTTGTAAAGTACTTAAAACGAATAAAGCGCAGAGTAAGCGAGAAACCCTACTCTCGAGGTTGTCAAAAACTCACAAATCTGAGGTAATCCCACACGTAGCCCTCTCCGCGTAGAAGTGGTTCTCCTTCTTGTCCACGAGAAAGGCTAGGCGGTCGGATCGCGTATTTTAGAAGAAGAAGACTCTCTCTCACTAAAAGCGTAGCTACTTGACTCACTTTGTGATTTTTTTTTCTCCTATTTCACGTTTTGCTCTTAGTTAAGTGGAGAAGACAACTGTAGCTTTTTGTCTTTTAGTCCATTTAATCAATTAAATTAAATAATTCCCTTCTTTCTCTAGTTTTGACATTCGGTACTATCTCGGCCGTCCATTTCGTCTCATTTTATAAATACAAACATAGGCGCGTAGTACGTGTAATATGTGACTTCGTCGCAACGAAAATCGTTTACGGCGCGAAGCAAGCGATGCCTCAACGTGGACTAGAGCGTCTCGGGTGACAATTTTGCGTGCTAGCTAGATTTTGTGGAGATTAATTCAACGGTGAAGTAGGTTCATCATCCAGAGATCTAGAATAAAATTCTGATTTTTAGCAAAAATTAACAACTGTAATGAAGTACGATTTTGCCCTTTTTCCAGAAATTGGAATTTCTCGGGTCTTACAATAAGACGATGCACACAAAATTTAATTTTATATATCTTAATAGCTTCTGTTCAAAAAAATTATCTTAATAGAAAAGACATCCTAACTAAAGCCAAAGCATGCTACTTTGCAATTGAAAGTGACACAAAAATCACAGCAAACAATAGTAAATTTTTCTTTCTTGATAGACACAAAAACTATGTTGAGAAATTCACAAACCGCTTCAAGAAAAAAAAAATCATCACCTGAAGTAGGAAAGAGAGAAAGGTAACAAATGAAAAAATGATATGGAAATACATTGATAGTAAAGTCCCAAAAGACCAATTGATCATTCAATGCTTTACAAAAATATTAGATTTCTTTTTCTCAGGTCTACACAGGTGTGTATCCAATTAACAGGGTTGTTTGGAAGTGTAAGCCCGACAACCTGAACTGTAGGGGCCATATTATAGAGTTGTTTGGGTACTTGATTTGGTTTTCCATGTTCTAGGTATTTCCCAAACACAAAAACTGAATGATTACAGTTCTTGAAAAATGTTAAAAATGTTTATTTTCTGAAAATTTAAAAGAACAAGGAAAATAGTACAACACATTTGTTTCTGAAAACTATTTTAAAAACTGCTTTTTATTCTGCAAAAAATAAGAATAGGGGAAAACAAAACCTATTTTCAATAACACTAAATCACTAACCAAACTAACCCTAACTCACTGTAGCATTTACTAGAAAAATGGATAATATGTATCCATATTCTCTCTGGTTTTTTTATTTTCATGTAAGACTAATTTCCACTTGTCACAAACATCATCCAAAGAACTGGAAGAAAGACAAATACCCACTTCACAAAATTCTCCCAAAGTTCCACATAAGAAACATCAAATAAAACTAAGTCAAAATATGAAGAAACCGAATTAAATTTCTCATTTCCAGAATAGCCCCATTCAAAGGAAAAAAAAAAACCCCTAAAACCCAACTAATTTCACTTGTCACTAACATCATTTTAGAAGCGGAAAGAAAAACCAATACCCACTTCACATGAGCGGAAGATAGAGACAAAGGATTGAATTGATGAGAAACCCAACTATAGCTTTAATTGTCAAATGAAGGGAAGATTAAAATCAATTGATAGGAAGACCATAACTTTAGGTGACTCACAACAAGGCAGTATAAGAATAGGAAGCCAAATACCAGGTCCCAACACATTAACATAGCATGCCTAATACTATATACAGTCATAATGACAAAGCTAGTTGTAGCTAGGATGATAAGAAAACCCATCATCTCTCTCATTCATTTATTACCAACATCTGCATCCCATTTTTCTAAAGACTCCTAAAAATTCCCAGACTTGGGAAACCCAAACTTAGGGCTCTCCAGCTTTTCCCATACCATAAAAGGAACACCCACAGCAACAAATTTCCATCCTCTCACCACTCACCCAATTCAAATTGGCATGAAACTCATAATTATCACTATATCAATAATAATCCAAAATCATGTGCTAATAAAACTTATTTATGCAGATCAAAATCGGGAAAAAAACATCAAATAAATTCTGACCCCCTACCTTGTTTATTTTCTTTTTCTCTTCACTTGTTTATGTCGTAGCTTCCTTCCAGAAGTTAACTATTCAAGAAAATGAACACAAATAATTGCGGTAGCGGTCGATCAAATTATCATCTCCAAATGAAGGAGTGGTTAGAATACATTACAAGGTGTGCTCTTTCACATACCTCTCTCGAAATCAACCAATCAACCTCACACCATGATTATTCAATTTCTAAGTAAATTCATTATCTTTTGTGCAGCCTCTCCATCGGCTTATAGCGAAATGCCACAAACAACACAGGCTGATTCTACTTCCATGGTATATCTAATAGATTTGATTTATTGCTTATGTAAAATATTATGCCTATATATTGCTCAAATTAAATGCGATAAGCCTCGAGCAATATAATGATAAGTGAGTATGCGTTCCCACGGAGAATGGGTTACTAAGTACTAGAGCTCTAATCTAGCCTATGCTTCTATTATTTGGATGAAATTGGAAAATCTATAGAAAACTCAAAGACACTAATCTGGGCATGCGAGAATAATTGTAAGGCTTCCCAAAAGCCTTAGGGCATAGATTTCACCTAAACAATGATGTATGAACCTCTAACCCAGTGTCGATGATCAATTTCATCATGAAGATGGTGATTTCACTAATGTATATTCGAGAATCTCTATAAGCATCCGCACTCTACCCTTAGAAAGGTTATCGCATCAGGTCAATGCACAAAAGTCTGATTTGAACCCTATATTAGATAGGTTTGAGTGCTTTTTGCGCATTAATCATGTCATTATACCAATTGAAGTGTTCTAGTCTTCTTAGTAACACTTATGCCATTTAGAGGCGTACGGTTGTTTGTAGGCTTTTGCACACTTTTTGGAGTTGATCTCAATACGAAGGATAAATCATGAAGTTGGAATTCAAGTCTCGACCATCAACATTGAGAATCAATGAAAACAAAGGCAAAGTGAAGAAAATTCGATGCAGTGGAAGGCAGGAGTCAAGAGCGGGAACCAATTTAAGCTAAACACAAAGAACCCAAGTACAAACTTCATGAAATTTCGCGAGTTTGAAAATATTCATGAGTTCGTGAAAATGCCAAGTTTCGCTAGACCACCCCCAATTTAAGCTAGGGCACCACTGCAGAAAATAAGCGGTTCGCTACTCACAGGAATTTGGCTAGCTTAGCGAAATTTGGCTAGCTTATAAGCGAGTGGCCAAATCATAGCGAGGGAGATTTCATGTTTTTCGTAGACTGGTAATTTATAGCTAAGTTAAGCGAAATTTTGCGACTGTAGTGTCACCTCGTCATGCTTTGTAATTAATGCCAAACCGCCTCCAAACGGTGTATTATGAAATTGTCCTATAACTTAGCCAATTTTATAGGGTTTTGGTATTTTCATACCTTGAGGAGGCTATCTCGCCCCTCTTGTTTGTAACCTAGTAACAATTTTGGAACAATTTGGAGGAGGAGAAGATATTTTGTAAGTTTCAATTTTATGCTCGTATTTTTATTTTAGGTTTTGCTTTCCTCTGTTCTCTCTCACTCTTTCTCTTACTTTCATTTGTGAGCACCACATCTTGAGGATGACAACTCAAGATGCCCAGCTAAGCCTCCTTCTTTGAAGAGGAAGGAAGCTAGCTTGGTGGTGGGGCATATGCATGTTTGTCCCTCTTGTACTAAAAAGTTCTGAATTAGTGTATTTATGGCCCTTATATTCTCAAAACATGGTTGCCAACATTTGAATGTTATTGATTTGGCGATACTTTCCATGCTTTAGGATCGAGTACATATTCGGTGAGAGAAATCTTGTGATTCTTTGATGAACTTCACGAGCCTGCGAGATAATATTTACATGTTAGGGTTCTTCAAATTAGGGTTAAATAACATTTCTTTGTTATTATTTTGGCCAATACTCTCCATGCTTTAGGATACGATTACCTGGTGAGAGATGCAACATTGTGTTCTTTAGATAGGTATTCCTGAGGCATACCTCTGAAATGATAATTTAATGTTAGGGTTTAAAGGGGCCATAGCGCATGCTACACCTTATTGACTCAAATAGGAGTTGCTTCATGGGTGAGGTTTGCTAGTTAAATATAGATCGGTTATGCCATGGGTATAGTTTGCATGTCATATCTGCGGATAAAACCGAGACCTTGTTTGCCCCTAACATGCCAAGTTAGTGACCTAAATCTTCAAAGTTAACTTTTTCACCTTTTACTTTCCGATTTTTACAATTCTCGTTTCAAACCATTCCCCCTTTGTTTTGAAACACAATTCAAAAATTCGAATAGGAAGCCTTACCTTCGTACGCTTGATCACGAGCCATTTTAGGATGAAAACCCATCCAGGTGTTCGACCCTGAACCGCTATCTTTGCGGTAGCTTGACTGCGGCGGTAGTAGGAAACAGGTGTATATAAATTTTGTTGATTTTAGCTCAGCCCTCTTGTAGCACGAATCAAATACGGCGCCGTTCACGGGGATGGTGCAAACTACAAATGGTAAGTTGAAGAGTACTTGTGATCATGCAAGTGATGTTCTTTACCTCTTTTAACTCGATTGCGAGCGCGTTTTTAGCAATTAGCGATACTTGCCCATTTGATTTTTGGTCGATTTCGATTTTTCATTCGATCGATTTATTGTTGTTAGTTAATTTTAATCTTTTGCAATTGTTTGTTGCTCTTTATTTGTCTCTATAATTGTGTAACAGCGTATGCAACCAGGTGGGATAGGGATTACATCGGGTATTTGCATGAGATTAGCGTACACAACCCGACCTAGCTAGTGAAGTCTCGGTGTGTACCTGCGATACCATGGATCCCGTGCACGAGGCTGTGGGAAACGGCAGAACCCACAGTGAATCAATGCCTATAGAACCACGGGGATCACCTCCACCCTCCTAGAGTTAGTGCCCCATCTGTATCATTCCTCCTATTTGTGAAAGTGCAGCAGTGAGGCCTTATTTAGTACCTCTACTCATATCATGGTATGAAATAGAAAATCCAGCACTCATATTAGGGGATTTTTAGAAGTCACACACAAGAGTATGATGGACATGGATTTGCTGAAGCTAAAGAGCGTTTCATTGACTCTAAGGACTAAGGCCAGATATGGCTCAACTCATTAGGAGCACAGAACCATTAGAAATTGAAGAGTGCATTTGATGGAATTCTGGAAGGATTGCGGTGCTCGCCAAGACCGATAATTTGAAAGACAGAATTTACGCTGCGGCTGGATGGTGAGATTTTGCCGGTGTTTGAGAAGTTTGTAAACCAATGGTGCATGTCACACCATGGGTTTGATACATGGATGTTGTTGAACCCACTTCTATGGTGGTATGTCTCTGCCATGAGGCAACTTTTGGAAACTTGTATTGTGGGAGACTTCGTAAGCATCTGATGAAGCCATGGTTTTTTAAATTACGTGGCTGGAAACTTCTAAGAGGTTGGGATGAGCTAACCCCAGAGAAATGGATAGGATGAAACCACCCAGTCAACCTAAGGCGGGATGCATGCACCGCTAAGAAATAGATGCTTAGGATTTCAACCCCAGCAAGGAAGTGGAGGAGTTTGAAAGCAACAGCCTCCAAGAGGTGCATGGTAAGGATCGAAAATCCCATAGTCCAACTGCACCACTTCCAATCCTCGTGCACCCGCAGGAACCATGTCCTATGGCCCCGTGCAAAGAAGGATTTTGCGTCGAATGTGCAAATCGTAGACAATACAAGCCACAACAATCCAATACCTGCTATGGTAATACCTACAATCCCACTTGAGGAATCACCCTAACCTTGTAGTGAGACCCAACCCCCGCGATGTACCCTGTGTGCCAAACCCCGCTTGTTCCCCTCACAACACAACACCACCAGTCCTCCACCTTAAATTTCCAGTAAGGTGGGCGTGGGCAACTTTGTGAGGAACAAAAAGGAATCCACGTAACCGGCACAAAGAATTGATATCAGAAAGTATTAATCGAATAAGAGAATAGATGGGCTTGAGAGCAACCGAACCCAAAATCAGAACTTACAAGATTCAATCACCAAGATCAACAAGCTGTTTCGAGGTACAAAGAGAGAGGAGGTTTCATCACAAACACCCTCCAAATCCTAAAGGATTCATGAGGCAGGTCATCCAACAATTCGAATGGATGAGGTTAAGGGGCCATAATAACCCTTAGAAGTGGAAAAGAGTTGATCAACCTATGCCATAAAGTCATGAAGAGTCTACAAAGCAGGAGAAGAATTGCAACCCGAGCATATTCTCCTAGAGAGGAGATTCAATGAAATACCGTATACCACCCCATTTCACAAGCACTTAGGAGGAAAGAAAAAGGCAACTCAACAAGTAGGCATTCTTGAGGTTTTAAGGCAAGTGAAGGTTAACATACCTTTTACCGACCTAATCAAGTCCCCGTTATGCAAAATTTTCAAGGATCTTTGCACAAGGTGCGGATTGGGCATTGAGAAGAAGGGCATTTCTCACCGAACATATCTGCCATAACCAAAGTAAATATCCCTGGGTCAAATACTAAAGATCCCGATCTCCCACAATTTCGGGCCAATATTGTGGGAATTGCATATGTCCTGCTTGATTTAGGAGCCGCAGAACCTAATGCCGTATTCAGAATACAAGCATCTAGGTTTAGGTGAACTTAAACCTACTAACATCACACCACATCATTAATGAGATCACAAAGTCCCTAAGGATGTTGAGGGATGTTCAGTAAAATAGACAAATTCATCTACCCTAGATTTTGTGGTACTTTGACAATCAACCAATTGCTGTTGAACCCACCGCAAAATTAATCATCTTAGGAAGACCATTTCGCCACCGCCAATGCAATAATAAATCAGCCGGAATGGAGTCATGCAATTAACCTTTGGTAACATGACCATGGAGTTGAACATTCATTTTGAACAATTGAAACATGAGTTGCTGAAACCGGGAAAATCAAATTTCATGAAGTTGTTTCAATTGATCAAGCAGGCAGGAAAACAGTACCAAGAAGTAAGTGATCGCCCAAGAAATGAAGAAATTTCAAGCCTGCTAACAACACCAACTGCAAGTCAATTGATTAATTCCAAAGCTATCAAGAAGGACCACATCAACAATTGGTCACCAAAACCATGGAGCCAGCCCCAGCTAATGCATGGGTTGAGGAGAGATCTATTCTCCTTGGACCCCCTTGAGTAATCGAAATTGAACTCGGTTCCATGTGTTTTCAAAAACCGAATTACCCACACACATTTTATTTTTGTTTTAAGTGAATTAATTTTTAGTTTTAGTTAGTTTAAAAATTTTAACTTAGCGCTTTCATTTTCCTCGTAGCTTAGTTTTATATATTGTAGTACTTTATTTTGAATTTTTAATATTAGCATCATATAGTAAATTTTCAACAATAATTTTTATTTCATATAATTTTATTAATTAATTTAAAATTTTCATGATTAGAAGTCCGTGAGCCAAATTTGGCATAGCGAAAATTTCCGCGTGGAGACTATTCGGCCGCACAAACGGTCTTATATAAACCTCGAGGTCCCAAAATGCTGCCACTTCACACTTCTTCCTAGTGAAGCCTTCAGTCGCCCGACGTTCATCGCACCGCTTTTGCCGCCGCCGCGGATCGAAAGCCACCTCTCCGCTTTACACTAGCGCCGTTCAGCCCGGGTCATCGCCTTCCTTGTAATTTCGGCCGCCTTTAGCTACTGCCGCGACACCACGATCACCTTCGGGCCTTCGCCACCGCCTACTCCCATCGTCCGAGCCAGAAGCGCAGCGCCCTCGTGATTTCAAATACTGCCGTGCCTCGGGTCAACACTTTAGCCACCGCCGTTTGCTCATAGGCCGCCGCACACCTACACCGGCCGCTCAGACCCTCGTGGCCTCTACCCCAAAGAAGCCGGCCTCCTTCGGCATCAGAGCCTGAGTTTATTGGGGTCCAGCCGATATTTCAGCCAAGTACTGCTGAGCCCTGGTTCATTTGCTATTTTCAGAGTGCCTCAGTCGTCTTCCGGAGCCTTCCACGCGGTTCTACAAGCAGATCACCAGATTTGAGGAGCCTTTTTCGCTAGCTTATTTCGATATCGTTATGGTTCGCATATTGGGTGGGTTTTCTGGCCGCGGGACTGGCACGCCCGAGAGAGAGGCCTTCACCCCGGCCCCGCCTGAATATCACCAGCCCTTCAGGCCGCATCCGTTGTTTCTCTGGATTCCGACGTTATCGACACGGATGGGACCCCAAAAGCCCCATCACCCGTGCCCCGGAGAGTTAGAGGCCCGGCCTGCGCGGCCCGCACATCGGCCTGGGAGTCATCTTCTGCCTCCCGTCACTGTAACGTGATCGCCGCCGAGGCGACTTCATCACCACAGTTGTCGCCTGCCTCGAGGATTCGGAGGCCACTATTCGTAGGGAACCCCATTCCCGGAATGCACCAACGCAGAGTTTCATCGAGTCGTACTACGACGCTCCCCGCGCCGAGGCCGACCTGCGATAACGAAGCCTATGCGATTGATCGAGGAGTATTCACTCCTACCTTTATGACTCCCGCAAAAAGATATTATCCGAGAGTGGTGTTACGCTCTACTTTACCCATGACATCCGTGGAGGAGACATCCATGAGCAGCCAAAGATCGATGACCGCCCGGCGGTACTAGAAAGACCGATGCGAGCTTCAAATAGCTTGGGTCATGCATACCGTTTCGCAAGCAATCTCGTAGGGATGCTGCAGATCGTGGCCCACCCGCCCCACAGTGAGGCATGGTCCGGAGCATTAGCCAGAGACACCACCGCCGTCCAAGACAGAGGCGCCCCAGCCGATGTCAGCCGATTGACCACCTGCTCGCAGATACTATTCCTCTCGCAGTAGTGCAGGAGGGGAGCCATCCCTGAGGCGCCATCGATCTCGTGGGATTTTGCTCAGCCCTCGAGTCGGTGATGGCCTTCGTTGGTGCAAGTCAAGGAGAAGGTCCATCGGAAGTGACCGCACGAGCGTAGAGTCTTCCACGCCATGCCGACGGCGTTACGCTCGGTATGCACCAGATTCTGCAGGAGCCCAAAGCGTAGACGTCCGATGCCCGGTCATGTCGTAAGAGAGCCGGTGATGACTATGCCCGCCTTCTTTCACATACCACCACGTGACCGTGATACCGGGTCGAGGTCGAGGACCACCACGATGATATGTCGCTCGAGCCCGAGGTACGCGAGGACTCCCATTCTGCATCGCTCACCCCATCTCCTCCACACACTACACGCCACCGCAAAGCAGATACTCCTGGGGGCTCTATTCGGACATCATTCACCGGAGTACATCCATGCTAAATGAGAGATAGCCGGTGTGATGGATGCCATCCGCCACTTGCAAAACTACACGTGCTGCCCAGATCGAGGTCGTCTGCCATTCTATGCCGACTCAGACAGAGACCCATCCGGGTCTTCCGTGATCCCCGCCCCGCAGAGAGGAGCCCACCACACGATGTATTTTTGATGTTCGTCAAAGTGCCAGCTAGCTGTGACTCACCACCACCACCACAAACAAAGGAGGTGGTTGAAGTTTCTTTTGATTTTTTGTATATAGTTATTTCAGCTTTGATCAACCGCCTACCGATTTAGATTAAGATTTAAGGCTAGCCATAAGAGGGCAAAGGATAATTTTTGTGTTTAGTTTGTATTCATGTACTAGCCATTTTGCCACAAAAGCTATTCAAGGTATACATACCGATTCTTTGCATATCATGTTTTGCAGCCTTCACCTTGTGTAAATGTTTTTCTTTTCAATTGAACAATTGAATTATACAATCGGGACAACATTGACTGCTTCATGTTGGAAAATTGAATCGCTTATTTGTCACTCTATGTTAGAACAAATCCATGTTTAAAACAATTTCCTTTTTTTTGGTCACTTACAAGCTCCAAAAAGATGCTCAACTTGAAATTTCTCCCTTATAATTCACACACTACACCCGCATTATTTCATCAGTCGTACCCCATTCGTCTCTTTCGCAGATAGTCGCCTGGTTATGCTGGCAACCCAGGATAGGCTTGTGTTACTCCATACTCTGAAGACCACACGTTGTCTCCAAAGAAAAAGAAAAGAAAAGCAAAAAAGAAAAATGAAAAGAAAGAAGAAAAGAAAAATAAAGTCGGAAGTTTTGTCTTGAAACCCGAGCACTCACCCAGGTGTATGGCGAAGCTTCAAGCCCGATGCCCTAAGCCTTAATTGGTTGGGAGTCATCGATGAAGTGTTCGCATGGGTGGATAGTGAAGTTTACCACTGCGGGTGCTTAATTTTCGTCATTCGAGTCCGGGTGAAGCCTTAGAGTAAGTGGGTCGCGATCCTTTCGGGTTTCGATGCCCTAAACTCCACCGTCGAGTCATCTATGATCTCGCAGCACTTAGACTTTGCGGAAGTCGATTTTAAGCACAAACTCACGATATAGTTGGAAAAGAAAGAAAAGTGTGACTAACCCTATCTAGTTGTTCAACGTACCTTAAGGCCATATCAGTGCTAGTCGGGAGGGACAAATTTTGTAATCCATCGGGCGTAGACCGTTACAAAGAACCATTAGACTTTAGGTGGAAATTCAAGTTGAGATAAATCATGGAACCACTTATTCCAAAATATTCCTTGTAGATGGTTTCATCTTTTTCAGCTCCAAGCCAAATCTGATTTCAAATTTTCAGTTTAAGGTATTGTTTATATGTACATAAACCTTTTGAATCATAACCTTTTGAAAATCACCACATGCATCTCCTTTATTTTATTGCTAAGGACTAGCAACGTTGGAAGCAGGTATTTAATGCCTAAAAAGGAATAACCCTATATTAGATAGGCTTTGAGTGCTTTTGCGCATTAATCATGTCATTTATACCACCAGTGCTCGAAGTCTTCTTAGTAACACGTATGCCATTTGTAGGGTATTTTTGGTTGTTTTGTGAGGCTTTCAGACCTTTTGGAGTTTCAATCTCAATACAAAGGATAAATCATGAAGTTGGAATTCAAGTCTCACCATCAACCTACCCCAAGAATCAATGAGAAACAAAGGCAAAGCGAAGAAAATTACGCAAAGGAAGGCAGAGTCGTTAAGAGCCAGAACCCTAAATTTTCGCAAACTCGTTGGTGTTTCTAAACTTGCGAAAATTTCAGGGCTTAGCTAAATATTAAGAAGTTCGAAATGCCAAATTTCGCTAGACCACCTACCCTCTAGGGCACCACCTAGTTTAAAATAACTGATTTCTCGCTATTTCTCACAAGAATTTCGCTTAGCTTAGCTTAAATTCTGCTAGCGTTTGGGAATTGGCCATCCTTAGTTTCATGTTTTCGTTAGACTCCGTACTCGCTTAAGAGCACCCTGCGTACTCAGCGAAAAATTGAGCTCCTCACATGCTTTGTACTAATGCCAAACCGCTCCAAACTTGGTGTATTACTTAATTGGTCCCCATAATCAGCTGAATTTTATAGGGTTTTTGCATTTCACACTCGAAAAGTAAGCCTCTTGTTTCGTAACCTAAGTAAATAATTTTTTTAAACAATTGGAGGGAGGAGAAGATATTTTGTGTTTTCATTTTGTAACAAAGTCTCGTATTTTTATTTGTGTTTTGCTTTCCCTCTCTTCTCCTTCTTTCTTTCATTTTCTGGCCGCTAAACACCCCTCTTGAGGATGAGAGCAACCTATGAGGATGTCGCTGCTCTCCTTGTGAAGATAAGGAGCTAGCTTGGTGGGCGGGCATACGCAGATGTTGTCCCTCAAAATTAAAAGTTACGTGTAGTGTATTTATGGCCCTTATATTCTCAAAACATTGCATAACATTGAATGTTATTGATTTGGCCACACCCATGCTTTTGTGATCAAGTACATATTCAAAGGAGAGAAGTACTGGTGATTCTTTACGGTCTTTGACAGCCTCCGAGATAATATTTACATGTTGTGGTTCTTCAAATTAGGTCAAATAACATTATCGTATTATTTTGGCCAATACTTCCATGCTTTAGGACAAGGCAATGTGAGATAATCGTTGTTCTTAGATGTCTTACGAGCCTCCAAATGATAATTTAATGTTAGGGTTTTAAAAAGGGGCCATAACTGCATGCTACCTGTATTGACTCAACAGAGTTGCTTCACGGTGAGGTTGCTAGTTAAACATAGATCCCAAGTATGCCATGGACTATAGGTTGCATGTCATAACGCCGGTGATAAACCCGAGGATTTGAGCTGCCTAACTTGCCAAGTTAGTGACCTAAATCTTCAAAGTTAACTTTTTCACCTTACTTTCGCTTTACAATTTTCGCCAAACCATTCCCACCGTTTTGAAACACAATTCCAAAGAGTCCACCAAATAAAGTGCGTACTCTTTCTCACCATGCACTGATGCAAACTTTTAGATGAAACCCATCCCTCAGAAACTCGACCCTAGATCATCATACTTCCCAAAGAGCTTGGTCACGGCAAGTAGTAGGAACTTAGGTGTATATAAATTTTGTTGATTTTAGCTCACCTCACCGTGGCACTAATCAGCATCTTCGCCAAACCATCATAACTAAGGATGCATTGAACCCTATAAATCTTAATACCACACCTAATCTCACTTATATCTGTATCTCATGATAATTAGATGGTAAATCATCCATGGTCTAATTTTAACTCTCACTTCTCAGATTTTGAATCAAATCACAAATCATGCAAATATTGGCCAAATACCCACAAGTATTAAAATCCAAATGAAATACTAAACATAAATATGAAAGAAAACATCAATCAATATAAATTAGGAGAGATTCATACAAACATGTCTTTGGATACATCTAAAACCTAAGAAAACTAACTAAAACATAAGGGGAAAAGTAAATACAACCATCAAAAGAAAGAAAACTGGAAAAGGAAAGAGAGAAACAAATCGGGCATCAGTTCCCTATTCTCCTCCATTATCTTCTTTCTTCTCAAGTGTTCTTCCTCTTCCAAGAATGAACCCTAGAAATCTCTCCAAGAACAAGCCCTAGGGCGTTTCCACCCAAAGGGAGCTTGTTCTCCCTCAAAAACGCCCAAAATCCGCCTTCCCCATGTGTTCAGTGTGCCTCCCAAGAATCTCCTCCAAAATCTCCCTACTTCGTTGTTTCTCGGGTATGAGCTTTAAAACCCCTAATTATGGGCTCAAAATTGACCCAAAATCAACCCTAAATGTCAATAAGTTCGCAGCAACTATAACAGGAGATGAAGTTTGTCAAGGGCGCTCCCTTTGTCGGTAAGCGCTACGCCACAAGTGAACCCGGTGTTAGTCCCCCGTTGGCCCAACTGTAAGACCATAACTTTGTCATCCAAACTCCGATTTGGGTGTTCTTGGTACCGTTGGAAAGAACTTGAAGTGTAGAATCTAGATATTTCCAGAAAAAAAACTTTGGAAATCATTATGAAGACTGAATGTACAAAATGCTCCAATTGGTCACTTTTCAGCTCTCTTCTCTTCTTCCTTCAACTACCAAGAGTCATAACTTGATCATTTGAAGTCCAAATGGAAGTGAATAAGGTATCTTTTGGAAAGTCTGAGAAGTTCCCCATCTATCCATATAAATATTGTAGCCATTTGAGACCATCTTGCAGATGAAAACATCAAATCACAGTAGCTGCTGCTGCATGTGTAGTTTGCTGGTTTTTGGGCTTTATCTCTTTATTTTACGAGCATACTCATGGTCAATTTAATCACAAATTGAACATTTAGAGCATTAGATCACTTATTTATATGACAGAACTACTAAAAATATGAGTAAAGCCTAGGGGCTAAAATTATAAAGTATACCATCAATATCCAAAACTCATTGCTATTCGCACTAACTTCTCTTATTCTCAATATGTATAAAATTAATTCTTTCTAAATCACTTGAAGGCACACAACAAACCAGGTTTTGATCATAAGCTCCATATAAGTGAATGATACTAGATAAGAACCAACACACAAATCTTTAAATAATGGATTTATGCGCATTGCCACGATCTGGGGAAAATAATCTAAGTAAAACCATAATCAAGGTGCGTGGTCATGTCAACGGGTCTATTAAATTCTACATCCCAAAAAGGGCTTAAATGGGAATATATGGTGTGAACACATACTCTATCAATGTCAAGCAAACAACAAAGAAATTTAAAAAAAAAAAACCTGAGATATAAAGATATACTCAAGAACAATGAAACAATGATATGGTTTTTAGAAATTCCCCAAATTATACCAAAAACCAAAGCACTCTAATTTCTTATTTTCCCAAGAACACTAAATTTAAAAGAAGAGGAAAAACAACACGTACTAAGCATCAGGCAATATTTTAGGTTTCCCAAACAGTCAACAACACGGTTTTCTCACATGGTCAATCTCAGAACATACAATAGAATAAATCAAAGATCCATCCAAGAAGATAATGGAAATAAAGACAATCATTAATCACAAACACTCTCATTTGCCCCAACCAAGACCCAAATCAAACACCACAAAAAACAAAAGAAAATCATTGACACTGAACCATGAAACCATGAAAACAACAAGAGAAAATGGGTTAGCATGGGTAGGCTGATACTACCAGCCGGGCGCATTTCTCTTGGCTATGGTATGAGTGATGGTTTGTACACAAATATCACCAAACCCCCAAATCAGACTAGAGTCATGACCTGGTTTTTCACCGATACATCAAACAATCCGGCAATGATTGAGATGAGGCGGTTCTTATACTTCATCCTGAAAGTAATTTTCCAATAAATTTCTAAAGTATGTTATTTAATGATAATGGTAAAAAGAAAAAGTTTTCAAAACAAGTAGAGATCCAAGAGAGAAAGATATAGTACTTTATTTATATTGCGATTTATAAAGATTCAAATGGTAGACCATCTTTATCATCACGCATGTGGGTAATGTGTATTCATAATTCTAACAAATGTTATCCAGGTCTTAAAACCACTTGTTGGTCCTGAGTGCGTACAATCGCGATAACAAAAATGATGTTAACCAAGATTTCTGGTCATAATGAACATAGAATAAAACAGAAACTTCATCCCATCAGATTAGAGTATTATAATATTGTTTAACCAATTGATTGAAAGAGTCAACATGATTCGAAACTATGAATCCCAGTTCAATTTCTGAATATTTAATCTCACCATGTATAGAGTTTGAAGGAAAAAAGCCAAGTTTCTTAACTGAATATAAACATCATATACTAATATAGACTTCAAAACCATGTGACAAAAGAAATTAAATAAAAAGGAAATAAAGAACGAATAAAGAAATGGGATATAAAATCTATTTTTTGTATAATATGAACACCAATCAGCATTTGAATGGTTTTGAAAGTTGGCAAAATAGGGCAGAAATGTACATAGAGAGTAGACCGACAACTGAACAGCTTGAAAAACGAGCGGCGGTGGAGGGGCAAGGTGCGAAACCTCAGGACGCCCACCCCAGGGTCATTTTATTTATTTTTCTAATACCCTCACCCGGTATAAACAACCTTTTATTACAAGGGCATATGAAACCTAGTGAAACCTTACCAGAACTACATTTCTTATACAAAATGAGTTTAATTAAAACTCCGTTCTTTTTACATAAAGAGAAACTGAGTTTTTCTACCCAAAGTTTACAAGATACAGAACAAAGCCAAATCTAGCATTTTTCTCAACTAATTTCTTGGACCTGTTTTGTTTTCCCGTCTACCTCCAATGCCTGAAAATATTTTCCCATGACGGGGTGAGAAATGCCTAGTAGAAAAAATCTCCTACGAGGGCTACTCCCCACCTAAGTGCACATGCAATGCCATGTTCACAAATGTACACCCATTCAAGTAAAAATATGCAAATTTCTACATGAATGTCACCTGCCATGCCCCATGCCTCGAATCCTCTCCGACTCACTCACACATGGCCTTCCATTATGAATCCATTTCCAAACAAAATATTTTTGTTTTAGTTCTCACGAAAGTTTCATTAGACATACTTAGATAACAATGTTGGACCACCCTTCAATATTTTTCATTGGACACACTCCAAAAATACTGTGGACAACCCTCCGATATTTTCATTGGACATACTCCAAAAATATTGTGGACAACCCTCTGATATTTTCATTGGACACACTCCGAAAATACTGCGGACAACACTCCAAAAATACTATGGACAACCTGATATTTTCATTGGACACACTGGAATACCAAAGGACAACCTTTCAGAGATTTTCTATTTGGGATGCCGCACTTCGATAATACTATGGACAACACTCCGAAAAAACTGTGGACAACCCTCCGATATTTCATTTGGACGCATCCGCATACTACCGTGGACAACCCTCCGATAGCCATTTGATGACTCTAATAAACATGGTGGACTACCTTCCGAGAAAAACCGCTTGTTCAAAGCCATGTTGTGCATACACACTTGATATGCGCGATGTCCCCATGCACATGAGATGCAAAGCTACTACATGGCATTTATTTATTTGCATGCATTCATGCATCAATATCATCCTCACAAAACTGCATGTTATTCAGCTAAGAAAATAAATCATGCAAACTGGATTTTAAAACAGCATGCAATACTACCATTTTTCACACCAAAAACTGCATGTTATCAACCAAGAATAAGCATGCAAACTGGATTTTTTTTTCCAGATTTCCAGCTCAGAAAAATAGCATGCATTTCTACCATTTCTCACACCAAAAACTGCATGTTATCAACCAAGAATAAGCATGCAAACTGGATTTTTTTTTCCAGATTTCCAGCTTAGAAAAACAGCGTGCATATCTACCATTTACACACCAAAAACTGCATACTATCAACCAAGAATAAGCATGCAAAGTGGAATTTTTTTTCCAGATTTCCAGCTCAGAAAACTGCATGCATTTCTACATTTATCACACCAAAAACTGGATGTTATCAACCAAGAATAAGCATGCAAAATGGAATTTTTTTTCCAGATTTCCATCTCAGAAAAACAGCATGCATTTCTACCATTTATCACACCAAAACTACATGTTATCAACTAAGAATTAGCATGCAAACTGTCCAGCAAAAACACACATTCAGCAGGTTCAACCTGCTCCAAAACTGGATTTTTCTAGAACCAAAAGAACCCAGAAACCTACACAGTTTGTTCCAAACTGTTTTGAGCCAGCCCTAATGTTAGGGCTAAGCTCCATGGCCATTGAATGGCCCCAAGATAAAGGCATCCCAAGTAGGAGAAGAACCCTACCTGTTGGAGCACAAACCAGCCCCCCCTTCAGAACTGAAAACCTGCACATCTCCCTTCCTTCCCTTTCCTTTCTCTCTAACTTTTCTTTTCTTTCTCTTCTTTTCTTTCCTTTCTTTTTTTCTCCCTTTCTTTCTTTCCTCTCTTTTCTTTTTCTTTCCTCCTTCCTACCGAACAGATTTTCCCACCAAACTGAATTGGTCTGGTCTAGGACACCTCCTTCAAAACTGGTTTGCACTACTACAAAAATTGAAACTTATGACGCTCAATATCATGACGCTTTCGTAAAAGCTTTGTTATTTAGCCTAACATTGCATACACCATGACACTTTAAATGAGCGTCCTTGCTAAGTGAGATTTTCTTAATATTATGACACTTATCAGCAATGTCATGGTTCAATCTATAGTTTTTCCTCATGCTTAGATATACCATAGCCACTTACTAGAGATGTCATGGTTTTTTTAACCAAAACTTGCCACTTAATTTTTATTTTTTATTTTGAATAACTTGCCACTTATTAAAGTGTCAATAATTTATTAAAACATATTCTCTTTCATTAGAAATCCTTTTCTCATCTACGATTCCCAACCACTCCCCTTTCCATTTGAAAACTCACAAGCCCTAAAACCAATAGTGGCTTCTCGTTACTTTCATGGACGTGGTTCTCGGCGACAGGAGAATCTTCGATTGTGTGTCCTTATACTCAGACGATCGATTGAACGACACTACCCTCCCATTAGTTTTTGTTGGTGACTAGGAAATTAGCAGATTTTACTTCACTAGAAAACTTTATTCTAATCGAAGTGTTTGGAAAAAAATTATCATCTATGATTATGGAGGTAATGCCAAAGTAGGGAAGGGAAGTACAGTCAAACTCGCTCTCAATGCCGAGATGATACTCGCCAACATTTCAGACAATGGCGAAGAGCTCATTGCCGACTCACATCTTATTCCTGTCATCATGGTGGGGAAGATCCTCTATGGAAAAATCAAAGAATACATAAAAAAAAACCATTGCTTTTTGAAGCATGATGATGATCAGAACTTCACCCCTAACTCCAAAGTTGCAGCATTCTCTATAAGACCCAAGAAAATTTCAATTTTCAATTTTCTGAAAAAGGACAAAACGGTCATTTCGGTAAAAATTCAAAATTTTTCTAGATCTCGGATGACAAAACGGACTTCACTGCAGACTGTCTCACAACTAGCTACCACGCCAAATTCTCATCGAATTTCCAAGACAGCCGAATTTGTATGTTTTTCGGTGCGAGTATCGCGCGCCAGAACGATAATGGCGCGGATAATGCATGTGCCACCTTATAACATGTACTCATGTGATACATGCTGCATGGAGTAGAGAGAGGATGGAAATGGATATCAGAGAGTGCCGCGTCAAATCCATATAAGGGACAAATGGTATTAATTAAATGTTTAATGAGAATAAGACAAAGATGAATAGTGATCATCTTCTTCCTTCAGTATAGAGATAAAAACGGAAGTACCTGGAACGGAGATGCAAAGAGTTAGTTTTGATCTTGTGAGAGAGAGTGCAACTTCTCTCTAAGATCCCGGCCGACGGACCGTTTGATTTACTCGAAACAGCATGAAATGGTTTCACATCTATGATGACTACGCATGGCACTGGCATAAGTTTCGACAAACCTCGTGGAGGTAGGGGTTTTATCCATACTTGTTTTAACCCTTGTCATGTTTTGTAAATGCTTGAGTTTATTCTGAGGCCGTGAGTAGTTTAAGCACGTCCCAAATCAACCGGCGTGAAAATTTTGGAAACCCATTTAGACAATCCGTGATGTTGTAATGGACTGCTTGGGGTGCCTCGGGTCATGATTTATACAATAAATTATGCTTTGGTATATTTAATGGTTATAATTCGTCACAAAGTGGAACTGATAGTGTTGAAAGGGTCGCCAACCCACACCCATCAGAGCTGAATTTAAAACAAATTCCTTGCTATTTGAATTTGACCAAAACGCCCATGTGTGGTGTGTATGAAATGGTTGAACAATGTTTGAGTTGTAAAAGCATAGGTTAATGCATGAATTTGAATGTGTTAACAAAGGACATAATTGTGTTTAGAGGCCATTGAGATGAAATCTGTTGAGTCTACTTTAGATAATTCTAAGTGATGATTTAATTATGTCAATATATGCATGGATTATGTGACAAATGCAGGTGATAATTTGAAGTTGAAATTGCATCGCATTTTCATATGCACCAGAATCTAAATTAAGTGTTAGTGCATGACATGAATTTTCTAAAACTTAACATGTCACGAAAGGAATTTCACAGATATTTTCCTGAGAACGGGTTAGGAGACTCGCCTAATGTGATCATTTCGGATTTAGGACCACGACTGCTAGTGGGTGTTCTCCAAACACATTCGCCTGAGTAGTCTCATATTTTTACCGAAATTCGGTAGTGTATTTTCAAGAACAACAAGTTTTGTTTTTTGAAAACAAGGTGTTTATCATGGCAGACTTAGGCAAAGTGAGGAATGGTGAGGACTCGAGACATGATCAAAAGATTTAGACATTCAAGAGATCACTAATTTGTTTTGAGTGTGTGTTTAAATTCTTGATCAGATATGCACTTAGGTGGGGAGTAACCCATTTGTGTAATCACCACTGGCATTAGCTCACCCCGTCAAGGGAATATTATTTCGTGCACAGGAGATGCTCGAGAAGACTACCATCTTAGAGGGGCCACCTTGAATAAACCTGGTCAGGGTTCTGATATTTTGGTATAACATGTATTAGAATGTTGTAAATTTTAATACGTGTTTGTATAAAGAGTAATGTAATAACTCTTGAATTATTGGAATATAATTGGGTGTGTTTGATGAGTATTGGTGTATGGGCCCAAATGACTATTTTTACTCAGGTATGGGTCTCGCGATACGAGACATATAGATTTTCCATTGTGTCGATCGTCATTAACCCGACACCTCTTGCGAAGGCCATTCTCTATCCGTTGTCGAGCCGCCTCACCCTTGAAATTCTAAAACCCTTTTCTCCTTCATCTGCCCACACACCCATTGGCAGTTTCTCCTATTTCTTTAATTTTTCTATTTGTGTTTTCTATTGTTCGATTCTTGAAATTTAGGAGCTTAAATTAATATTTGTATTAGAAATCAGAACCATGATTTGTCTAGTTTCTACGTTTTCCTGAAAATGAAATGAATTTTTTTAACTTTTTTTTAAAACTTTAAGCATTGGTAGTAGTGGTTAATCTGACACGAGGCTTGAGGAGCCCACAAATAATAGTTTTTCTTTGATTAAAAATATTTCGTGACGATTGGTTGATTTAGGTTCCCGGATGTTATTGCATTCGTGTTTGTTCTTACCTAGAACTCGATTTACTTTGTAAAACTCGTGAAAATTTTAAATTTAAATTTTTCAGATAAAAAGGCGGCAAAACGATAATTTACTGAAATAATCTGGAGAAAAGTTGGGATTTTTCTATATCTCGATGAGAAACCATCGGCACTTATCGAATCGTTCCCATGAAATCTAGCTACCTACCACCTGAATTCCGAGATAGTCAATTTTTACCGATGCCGAGAAACGCGTGTTCCGAGACACATCATGAGCTATTGATGACACATGGCGAACCATGGTGACACATGGCAAGATGAGTGGACACATGGCAAGCCATGTGTCACGATGACATACGTGACATGGTGTTATGTAGGTATTACATAAGCTATGTGACATGGTAAGCCATGTGTGTGACACATGGCATGCCATGTGTCAACATGCATGGTACTGAGATTATAAATGGAGAGCTCAAATTGGCTAGAAGGAGAGCTCAAGATCGGGCCCGTGGAGCAAAGTAAGGAAAGAGAAAGGGAGGGAAGGAGAAGGAGGAGGAAAGGAGAAGAGAAAGGGAGGAAAGGAAAGGAGAAGGGAGGAAAGGAAAGGAGAAAGGAAAGAAGAAAAGAGAAGAAGAAAGGGGAGGAAGAGAGGAAAAGAAAGAGGAAGAGGGAAGGAGGTCATGTTGGAGTGCACTGACAAGAAAGAACCCTGAATCGCGCTTACAAGAGGTAGGTTTCCTTCCTACATCGGGGTTACGACGCCTAGGGGTCGTGTAATGGTTTACGGTTTCATCCGGCTCCGGCTTAATTTGTATGTCAGATTTATTGAGATCGCGATGGTCAAAGACCGCTTACTTGAAGCCAGATCGCTCGAGATCAACACCGTAGTTCCCGGATGGCAAAAATCCCGAAAGGTATCGAAAACTGGGTAGCCCAAATTCCGTGACACTTTGTGAATCGGCCGTGTCAACTTGGACGGCCATAACTTTCGTCCGAACTCGATTCACGCTGCTCGACTCTACCAAAGCCCGCTGAGTCTGTAATTTAATAAAATGTAAGTGTCTCGACCAAAACGTAGGCCGAACATTACCGGGTCAATGGACGTTGAGGAATATCCGCCTGGCTCGAATCCTCTATTTTCTGAACCTGGCCAGAACCGAAATGCTTGGGACTACATATGGCCTGAGCAGGGAATTTTGTGTTGGATGTTTTGTGTGGTATTTACAAAAACTGGACTTTCTGGACTAAGTCCAGATTATTTCCAAGGCTAACCATGGCCGGATTTATGGCCGGGAATGACTAATGTGTGTTATTGCCATAAATTCAATGACATACTGAAAATGTGAAATTATGTGGTACATGTGTGATAAAGATGGAAATAATTATATGCATTGGGTTGTATGACCCGACATACCATGTCTCTACCAAGAATATGAATTATGGCATTACTGTCTAAGTAATGGCTAAATTATTTTAATACATGCTTGAATGATGTGTTGACATGAATGAACCGAATGATAGAAAATATGTAGTGCATGCTTATGATGTACTGTATTTGAATATGTGGAATATTAACATGACTCCAGATGATGTTAAATATATGAAATGTCAGGTGCATTGCATATGAGTGTTCATAAGACACACATAGTGTACTGTAGAATGTCCATGTAAGAGGTCTTCATACATTGTCGCGTATTTGAGTGCAAGGGCACAAATTGCATCGCATTGTGTGCGTAACACCACACATACGAGAGTGCATGTACACTCCGCACTCGCTTCGTGTTGAATCGTGTGGGTTGAATCTGGGGATCGAAGTCCAATTGAGTTCCACAAAGGTTAAACGAAAAATGGAAATGAAATGCCTGATGTAGCAAGTAGGGATATATAATTTCCTGTGTGAAAAGCCTAAACCCGGTTAGACAACAGATCCAATTCTGAAAGCCCAAAAATGCCTGAGGGTGTAAGAGACCCGCTGAGACCCCGAAAGTTCGCGTTCAAAAAGACACGAAACGACAACAATATCACATGCGACCACGGGCCAGAGACGGAGCCCGACCGACTGCATTGATTTCCATTGGCACTTGCACGCAGCGTGGGTCTGAGGTCGACCCGCACACGGGGGCGTAGAGGTCGCCTCATACATGCATGTAGTTTTTTTCCATTATAATAAAACATGGCGTACGTATCGTTGTCGGGTTTGACTATGAAATGATCATTTACATGTGCACTCTAGGCCGAGAGTGTACTTGTAGATTTATCTCTACTCGGGCGTTAGCTCACCCCGTCGTGGGACCCCTTTTTCAGGTACATGATGTGTACAGCAGACACCCAGAGGTCAATATGAAGCCGGCCTGACCGACCTGATTCTTTGGTTTTTGTGTATATATTAGAACGACCTAGTTTTAATATATGTTTTGTATTAGGAGTGATAATAACTCTTAGGATCTATAGAAATGTATGGTCCAACCGTATGGACGAGTATGGATGATGGGCCCTAGTCATTTTTCTCATGTATGGGTCTCATGATATGAGACACACAGGTTTCCGCAGGTTGACGGTGGTCAACGGGACCCTCGGGTTTTAGGGTGTCACATACTTTCATTTTTTTAGCATCTAATTAAGATCTCAGATACTATGATGTTGTACGAATGTATGCTTGGTGATTCGTTTTTATTCTTCAAAATGGCATAATTACAACCTCAACTTTCTGCTGATCCTATTGGAATTATGTAGCAAAGGTTGTTAGAGATTGAACACAGTAGTGTTTGTCTTCAAGATTTTATAAGCTGGGTAGGTTGATCCTATTTTGCTTTTAGTTGGGGATATCTTTTGTTTCTATTCTAGTGATATTGAATCCTACAATTATGAAACAACTTATTCCAGTGATATTGAATCCTACAATTATGAAATAACTTATTGCTGCCTTCTTTTCTTAAGTTTATTTTCCACCATAAGGATCTTTGAAGTATTTATTTTTCTTCTCCCCCTTTTCTTTATAGTGTATTAAAATGCACCTGGCAGTCACCATAAATGCATTTCTTTGTTATGCTTTAGACATGTTCAATTTGTCTCTTTATCCTATCTAAGTAGGAGGTATATAGAAAGTATATATTTGTTTCCTAGACAAGAAAACCCCTTTTAGGTGTTTCTATTGTTTATGGACCTATTCTAAATTGTTTATGTTTCTATGTTCTGTTTATTATATTTGGCTTTTTCAGTTATATGGTAATTGAACGCAAGATTTTCAATTTTTTTTTATTTATTCAACTTCGTGGTGTTAACTAAAGACAACCACTGTGATGGTCTAATTACGGTGATGCTTTGGTAAGGCAAAATGTAACAGGGGATTGTCCTTGTTTCTGTTTTTCATGTAGTTTGATGTAAGGAATTTGTTTAAGACGATATTGTAACATGCCATAAATAAGAGCATGGGTTGTATACAGAAGGTGTTTTTCAAAAAACTGAATAAAGATTGCCTTCAAGAAATTCTTCTCAGGTTTGGTGTTTTGGTTTGATTTCTAAAGATATGATAAGGAGAGGTCTTTAGGCTTTAATTATTTTCACATATTAAGTAATAACATCTTTTCTAAGCTTTAATAATGAATATATCCTTAGTATGTGATTTGTAATTGTCAGTCCTGCATATTGGCATACTATCCCTACATATAGTCTATCTTATCATTGCTATTATTGATTACTCAGTCCATGGAGAGTTGCGGCTTCTGTCAATCTTGACACTTGGACCAACTTAGAATGACCTTTGTAGGGTAAACAATTGTTTTCATAAACAAGGAGGCTTACATCATGAGGATGATTTGAGCTTGTCATTTCTTTTCTTTATGCACATTTTCTAACCAACTAAACATGAATTAAGCTTTATTATGATTCTAGATTTCAAATATTATATGGAGTTATATTATATCTCCTAAGGAATATTGTTTGTCTTAACCATGTTTTTTCTTTGTTTTTGCTTCCAAGTGGTGTTATATTAACAGATGTTCTGAAGTGTAGTTCGGAAAGGGTTGAAAAGAAGGTGCATTTAAAGAAAACAAACCATTCAATTTTTTACCCGCTCCTGTGTTTCGAATGAATATTTTCGCGAATATTCTTCGGCCTTATGATCATATGTCGCTAATATTAGTCTCGTTTATGTCAGATAGAGAGTAAATATTTTAATTGATGCAATCACAACCAAATCTAACCCAACTATCGTCTGTGTAATTCATACCATTACTGATCGAATTCACTCAGAACTTAAAATAGAAAGTAGCCCACTTACTAGCTGCGTGAAACCGATTCAGAAGGGTTTAGAAAAACAATGTTTCAAAATTATTCCAAGATATTTGCAATTAAAGTTTGTTCAAACTTAGAATATCATATTAAATTTTTATTTCCATATTTTTTAAATTACTTGTATCATAATGCTTTTATTTTTTTCCCCTTATCATTTCTAAAAAAATATAAGATAACTTCTCTAAGAATTCAATTTTTTTAAGTAAAGAATAGAATATTAGGGCTTATTTGGTTCTTGTTTTTAAAAACTGATTCTTGGTTGTCTTTATTTGTTTCAATGTGGTCATTTTAAAACGTATTTAAAAATTATGGGAAACATATTAAAAATTTTTGTATTCTCGGATTATTCTACACAAATTTAAAAATAAATTAGCAACTCAATCACATTTGATTCCAATATAGTTTATTTGGAACTTTGTTCCAAGAAATAAACCAATATTGTTTGGCTTCTATTTCATCATCTATGTCTTTAACTTTTAGGTTAAAGATAGCTTCAGACACATGTCAAAGATCGCACAGAGGATATCTCACCTACCCTAAGTGAAAGAGAAAGGTACCCCTTGGTGATTGAAAATGTCTCGAGCACTCTAGATGATATAAATTAAATTTTTATCAAGAAAGATCAGAGAGAAGGTTGTCACATAAAAATGAAGGATTCAATTTAGCGCACTGGGATATAAGATGCTTAATATAATGTAAATGACATTTGACTTTTCTTGTATTATTTTGGCCTAGAGTACTACAATCACATTCATGCATATGTGCGCCTAAATCACATTAATGTTACATTGGTAGGTGTGATGACTAATATAAAAATATCCATGTTTATGGGGAAGAACAGTTTGAATATATTTTTTCATATATATGTAAGGGTTCAATCAGTTAATAATAATATAATTAAGAAACCCTAGTGACAGATGACCTATTTTGTTGTTTTAAATAATATATATATATATATAATGAGAGTCAAGTTAGAGTGAAAGGGTGCAAGTGTGATAAAAAACACTTTCTGAAGAGTCGAGCTAGCTGTGAAGTCCAGAGAATGACTTGTCCATGAAGTGACTTGCATCATGATTGATACTTAGCATTTATGGTTGGTTTCTAAAAACTGGGACAGACCCTGGTTTTGCTTTGGCCCATTGGATTCGCTCTTCCTTTGCCCTACTTGCCCACATTCATACATCCTTAGTCTAGACATCCTAATTACCTCATTTAAAAACCAATTAACATGGTTCGAATCTGCTTTAACCCGCGCATTTTCGAGGGGGCCGAGATGGGATAAATGATAACTTCGAATGTAACTACGCTTTATCGGGTCCAACCCGAATAGGTCCGCAACCCATTGTGGCTTGGGCCGTTGGCCCGCTGGCCTAGCGTGGACTCGCTTTTTTTTATTTTAAATTTTTATTGATTACATAAAATTTTCTAATTGTTAAAAAATATTATTTTTTTCTATTATGAAAATATACATTAGTTGTTTATAGAAAAATAATAGTTATTAAATAATTAGTTTTAATAAAATAATACTAGCATGAAAAATAAATAAACTTATAAATATAACTAAAATAATTTATGTTATATAATATTTTAAGAACATAAGAATAAATTATAAGTACTTCAAAGAAAACTTTATTTTACAATATATAAAATGGATAAAAGTGTCATTATAATTATTTTTAATTTTTTACTGTCAGGTCCATTTTGGCTCGTGGTATGCGATGGGCTAGGCTAGCCAAAAGTGGGAGTGAATAAAAGTAGGTAGAATTGATCCGGACTGTTTTGACCTGCAGCCCGTATGGGCTCAACGCATTTGCTCCTAGTTGGCCCATTTCCTAGCTAAATTGCGAACGATTGGAAAACTTTGGGTCATTTGAAAACTGGATACTACTACTTTCTTATGATGTTGGTTGCTAAACTTAGAAGTATAAGAATATATAGACTAGATTACACACACACACAAACCCACACACCATCCAATTTATTACTTAGGATATTGCGAATCTAATTTGTTTTCCTTTTAAAGTAATTAACCTTTTTTTCATACAATTTTGTACCTTAAAAATTTCAGTTACTTGATCATTAACATATCTTTTTACGTACTTTGTTCAACCCATTAACATCGGCTATATCTATGTGTTTAATATAGAAATTTATTTCTCATGTGTTAGAGATATGGATCGTTGTTGATTATTTCAAAGAACCAAGGTCTAAGGAATATGAGAACGGGCTGAATACTTTATCTCATTTGCAATACAAAATTCAACAAGCAAGATATCAATTAGATGCCCTTGCTTCATAATGTGGAATTTGATATTCCACACTCCTTAAATCATTCGAGAACATTTGTTTTTCTAAATGGATTCACTAAAGTTACCTTACATGGTATTGGCATGGGGAAGTAAGTCCAAGTAGTGGACCAACTACTTCAAGGCGTAATAACGTTGTACTAAAATCGGTTCTTTTAATGATGACTACACAATTGAGACGGTAAAAGTCGCTCGTGATGATTTTCATGTTGATACGTACCAAGAAATTACCGCAAGATGTCGAAACCTTTATATCCAGTTGGAAGAAAATTTAGTACTAAGCTATTTGCATTAGTTAACCATACAATCCGAAAGCACCGATATGGATGGTCCGATAAAGGCTTTTCTAACTATTAGATTGCTCTCAGAAATGTTGCTCTAACAATGAGTTGCCACTATCCATGGCGAAGCAAAGAAGACTTTGAATGCATTGGGAATGGAATATGAAAAGATACATGATGTCCAAATGGGATTGTATATTATATAGGAATGAACTAAAATATGCATCTTGTTGTCCTACTCATGGGAGTTTCAAGGTGGAAAGGTTAATTCATTAAGAGCTAAAAGGGTAAAAGGAGTTCCAAATAAAGTCACGGGTATTTCCACCCATCCTACGATTCAAGAGAATGTTTCATCTTCAAAAATTGCAAAGATCTCAGCTTGGCATGCACAAGAAAGAGTTTGATGAAGATGTGTCATCCATCGTATTCCCATCATGGTTAATTGATCACAAATGGCCGCATTTTTGGTGGAGAGCCTAGAAATCTTAGATCGTCATTTTACCTACGGTATAAATCTCTACAGTCCCTTCCGCAGGCATAGTTGTCGCCCGTTATAATGATCATTTATAACCTTCTCCATGGTTATGCATGAAGAGAAAATTCTTATGTTGTTATCCTTTGTTGATATCGTCCACGACAACCAGCAATGACACGATGTTTATTCGCACTTTCATATAAGATTCAAACTTTCATGGAAAGGGGATTAAAGCATTTGATGCATATCAACAAGAATTCTTTACATTGAAGGTTGTTTTATTCTGGACAATCAGTGATTTCCCAGCATATGGAAACTTATCAGGTTGCACAGTTAAATGGTACTTTGCTTGTCCTATATGTGGTGAAGAAACAAATTCCCAGAGATTGAAACATGGGAAAAAGAACTCATACACCGATCATAGGCGATTTCTTCCTTGCAACCATCCTTATAGGAGACAAAAAAAAGGCATTTAATGGTGAGCAAGACTTTCAATCACCTCCACAACCATTAAGTGGAGAGGCTATATTGCACAAAATGGATAATATTTGAAATTCATGGGGAAAGAAGAAGGTTAGCCAAGATAAGTCTAAAGGCAATGTTTCATGTTGTTGGAAAAAGAAGTCCATATTCTTTTGATCTCGAAAGTATTGAGATATCTACATGTTCGCCATAACTGATGTGATGCACATTGAGAAAATGTATGTATATATCACTGGTACATTACTTAATATCCAAGAGAAGACAAAGGATGGACTAAATACTCATTTAGATCTTATGGAGCTGGGCTTGAGGTCTGAATTAACACCAAGGTTTGAAAAAAAACGAACTTATCTTCCCCCAGCTTACTACACACTCTCTAGAATAGAGAAGAAGATTTTTTGTCAAACATTAGCAAACTTGAAAGTCCCTGAGGGATACTGTTTAAACTTTAGAAAACTTGTATCTGTGGAGGAATTCAAGCTTGTTGGCCTAAAATCACATGATTATCATACACTAAGGCAACAATTGTTACCAATTGCATTGCGATCAATTCTACCAAAGCATGTTCGACTTGCTATCGAGGTTGAGTTTCTTTCAATGCTCAGAGCAAAGTGGTTGATGTGTCTACACCGATGAATTGCAAATCATTGGTTGTGACATTGTGCTTGCTTGAAAAGTACTTTCCACCTTCTTCTTTGACACGATGATCCATTTGACTGGCAGATCCTGTAAGAGAGGTAAGACTTTGTGGACTAGTTTATCTTGTATGGATGTACCCATTCAAAGGTTCATAAAAGTACTAAAGAGTTATGTGTGCGTGAACTGCACGCTCTGGCTACGTGCATTGTTGAATGCTAAATTGCAGGAAGCCATTGAAGCCAGATGAATACTTCACAAACATGGATACACCACCTCTATCGATCCAAGATCACCACAAAATCGACACCTCTACCAGAAGTTTTGTCAAGAAAGTCGATCCCATTGTTTTGTTGTAAGCACATCATTATGTGTTGAGAATACAACTATTGTGCAACCTGTTATTTTTGAGTATGGACCACCCATTTGTGTTTTATTCTATTTTATAAATTCACAATATTAAATAAAAAGTTATGGTGATTTGTAGAGCACATGACGTGGTTGAAAATGAAAAATCCTAGTCAAGCTAAGAGGCAAAAGTGGCTACAAGATGAGCATAGGCGCACTTTTACTTATGGTTGAGGGAAAATGTATTAGAATATTTGTCATATTAATCACATTTTTTAACATTAGAAATTAAAATAATTAATTACAATTTGGAATTTGTGTAGGTTGATGTTGCCATTGTTAACCAAGAACCTCTAACTGAAACCCTTAAGTGGATAGTGCTTCTGCCTATTTCGTGATAATGTAAATTATTCTGCCGTAGGGAACTAAGGTCGCCAAGATTATACTCACCGTGGGAAGTCCACATATCACTCATTGTGAGTGGTTTCGTGATCCTTATGAATTGTTTTCCACCTAATGTGCGTAAAAGTGAAATTCGGGGATCGTGGATTAATTGGTTGAGTAATCTATTAAATTAACTGCTTTAAAGTAAGAAGATGTGAAAGATAGTTCCTAGGGTTTCCACTCACGCCGACAAGTATTACTCCACCTCTTATTCGTAATTCATAGAGCTATTGATGAATGGTCTTCGACGGAATATTTTACATTAAAAGCTCTTTTTAAATGAAGGGTGATTGAGGAATGACAAACACTTGTTCAAACGATTTGCTTAGACTCTTAGCTTGCATTTGCGATCAAGCACAACATGTACCGAGGATTTCTCATTCACACGTTGTCAAGAAGATGCCAAACTAATGTTTTATAAGATTTTTCTACAAGTGCTTAGTACTGCATAACTCGTTGAAGCACAAAAGAGGAATTGAGGGTTATTACTGGCGAGGTGGAACCCACCATTAGAACCCCATCATAAGAGTTTAAAAAAAAAAAAAAAAAAAAAAAAAAAAAAAAAAACTCATTGAAACTAGAAATCGAAATATATTGGATAAGGAACTACTCATAAACGGTAAACTTGAGAAAATCACACTTTAATTGTAAGAATTGAGAATCAAAAGAACACACACATCGTAAGAGAAACCGAGTCAGATGAACTAACTGAAAGATTACACGTAATTGAAAATCCAGAATATGAAGAAAAGTTAAGTATTTTACTCTACTCTATGAACCCTAGCAAAACCATGAGAAAAACAATCTCCTCTTATGAAACCAAAACCCTAGAATAAAAAACTCCCCTTCTCCCCTTTCCTTTGGATTTTATACCCTTTTTCTTCTGCGGATTCCACCGTTGTCAAAGGACGAGCATACCAGATCAAATTGGAATTCTGCTCAATCCCAAGAAAATTACATGTTGGTACCCAGACAAGAAGTGTGGTACCTGACCACTTTGCCACTAGTGATTTTTTGTTTGGGGTACTCTAAGATCAAGGAGAAGGGTACCCACTGGGCTACTAGTGAATTTATTAGTACCGCACGCTTTTCCCGTACCGGTACCACTGCCTCTGCAATTGTTCCCCAACACAATTGCACTTCCCAAGACTTCACAACATCAGCTACCATCATCCGCAATGATCCACATTCGCTCTCTGGACATGAATCCCTATAACACTTATGCACGGAACCCGAAAAACCTACACAAGTCCAAAAACACGAGAACGATCAAAGGCACCTATTCTTATACAAAATGAGAGCAAAATATGAGCTGAAGGTACTAAAATCCGATATAAATGTTGCTCTTTTGTGTATTCAACACACTTGTCCTACATCTTGCTAGTCCCTAGCAAGATTTGAATCTAGTAACTATGGCAAACATGCGCGCAGCAGAAGTCTGCGTAATAGAGTATAAGATTACTGATACGTACCAACTGATCTACTTAAAGTCTACAGTCAAGAATGGTTATATAAATCTCATGATATACTAAGAGAGTCATATAAAGGGAATTATGTCGAGAGAAGATGAACAGTAAAGAATCACAACTAGTGAACGGTATTATAAGAACATATTTCAATATCACTGGTAAATTCATACAGCAAAGACTACAAAGAGGGAATTCACTGAAACAAAGGTCTCGGCTACGCAAATGGGCATTTATGCAGACAAAATGGGTGTCGCATGACGTACGAGGTCTCAATTTAATCGCCAACACCACCCTATTCTAACCCTCTATACTACTACTCAACATCCTCCCCATCATCTGTTGAAGAGAATGTGTCCTCATCAACACAATCGTCAAGCTCATCAGAATCCCCTTCCAAGTCAAGAGGGGAGCACTTCATCGCAGTTCTCGATAGATGACTCTCGAGCTCAGAGAGCTCCGCTGCCTAGCTGTTTCTACTTTCCCAATATACACTTAAACCAACCCTTGATCCTGTGCTCCATCATTTTCAAAGGAGATGTGCTCATCAACCCCTAAGCTGAGGAAGAAGAGGCCCCAGATATAGCCGTAGGAGAACGTGAATGCTGAGGTCTTATGGATGCAGCTCATAGCCTTTGTTTGGTTTGTAATGGGCCCCAGCTTCGGAAGAATTCTCTTTTCTCTAACCATTCCCCTCATCCCCACAGCTTCCACAAGATTTGTAACTAGAGTAGGAATGGATATGTCAAAGCACTGGGATTGTAGAAAATCCCTCATAACACACCATATAACCAAGGCATAATCAATGAGCTTTCCAGTCATCACCTCATATAGAAACTGAATTTCTTCTTTGCTTGGCAACTTTTCTTTTCCTTCTGGCCCGATCATATCAGAATAATTTTCAGACATCAACACATATTTAGGGCTTCGAGTTTCCCGAATGAACTCACAAGATAAACCTCTCATGGCAACCGGACGGGTGCACATGGCATCGCAAATAACCCGCATCGAACTCGCAATGGCCCCGAGAGTGCAGTAGCCTGGCTACGGGCTAAGTGTGCGGACATACCGCAAACGAAAGTGAGCCATTGAACTGCAGCCATCTTTAACTGTTTTCCCATAACAAGGTCTCAGCAGGCATCTACACGCCGATTTTCTCTCAAATCGCATAAAATTCTGACTGTGGCCTGTGAGGACCTTTGTACTTCAAAGACGATAATCAGCAAATTCCGCTCCCCGAATAATAGCCCCGATAGACGGGGCGAACAAGAATGTGTCCACTTTCACACCCCGTCGCAATGAAAACCCCGCTCTGCAATCGATCGGGGCCCACTTTTCCGTCTCGAATCGGCGACTCCTGTGAAACATGGCTTCAATCTCCTCATCTTCGCTCTCCGATGCCTCCTCGCTCTCAGATGAAGAATCTCTTCACTTTGCCTTTCCCTTCTTTATGGTCTACGAGGTATCGACTTTCCATTTTTTCATAGCCCACTCCATAGAAGAACTAGGGGCCTTGCCCTTTCCAATGTTCTTCGATCTTGCCATAGATATGGCAAGAATAGAAAATATAGCAAAGACGGCCCAAACACATAGAACGATATCCCAATAGCCCATCTCTACCAGTATCAGGCTTATCTCATTTAGTTCAGTCAGAAACTGTCTCCCCATACCATCAACAGATGATGCTCTAAGCCACCAAGAAAATAATACCACCAACCCAAGCCAACCAAATGAATCCATGTGAAACAATGAAATATCACAAAAAAAGATGCTCCCAAAGAAGTGAAGGACGCTTACCACAACGAGGCGACAAACTGAAGAAGATCCAGATCAGACAAATAGAAACACAGGCGGGGGTGCTTGATCTCAAGTTTGCTCATGTGAGAGGAAAAATGGTCTAGGGTTTGTCTTATATGGTGAAGGGGGGTAGGAATATGGAAGGGTTTCAAAATCGGGTATGTTACCTAATGGAATCCTATGTACGCCAAGGCATTCGCACTAAAGAAGTGTATCGGCATCAATGGCCACGCACTCCTTTACGCGAGTGGTACTCTATTCATCGTCCCATTTTATATATATATATATATATATATATATATATATATATATATATATATATATATATATATATATTTGTAAATTCGGGAACAAAGAAGCGTTTCCAAGATATGGATATCCTTTGAACGCCTCCATCCTGATTCCACTGAATGCTCATTTCCCTCCCTGCTCATACTCTGCCCAACCTGATTTGTGTTCACGGAACTGAAAATTGTACTTCACTCTCTTGACACCTTCATGCTTACCATGGGGTCCACTGTACTTCTCATGATCATGGTTCTTAAGGTTCGAACTGAATTGGCAATTCAAGGCTCAAGATGGGTGCAAGGGTAATTCAAAATGATTTCGAAAAGTAACACATAAATGATGGCCTAAAATCATCTTCCGCTATACGGGTGTTCCTCGTAGAGAATATGACGACAAAGCACAAGGAATGCTAAACAAAGTATAGGCTAAAACGATAGCAGGCAAAACAAGAGTTTGAAGGAGAAACTATGTGACCTGTGTTGGGAATTAGAACATAATTCGGGGTGATAAGGTCCAAAATATGAACACAAAAATTTTGTGCATGCTTGTTATTATGTAGATACATTGAGACTACGTGAAGTGCATACATGAGGTCATGCGGCTGCATAAATCACAAGTTAAGTACTATACCCAAAAGAGCCGCAGAATCGAAAAATTTTTGCCAACACCGAACATGTACATGCACATAGTTAGGTGCCAACTAAAGGTGGCGCCCAAACCCACCCCACGATGTAAACAGTATCAGCCTCACGCACGCAGGACACCCCCACGATAGAATGGTGGAGGCGACGATAAATGGGGTTGAGCGCTACTGAGTGGTCTCGCTTTTTTTTTTTTTTTTAATATGTTGAAAAAAAAAGCAGATCAAATAAAGAAAGCGTAAAAGAAACGCAAGAAAGAAAACAAAACTTATATACAAACAAGGTGTGATATAAATTACTCAAGGAGCATCCTGCAGTTTGACTACTAGTTCCTTACTACTCTCCTGACGGTCAAAGTGCTCGAGAAATGGCTTCAAGCATTGGCCATTGACTTTAAAGGATTTCCCATTTTCCGGATTTTCAATTTCCACTGCATCATATGGGTAAACTACCTTGACAAAGAACGAGCCAGTCCACCTAGAACGAAGTTTTCATGGAAACATATGCAACTTAGAACTGTATAGCAATACCTTTTGGTGAGGTTCAAAGGTCTTCCAAACAATGGTCTTGTCATGGAACAGCTTGAGCCTCTCTTTGTAAATTCGGGGAACTCTTATATGATTCCCGCCTCAATTCATCAAGCTCGTTCATCCGCTACAGACACACACCCGCTCTCGAGCCAGTTCAAAATTGGTGAGTTTTAATGTACCTAATATGCCCCGTGGCTCCATTTACCCCAGATGACAGGCCTTGCCATAAACAAGCCTATAGGAGACATACCAAGAATGGTCTTAAAAGCTGGCAGACGCAGAGGGCCCAAAGAGACGCAGAAGTCGGAAGCGACTAATCTTTAAGGATGAAGGCCACCTTTTTCCAAAATATGTTCGATCTCCTATCGATAATTCAAACTCTCGACCATTAGTTTGTGGGTGGTATGCCGTGGAAACCTTGTGTGTGACTCCGTACTTTTTCAACAAATTCTCAAAAGATCAATTACAAAAATGGAGCCCACCATCGCTAATGATTGCACGAGGCACTCCAAAGCGAGAAAAACAACCTTGTGATCATTAGTTCTTGTTGGAATGGCCTCCATCCACTTCGACACATAGTCAACAGCCAACAAAATGTAAAGGTACCCGCAAGAGGGGGGGAAAGGCCCCATGAAGTCTATACCTTAGCAATCGAAAATTTCACGGGATTAAATAGGGAAATCGAGGCATCATGTTCCTCTCAGAACCCTCCTAATCAAGGGCACCCCAGCACAAGCTTGCAAAATTCAAAGCAATCTTTAAAAAGCGTGGGCCAGTAAAAACCAGCTTGCAGGATTTTGTCCGCAGTTTTCCTTGCAGAGAAATGCCCTTCACAGGCTTCCGAATGGCAAAAGGTGAACACCCTAATTTGATCGTCATTGGGTACACACCTTCTCATCAACTGGTCCGGACAGTATTTAAACAGATATGGGTCATCAAAATAATATTTCTTAATGTCTGCCAAAATTTTCCTTTTTTATTAAGAAGTCCATTGGGGTGGAATTTGATCAGTCACCAAATAATTTACTATGTCCACATACCATGGGCAGTGAACAAGAGCAAAAATTCTGTTCATCAGGGAAACTATCGCCTATGGGCAAGCCGTGAGAAATGGATTCCGCACCACCGAGATAAGTGACGCCTACGACATTCTCGACTTCTTTTATCCCATACAGTCAGGTTAAATTCTTGGAACAAAGAGGGATCCACCTAGTCAATCCAGGCTTAGTATCCTCGCTTAGAGAGCGTACTTTAGCGCTATGTGATCTCAGAAAATGGTTACTTACATTCTACAATGTGTATGACCTCGAACTTTTCTAGGCAAAGACGATCATTAAAAAAACTCTTTTTATGTAGTTGTGTAGTTGGCTTGAGCGGAATCTAGAGTCTTGTTGGCATAGTAGATCACTCTTTTTCGGTACCACTACCTCTGCAATTGTTCCCCAACACCATTGCACTTCCCAAGACTTCACAACAGCAATTGCCATCATCCGCAATGATCCACATTCGCTCTCTGGACACGAACCCCTATAACACTTATGCACGGAACCCAAAACCTACACAAGTCCAAAAACACGAGAACGATCAAAGGCACCTATTCTTATATAAAATGAGAGAAAAATATGAGCTGAAGGTACTAAAATCAAATATAAATGTTGCTCTTTTGTGTATTCAACAAATAGCACATAATACTAGCAATGTGTGTCTAAAGAATGTGGATTATGCCGTGTGGGTGTTACCATACAAGAAGACGAGATGATTTCACGTACAACACAAAGCGGTGGAGTTAATTGTTGTAGCATCAACAATGCAAATTGCAGAGTGCAAAAAGGATAAGGAATCAGCTATTTGGTGACCTATGTTTTTATGGGATTATTACTGAGATTTGGGATCTTGATTACACCAAGTTTAGGATTCTAGTTTTCAAGTGTGACTAGGTTGACAATAATAACAACATTAAAGCTAATGAACTTGGTTTTACATTGGTTGATTTGACGAAGGTGGCGTATAAATCGGATTCATTCATTTTAGCATCCAAGCTAGCCCGAGTTTTCTATGTCTGTGAACCTGACTTAGTGAGATGGTCAATTGCTTCCTATAACAGAAAGACTTCTTACATAAGGGTGTTGATGACCTTATAGAAGTTCCATCGAGATCAAATATTTCCCTATGATTGCTGAACCCTAAAAAAATATGTTTAGTTTGATGATATGGATGACTCCAAACTATATGCATGTGAGAAAGATAGTGAAGGGATTTGGATGAAAACAAATCTTCCATGGCAGATTCAAATACAAGTTTATAATGATTATAATTCAAATCTTCCATCACCATCTGAGATGGTAGCGCCAAATCTTTAAAACTAAAGACTGCAGCCGCCAACTCAGATCATGTGAGATTATTCTGCCTGCTCATGATTCTTCATTATCTGGAACCATAAGCCGGCCCTCCGGATTTGCATCAAGACACATCCCGATCCATCCTAGATGCATCCTGACCACTTATCATGCCTACGTCCCTTTGCCAAGGACTATCAAAATAGGAACAAAATGCGCCTCCTTTTCAACTCTTTGAATGCCTTCTCACACAGGTCATCCCACTCAAACTTGACCCCCTTCCGGGTCAATCTAGTTATAGGTGCTGCTAGCCGGGAGAAATCCTCAATAAATCTCATGTAATACCACTTCAATCCCATTTGCGTATCTCAAAGGCCAGGCTTGACTCTCCCAGCTCATATAATAGCCTCTACCTTCTCAGGGTCTACTGACACACCTAAAGCCGACACGACATGTCCCAAGAATCTCACCTTAGTAAGCCAAAACTCTCACTTACTGAACTTAGCATACAATTGATGGTCCCTGAGTGCCTGGAGAACAATTCGCAAATGATCCTCATGCTCCTCCCAGGGCGCAGGGTAGATCGAGATGTAGTGACAAAGACCCTGACAAAGTAGTCTAAATGGGGTTGAACACCTAGCATGAGATCCATGAATCGCTAGTGCATTAGGCGTCAACCGAAAGGCATCCACTTTGTGAACTTCCGAAATGCCCATCTTAGTGTCTAGCGTTGTCTTAGGGGATATCAGTCTCTAACTCTCAGTGATGATGGCGGGGTGAGAATTTATCTTGGAGTAGACTCGTGCCCCTTTCAGCTAATCAAACAAGTCATCAATCCTCGGTAAGGGATACCGATTCTTGACCGTAACCCTATTCAATTGTCTGTAATCAATGCACAGTCGAAGGGTTTCTTCTTCGCAAATAGAACCGAAGTGCTCCAAGGTGAAGTGCTCGGTCTAATAAAACCCTTGTTCAACAATTCTTGTAGTTGGACCTTGAGTTCCTGCAACTCCACATTATATCTATAAGTCATAGAAATGGCGTGTACTAGGGTATAACTCAATGATAAAGTCCACATCCACTGGAGTAATCCTGTGGTAGCTCATCAGGAAGAAACATCTCGTACTTCATGAGCTTCAGGGTAGATTCGATTTCCCGTCTCACCTTGTCCTCCAGTGAAACATTCTTAACCCATCATTGTCCCTCCATCTGGAGTCGTGCACGTCTGGGATTGAAGCATCATCACTTCTCCTACGAAGCATCCACAATAACATCCACGACATGTGGCGGTAACCGCGTCTGATCACGATCAATGGCGACTCTATAGATTACCAACGGGACAACACAGGATGACCTCGAGCTTTGGTATGTCCATGACCCTCGAACTAAAGCATTGGTGGAGATCTCTGGATCTCCTAACCATGATCTGGAACATATCTTATCAATCCTCACCTAGTCCTAGGGGAGGAACTCCGATATAATGATAAAATCGAGGTCTCCACCTCTGGCTTTAAACTTTTCGCATTATCTGTGATAAACATGAATATGATGCATCAATTTAAACAACACTCTTGTGAGGAACAAAGGAACATACCCGCGTATGGACCAATGGCTGGGGTCACGGTACCACGGCCATGAAAGCGCCCTTGGGTCCACGAAGTCTGAGCCTAGAAGTCTTGGCCTGCGACCTCGACCCTTACCACTGGCCTCTCTGGCCTATACGTGTGGCCAGAGAAGGCATGTGCAACACACTTGAGACTAATATTTGGTCCTTTGGCCCACATGATAGGTGAGAAGGAACTTAAATTATCATCTTTTGTCCATGTGATTGGGATTGCATTGTCCCATAACTCTGGGATCCTTGCCTTTTGAACCCAATCCGCTTCACATGTTGGTGGTAGCAGTAGAAAACATGTGAAACGGTCTGTGTGGAAGCCTGAAGATTCTAGCTTGGCCACTGATAAGTGCGACCTGGATCAGCTGTAGCTTACTGAGGAGTAAGGCGTCTTCTGCCTCTTTCCCTTACTAGAAGAAGGTTGATCCTCCTTCCTCTTCCCATCGGCACTCTCGCCACAGGCGCCCGTCGTCCTCCGTCTCTCTCTCTGGCTAGAGCTATCCGTAGTAGAGTCCGCTAATCTCTCTGTGGCGGAGGCCCCGCAATCTTGCCTGAATGAACAACTTCGGTCCATCCTCAAATCTCCTGACCTTGGCCATTTTTATACCTTAGTCATCACGAAAACATGCCTTTCAGTGAATGGCCGCGTACTCCATCAGCATCGCCGTTCCACTGCTTCCCGCTCTAGGAACTCTTAGGCCTTTGCATACCGCAGTGGCTAGAAAAATACTACTCATAAAGAGTCATGGAACTACGCCCAAGTCTATTGTCTCTAAATCACAGAGGTCTTGCTTGATCCATGCACTTGGGACTCACCCTCTAAGTAGACGTAACTGCTTTGATCTTGGCACTTGGACCAGAGGTAATATCCATAGCCTCGATACCTTCTCGAGTCTGCCGGAACCAATTATTACTACCACCATTGGATCCCTCCTCTGTAAACATCGAGGATGATGTGACTTGAATCTGCGGAGGTTGCAGGACTCACGACTACCAACTGCACTAGCATATGCAATGGTAGTAGCTTCAAGCCCAGCTGACCTCATGAGGCTGCTAGTAAAAAAGCGGTGGTGCACACGTGGCACCTCGTGGGCGACCTCGTCCGAATCACGGACTTGCCATCTACACATGTCAAACGGCAACAAACTTTATTTAATTTCATTTTAGTCTAACTATTAATGCACATGCCAATTACTAATAGACTTGACAACCATGAACTGACCCGTTCATCAACTAAGTGGTGCTACTTGCCAACCACTCCTTTTATTATTTCCAAAATTCAGCACTTTTAGGTTCATTTCATTTTCCGAACCCCTAAGGTTATAGTTCTTAACCTTAGCATTCCACTTTTTCCTATATACATTATGTCATGCATATAATTTTCCCGCGCAATAACCACGTAATAACATTTCCCATATACATCATACCGTGTATATGTCTTTCCGCGAAAATTATAACACACAGTCTGTAATCATGAGCATGGAACACATATTTGAACCATGACATAGAAACACACCGTGCATGCGATGGTCTAAACCGAATCCATGAACCCCCAGAGTGATACCGTGTGCACCTAAACTCCGATACCAAGGCATGAAGAGTGGTATCAATTTCATCAGCTCAATAGCCCAAGCTAAGCTTCATGGCCTCAAGCCCTAGGTAGTCGTATGCCTGTGCTACGTGCGATGCAGCGACACCTATCCGGGGTCCGGGTTGACAACCCTTCAACCTGAAGAATTCCTATGGATTTCGGGTTACCCGATACCACATGGTTGTGTCCCATTTATCGGGATCCATATTTCCACAAAAATATAAATAAAATCGGGCAGAGTCTCCTTTGTTCAGGAAACTCCACCCAACATACAACCTGTACAATTTCATGGCAACATGACCCAATATTATACAACGACCACATCGGGTCCACATATGAGTAAAAATGGCCCACATGTAGACCCGTTTATCCATACTGAACATATAAACACGTATTTATAAACCCACATAGTCCATAGAGTTTAAATTCCATCACTCTTATACAAATAAATCACAACCCATATATATTTACAAAATATATACATATCAAAACTACAATCAAACATATTCTCAATCCATTCTAAGAGGCGTAGCCAGTAGCTGTAATACTTGCACCTTAAATGTGGTCCCATAATGAGATGAGCAATGCGTTAGAAAAATTCTTACCAAAATACTCCGCCTAAAATGCACATGCAATGGCATACATAAAACCTCAAACCATATTCCATATAAATAATGCAATCCTATATGGAATGTTCTGTGTCATGCATGAGATGAGACTCCTCATGCCCTGGCCAGTCTGGGCAGACTCCTGCACCACTAGCATGAGTGTGAAAAACCAGTTAGTGATGTTTCGCTGATGACTTAAACCATTAGTACCCTCGATTTTCAATTTATCAAATCTTATTGTGTTTTATTTAGGCTGAATTTCCAGGAGGTCTGCCCGACGCGTCGCCTTGAGCACTTTCTTGAACTTTCATCGCTGGATCCATATGTCTAACCAAGAATAAAATTTGGGTCTTTCACCTTGGGGGGATCTACCACATCTTGCTTCACCCAAACACATGTGATTTATTATTATTATTGCTTTACCGAACCGTGAGTCTCAATTTTGGAAGTTGTCCCATTTCTGAGCTCACCACACATTCACCAAGAACGGTGAATAACAGTATCATGCACACACACCGGACTCGACGGGATGTGACGAGCTGCATGTAAATGCATGATGCGATGCATTTCCTTCATGTTACATGTATATATGCGTACTACATGGAACATTAATAAACCATGGACAATTATAATTTTTACATATAATTTACATCCATGCAATCCACGTTAATACATCAAATAGCATATATTAACATGATTTTTAAACACGACAACATGTTATTTAAGATTTTACAATAATAACACACAAAATGGCCCGAATCTCGGACCCACATAAAACAGTGCACATCTTGGTCCCTTCATGGTTCGTCGTCGAATTATTGGGATAGCAAGACACACCACAAAACCCGTATTAGACATGAGTCTCAGGGATCAAGCTCTGAACTCGGTCAGAAGCGCACGAAAATAAGTCCTAAAATTTTGCTTTGGATGTCGATATGATTAAAATTCTGCCAAATTGTCAAATCAGTCCACGAAATTCTTCCCGTCTTGTCGAAAATAGTCCCAAAAATTCCTACGCTTAGTCCAAAAAATTTAGGACTGAAATTTAAGGCCTTTTACGGCCTCTAAGCCAATCTTAATCCATTAAATGACCTTTAGACTAGAAATAACACAAGTAGGAAAATTCTCTACCTCGTGCAGTTTGATGAAACTCTAAGATTTTGGTAGCCACGCGTAGCCCTCGCTGCGTGGATCAACTTTGCCTTTAGCCCCCACGAAAAACCTACGATCTGATTTTCATAGATCTAAGAAAGAAGCGAAGAGAAGAAAAATAAAAAATAAAATTCCCCTTTGGACGCTCTCTCTCTCACTCATCCGTCTCCTCCCTCTTTGTGATTTTATCCTTTTATTATTATTATTATTATTATTATTATTGTGAATACATGGTTTATATTGCTTTATTTGGATCCGTTTCTATCTCGAAACAATTTATTTATTTTCAGTTCACTTATTTTAAATGAACTTAGCCCAAGCTATTTAAACTTCGAGATTTTAAAACAAGAAATCCTAGTCCACTGATCATTAATGACTTATAACACTGAAAAATCGTAAAATATTCAAAACATCTCAAAATTCGTGAAACTTTTAAGGTCACTAGATTTAAAGGCAATTTAACTTGAGTGCGTGTTGTCATCGAGATCTAGAGAATTTTCTAAACTTCCTTGAACCATTCTAGTAATTTAGTATTTATTATTATTATCATTTTGCCATTTTGAAAATTTCTAATTTTCACAAAGGTTTCTATTATATGTGTCAATTGGGTACAGTGTTGATTTATTAAAGATTTGTTGTTTACATTCATGTGTTTTATTAGATTATTTTATAAGTATATAGCTTAGGATTTCCTTTATGCTACTAATATCAATCCATTTTTTGTATATTTTTTATTTGAAATTTAAATTCTATTGAAACCTTCTAGAATAAATTGAATTTCACTTTGTTTATGTTTTAATACTTTACTTATTTCTAGTTTAGCAAGTTATACCCAAGTACATGGTTATATATTCTATGATTCTTGTTATTATGAAGCACTTTGTTATTTTCAGATATTAAGAACGTACATAATGTTGTGTCAACCTTTTTGTTTTATATCATTCTTTTTTTTTCTACAGGTCAGTTTCCATCAGGTCGGTTTGCATCTTACAAGTTATCATTGGTGGGTTGCTGAGCAAGGTATTATTCTAATTTGAGTTCAATTTTCATTAATTAATACCTTGAAAATTACCACACTAGCACTCATAAAAATAATAAATCGATGTCTTAGTTTAGTTGGTACTCTACAAAGTTTTTTGCTTGTTTTTTATATCTAAAACTTAATTTCCACATTTGAACAGGAACATATGGACTTATGTGGTGATTTTGATGGGCTTAGCACTCTCCCATAGAAAGATCCTCACTACCAACAAATAAGAACATTTTTGTACTCCCACCCAGAATCTAACTGTTTGGGAATATTGTTGTACTTTTGATCAATGTATATATTGAGGCTTTATAGCTTTATCCATATGACTTTTGATTATTTTTTTCTCCTCTATATTACTTCTCATATTATGTGTACATTTTACATACTTGTGTTGTTAAGTATCGATTTATAGCCAATGAAATTAATGAAAATAGATTTTTAATATGATAAAAATGATGCATTAATTTGTAATGGAGTGCTCGTGATTCTAAAACAAAACATATAAAAAATCACGACACTCAAATAAGTGTCATGTTTAAGTTATTAGATTGAAATATTACGGTAGAGAATGACGCTGAATTTAATGTCATAGTTTTGATTCACAAAAATGACGCTCAAAATAAGTGTCATTGTGTGTAAACTTTTACAATGACAGATGAGACCATGACGCTTTAGGAAAGCGTCATTATAACTCTTCAATAACGCATTAACCATGTCATTGATTAACTTTTTCCTTGTAGTGTTGACACATGGCCATTACTAGGCCATGTGTTTTCCATGTCTCAAGTTTACCCACTATCATGTTCATGCATGAGGGTGGCACATACTTTGATTCACCTATAAAGCGCGGTCCTTCAATTCTAGTGCCCATATGGAATCACCCTCTCATGCCAAATGTCACTCAATTGTTTGTCCATTCACCTCGAAATACGTGAAATTCCAACTGTTTCAAAATTCAACGAAATTCGACTAATTGCCTAGATTTTGTGAGACGAACTCAACGATGTAATCCACATATTCATCCGAGATCTAGAGAAATTTATAGGCTTACTATTCTCAGACCGGTGGACGATTTGGGCTTCTATATGGTCGCTTTTGGTATTTCTTTTCAAGCTTTACACCTATAAAGGGTTTATAGGGAAAGGGTTTGGAGGTTTTTTGGTGAAAAGGATAAAATAGATAAGACCTTGTAAAACCCGGGAAAAATTCAATTTTTCTGAAAAAAATTGTAAAGCAGTAATTTCAGTAGGAGACCGAAAATTTTCTAGATCTCGGATGATGAAACGGACTTCATCGTTGATTCGTCTTGCGAAATCTAGTTACCCCGTTGAAATTTATCAGATTCTAAGACAATCGGAATTTCACGTTTTTCAAGGCACTGGGTATCAAGTGACACATGGCATGATCATGTGGATGCCACATGCCACCCTAGGGGAGTGACATGTGGCATGATCCCTGTAGTGCACTTGTGTGAATGGCTTACATTGAGCCAAGTGGCAAGTAGAGGAATTAATGGGAAAGCAAAATAAGAAAAGAAAAGAAATTAAGAAAATTGTGGAGATGACATGTGGCAAACGAGGAAAGTAGTGGGAAGTTTCCCCACTTGGACAATTCGGTGGATAAGGGAGAAAATGAGGAAAAGCCAAACAAAAAGAGGAAGGAGGAAAAGAAAAGGGAGGAGAAAAAGAAGAAAAATGAGAAGGGAGAAAAGGAGGAAAAGCCAAACAAAAAGAGGTAGGAGGAAAAGAAAAGGGAGGAGAAAAAGAAGAAAAATGAGTAGAGAGAGAGAGAATAAAATAAAGAAGAAAAGGGTTTTCCGCTTCTCTCTAAGATCCACGAAAATCGGGCTGTTGGTTTTCGTCGGAGCAAGAGATAAAGTCGTTCCACGCAATGAGGGTTATGCGTGGGTACCAAAAATTGGGAATTTCGTCAAACTCCAAGAGGTAGGGAATTTTCCTACTCGGGTTATTTCTAGCCTAAAAGCCATTTAATGGCATGAGACTTTCTTTGAGGCCATGTGTGGTCGTGAAGTTCGGTCCAAAAATTTTGGGACTGAGTGTCAAAATTTTTGGGACTGGTCCCGGACAGTGTTGAGATTCGGTTTTGATCCTGGGACTAATGTCTTTAAGTTTGGTTGTGTGTTTTGGTATCACAGAGATTCGATGACGAATGGAACCAAAAATGGTTCATAGTCATGAAGGGACTGAGAGGTACCCTGTTTGTATGGGTCCTGTAACACCCCGTCTCGAGAGGGTGTATGGTATATGTAACCGTAGGGTAGCATATGTGCATCAAGGGCTTCCTTAATTATTTGAGTGCCATAGTAGTATTTTTTTAAAGTTGTTTTTAAGGATGAAATTGTAAAGTTTTCAAAGCATTATGGCACTTTTTCAATTAAGGAAAGTGGAGGGGTGAAGGTACAAATTATGGAATTTTAAAAGAATAATATTAATAATAAATTGTCATAATGGTTCAGGGAATCCTAGAAAATTTCTATATCTCGACGATGAAATGGACTCCGCGCCGCACTCGTCTCGCGGAAATCTAGCTACCTAGAAAAATTTCTTCAATTTTGGAGATAGCTCCGAATATTTTACGAATTGCCGGGTGATGTTGTCGGCATCTTCAGTGGACAGATTTTACAAAATCTCGAAGTCGTAGAAATGACTTGAGCTAAGTTCATTTACAAAAAAGTGAACTGAAAATAAATAAATTTTTTCGGGGTAGAAATGGACCCAAATGAGGTAATATGAGCTATGTATTCAAATAATAATAATAATAATAATAAAAGATGATAAAATCAAAAGGAGAAGGGACGGATAGAAGGTGCATGAGAAAGAGAGTGTGAGGAGAGAGAGAGAGAGGAGAAAATGATTTTAGAGAAAGAAACTTCTCTCTAAGATCTACGGAAATCCGACCGTAGGTTTTCGTCAGAGTAAGAGGAAAAGTTGGTCTACGCGACTAGAGGTACACGTGGGTACCAAAATCTTAGTGTTTCATCAAACTCCAAGATGTAAGGAGTTTTCCTACTTCTGTTATTTCTGGCCTAAAGGCTATGTGATGGCTTGAAATTTTCAGAGTCTGATGATACCTGTAAATTTCAACCTCAAAAATTTTTGGACCTGAGCGAGGAATTTTCAGGACTATTTTCTGATAGTCCGTGCTGAATTTCATGACTCCAAGTTTCTATTTCAGCTCAAAGTTGAAATTTCAAGATTTTATTCGAATGGAAGTCCCACATATACTGTGCAATGGCTGAGGTTTTTAGACTCTATGGAAAGTCCCTTGAGTCTAGAATCTAGCCATATGCCTTTGAATAGCATTTGGTGCCCGCATATTTTCTAAAAAATTAAATTGTAGCACCAAGTGTGCAAATTGCTTGGTTGTACTGACGTGTGTAGTCTAATACATCAAATGTGTAGGGTAATAGCGGAGGCAGGAGAAATTTTGAAGTCACGCTCAATTGCTGTAACCGAAAAGGTGAGTGTTCTAAACTCTATTTTTAAATACTAGTGTATTGTTTATAAATCATTTTACGCTGGTATGTTATGGTTTTAAATTATTAAACCATATTTCAAGCAAGCAATGATTTTAAAGTATTAAACCATATTTCAAGCAAGCAATGGTTTTGAATTATTAAACCATATTTCAAGCAAGCAATTGTTTTAAAGTATTAAACCATATTTCAAGCGAGCAAGCAAAAATTATATTTTTATAAATCAGGCCTTAAGAAAATCCCTAGTTTAAGCAAACATACCGGTCAGAGGTATTCCGTACGTGACGATGAAGTTAGGACATGATTTCATTGCATTTTAGATTTGCCTGGTCGGCAAACTTAGCTCATGCATTATGGCATATTAGAGGAGGTTGTGGCACGCATCAAGTATATATAGGTTAGCGCGCTAGCTTGTGAGAATACGGTGACGTGCAGAGGACACGGTGTCTTTCCACCATATTTATCGGAAAAGGTGATGCGGACACAAGGTCCTTCCGCCCAAGACGATCGAGGCCCACGTCCCATGTTTACTAAGGCACAACAAGCAAGAAAGGCCTCCAAGGTTGATCTTTATTTATGCTACTTTTCATACGCTTAAAATCAACTACCAAAAGGCAAGTTATTACTACGAAAAGTTTTTAGAAACTTTTAAAAAGCAAAGCAAAGCATAGTATGAAAATATTCTTTAGAAACTTTCAAAGCAAAGGTGCAAAGTAGTTTTATGAAAAGTTTTAGAAATCTTAAAAAGCAAAGCAAAGCTCGAAAAGTTTAAGAAACTTCTTTATAGCAAAGTTAGTGTTTTTGAAAATGTGTTTTGTAAAAGGTAGTTTTACAGTTTTGAGACATTTTTCAGAAAAAGCAAGCATTTTATAAAGCATGCACTCACTGAGCTCGTTTAACTCATTATTTTCTTGTTTTAAACACTATTTTCTAGGTACAGGCACACCGAACGATGAGACATATTAGGATTCCCTAGACTTCTAGTATAAGTGTTGTATTAACTAACTTTTGTAAGAAAATACTTGGAACTTGTATAGTTGTGTATATGTATGTACATAGTTTTGGTTTATGAATATGTGATGAGCCTAAGGCTCTTTGAAGAAGTGTTGTTGTTGCCATGTTTTAAAGTGTAAACCGTATATGCCGTGTTTTGGGATGTCTTGTATGCAACTGTTATGCTGTCGAAATTTTATAAAATCACAAGTTTAGAAAAGAAAAATATTTTATACGGGTTTTCAGCAAGCAACACGGCTTCGCTTCACAGGATTCTCTAGTCATTGGAAGTAACGGCTAGGGGTTCTGTGGAGTGGCCGGCACACAACCTACTAGTAAGGGTGGGGGTGTGTCAAGTTGGCATCAGAGCCGAGTCTTAGGAAACATGTGTTATTAAGCACCGCAATTTTCTTATACACTATTTAACACTATTGGCAACCACACATTTTCAAATTCAAAGTACATACATTTTAAGTGTTTCAAAGTACTAAACAGTTGAGTTTTACGAATAAAAACACTGGCGGTCGCGTAGGACGCCGGTTGTCCTAAGAGAGCCATTCCGGGGAGGCTTTTCGAGCATTACCGTAGAGTACCGCACCGGTGCGCTTGAGCATATAGTTTGTTCTTCTACCACCACCATGAATCAGCCTCCAGCGGCAGGTCAGGCTAGACCATTTGGGCCACCAAAGGGAGCTCAAGTTCCAGGATTGTTTACTGTAGAGCAGGTGGTACAGATTGCTCAGATAGTGATTATAGCGACTCATCAGCAGCCGCAACCTCAGCCACCTCTACCGCCACCTAGAGAGGTTCCTGAAGAGCCTGGGAGGTCTATAGAGAGAGTGCAGAAGTTAGGCGTCAAGCCATATGATGGCAGTGGCAATCTAGAGGAAGCCTGGTCATGGTTGGACAGAGTAAACAAGATTTACAGAGTTATGGGCTGCACAGATGATCAGAGGGTCCTGTTTTCAAGTTTTCTGATGGAAGACAGGGCTAAGGATTGGTGGATGTCGCTGTGGATAGGAGGTATCCCGATGGTATATCAAGGGACCACTTCAACAAGAGTTTACCGATAGATTCTTTTCCTCGAGTCACACCATTCAAGATCAGAGTTCTTCATATTGGAGCGTAAGGACATGTCGCACGAGTATGAGAAAAGTTCTCGTGAAAGGTCGATGGTTCCATATATTTAAGGTGATGAGGTCCTAAAGTGCAAGCGATTTTTAGCAGGATTACAACACTGGATCAGAGTTCATTTGTCTGTGATTCCTCAGAACAGATTTGGGGATTTAGCTCAGGCCGCCAAGGGCTGAGAAAGTACTGCGGCTATGTGGCAAGATTAGGCAAAAGTAAAGAGGAGGACTGTGCACTTCTCACGTAGCCTGGTCGCCCGGCCAAAAAGAGAAGCAAGGGTAGAGGTTATAGAGGTCGAGGTGTGCGAGGAGTCGCCTAGTCGTGGATCGTGAGGCCCCCGCCTCAAATGATGGCAATCCCAGAGTATTCCTCCCGTCAGTGATATGTGTCGGAGGCGACATTTTGGGAGTGTAAGAGATATAGTATAGTAAGCTCCACCGTGGCCGTGAAGGCCATTTCATTAGGTTGTCCTCGCTGATTAGCGTAGAGACACGCAGTCACCTGGGCCTACCCCCACACCAGAGATGAGTACCGGGAGTGTCTTCAAGGAGAGGTTTCCAAGGTAGGGCCAAGCATCCGTAGGTAGAGGCGTCGGTGGTGAAAGTTAGAGGTAAGTACCTAAGGATACGTACATAGAGACCCGTACTGCCGTAGTTTATGTCGTGACTCAGATGGTATGCGCCTCCAAATGTGGTTACGGTACTATTTATCCTGATCATGATGCATATATTATTAGTTTCCAGGAGCCAGCATTCATTTGCATCTCGCCTTTCTTTTATATCGCTTCAAATAGAGGTTCAACCATTAGGGGGTCAGGAGGAGAGTTTTCTAACAGAGATCCGTTAGTCTCAGAAACGTATAGTCGAGATAGTAGATTTCGATTTGGGACAGGAGTTCACGGATCTCGTGGCCTTAGATATGAGGGATTTTGATGTGGTTCTCGGCATGGATTGGCTATCTCACCATAGAGCCACATTAGATTGTTATAAAAAGGAAGGCAAGTTGCATAAGCTAGGGAAATTGGAGGTAATGTTCAGGGGAATACGTAGAGAGTTATCTTCCAGTATGATCTCCACCATGGCAGTGAAGAGGATGTTGCGTAAGGGTTGTCAAGGTTATCTAGCTTATATGGTGGAGACAGGGAAGGAGGGACTCTAGTGGATGAGATTCCACAGCTAAAGAGTTCACATGGCCCCCATATGATATTGCAGATTACCTTCGATAGAGAAAGGGAGTTCACCATCGATTTGATCCCAAGGATCGAGCCCATTTCCATTCCTCCTTATGTGATTACTTCCCGCAGCTGGGAGGGAGCTTAAAGCTCAGTTGGAAGAGTTGTTGAGTAAGGGATTTATTCGGCCGAGCATATCCTCATGGGGAGCTCTAATTCTCTTCGTGAAAAAGAAAGATGGGAGTTTGCGATTATGTATAGATTACAAGCAGCTGAATAGAGTTACCATCCACAATCAATATCCACTCCCTAGGATTGATGAGTTATTCGACGCCTGTGGATCTCGTGAGTGTACTCCTAAGATAGATTTGAGGCTCCGGTATCATCAATTAAGGGTGCCGGAGGGTGATGCGTACCTAAGACTCCGCATTCAGACACGCTATGGGCATTATGAGTTTCTCAGATGTCGCTTATTTACCAATGCCCAATAAGTATGGATTTGATGAACTTGGTATTCCAGCCGTATTTGGATAGGTTCTTCATAGTCTTTATCGATGATATCCTAGTGTATTAAGGTAGTCCAGAGGAACATTCAGAGCACCTAAGGATTCTGTTGCAGACCCTAAGGGAGCAGCAGTTGAATGCCAAGTTGAGCAAGTGCCAATTTTGGCTTGACAGGGTGGCATTCCTAGGACTTGTGATCTCAGTTGAGGGGGTGAGTGTGGATCCCTAGAAAATAGAAGCTGTGGTAAGTTGGAAACCTCCAAAGAATGTGTCAGAGGTCAAAAGCTTCCTTGGGTTAGCAGGGTATTACAGGAAGTTTGTTGAAGGTTTCTCCAGGATAGCAGCCCCACTGACCAAGCTAACAAGGAAAGATGTCAAGTATGATTAGGTGGATACCTGCCAGCAGAGTTTTGAGGAGTTGAAGGGTAGATTGACTTCAGCTCCAGTTTTAGCTTTGCCCAATGGGAGAGATGGGTTTGTGGTTTACAATGATGCTTCCCGATAGGGCCTTGGTTGTGTTTTGATGCAGAATGATAAGGTGATTGCATACGCCTCAAGATAGCTGAAAAAGCATGAGAAGAATTACCCTACACATGACTTACAGCTTGCAACAGTCGTGTTTTCCCTGAAGATATGGAGGCATTACTTATACGGTGCTCCTTACAGGATCTTTACAGATCATAAGAGTCTTCAATATATTTTCACCCAGAAAGAGTTAAACCTGAGGTAAATAAGATGGCTTGAATTGATTAAGGACTACGACTATACTATTGAGTTCCATCTAGGAAAAGCGAATGTCGTAGCAGATGCCTTGAGTAAGCGGCCAGAGAGTTCTTTGTCTCATATGAGATCAGGTTATCTTCCACTATTGGTGGATCTCGAGGGGGTGATATTGAGGTCAGATTTAAGAGCATTGTTAGTCGTAGATTATAAAGCTAGACCTCTCCCTAGTGGATCGTCAGCAGGCGTTGCAGGATCCATAGAGGATTTAGCTTAAGGAAGAGATAAAAAAGGGAAAGAAAATAGAGTTTCAAATCAGAGATGATGGAATGATAGTGAAAGGGCAGAGAGTGTGTATGCCAGAGTATGGCGAGCTGAAAGAGAGACATTATGGAAGAAGCACATTTATCTGCTTATGCTATGCATCTAGGTAGTACCAAGATGTACAGAACTTTGGAAGAACATTACTTGTGGAGTGGGATGAAGAAAGAGATCGTAGGTTTCGTTACTAGATGCCTAACCTCACAACGTGTGAAGGCGTAGCATCGAGTCCGTGGGAAGATACGCTATTCCCTATTCCAAGATGTGGAATGTGAGAAAATCACTATTGATTTTGTGACAGGTCTTCCATGGACTCAAAGGCAGCACAATGCTATATGGGTGATAGTTGATCGATTGACGAAGTTTGCTCATTTTCTGCCAGTTAATGTTGAGGATTCTCTGGAAAACTTGGCCCATTTGTATGTGGATGAGATAGTGAGACTTCATGGGGCTCTAGTTTCGATAGTTTCAGATCGAGACCCCAGGTTCACATCCAGGTTTTGGCCCAGTTGCAGGCAGCTTTAGGTACTTGCCTTCATTTCAGCATAGCATTTCATCATCAGACGGATGGCTAGTTAGAAAGGACCATTAAGAAGTTAGAGGATATGCTGAGAGCTTGTGTGATGGAATTCAAGGGGAGTTGGGATACTCATTTGGCACTGATGGAGTTTTCCTACAACAACGGCTATCAGGCAAGTATAAAGATGGCACCATTTGAGGCGCTATATGGTAGAAAATGTAGGACTCCAGTGTGCTGGGATGAGGTTGGTGAGAAGAGACTGGTAGGTCCTGAGTTAGTGAAGGTCACTTCAGAGAAAGTCGTATATGATAATTTGAAGATGTTAAAGAGATAGACGTAAGTTATGCGGACAATCGCCGCGTAGACTCGCAGTCGAGATAGGTGACCGTGTCTTTTTTGAAGATTTCGAAGCGGTGTTTTTTGAGATTTGGGAGGTGAGGCAAGCTCGATTCGAGATTTATAGGACCTTATGAGATTGTGAGCAAGGTGGGGCCATTAGCTTACAGGTTGAAGTTACCCCAAGAGTTATCCAAGATTCATGACACATTCCATGTGTCGATGTTGAGGAAGTACATCCCAGATCCTTCACTTATGCTGAGAGAGAAGCCAGTGCAGCTAAAGGAGAACCTGACTTATGAGGAACCTTGTAAAACCCCAAACTGATTGAATGTTATAATAGTAGTTTTTGAACTGATTAGAGGTCCAATGATAGACATGAGGGTAGATTAGAATTTAGAACGCTCCGGATGTCATTTGGGCATAAAGTGAAAATTTTCGAAAATTGTAACCCGTGCCCTAAGGTATAGTGATTTTTCTGGGTATATCCCGGGATGGGAGGGGTTCGCAAAGGAATTTTTTAAGAAATTTCAGTTCCTATGACTTGAACCGATATTTAGAAGAGAATTGAGATTTAAGGAATAGTGATTTCGGACTGAAAATTGGAGCTCTGCGGCGAAATTTTTCTCGAAATTGGGCCTAAATGCAAAATGTCCTAATCATAGAGTCTAACGAACCGGAACAGTGAAACTGGGTCCGCTTTGGATAGTTTCCGTGCTTATCCGAACGTACTTCGGATAATAATACGCTATTGTCCCGAATTTACCGATTTTAATGATTTTAACCGATTTCGTGATTTCGCAGCCCGAATCTAATGTGAAGGATTTAATTAGAATATTTCATGGTCAATTTGAAGTTTAGACGATCATAGAATATTTTTGACATTTAATCTAAGATAAAAGCAAAGATAAGGTGAACCGAGATAAAATCTGATAAAATGGAGATATTTTCTGTGAGAGCCAATCAAACATTTCTTAAGGGCTAAGTTAGGGTTTGTGACTCATTAGAATGGACCAATGAGGTTCATGGCCAAATGCAATAAAATAAGTTGATTGGAAATTATTAAAGAGAGACGTGGGGACCAAATGTTAATTAAAAGGAAAGATTTGAATATTTAAATGGGAAAACAAACAAAAAGTCTCATTTTTGTCTCACAAAGGCTAAGGCACCGTATGGGAGGAGAAAAAGGGAGAAGAAGAGAGGAAGAAGAGGAAGAAGAGGAAGGAGATTAAGGAGAAGAACAAAGGTATGTTTTTTTTTTTATGGAATCAAGTGTCTTTTGGATGTTTTGGGTTGTTGGGTATGATTGCTAGGGTTTTTCTATGGAGATTGGCTTGCTCCAAACCTAGGGTTTTGGTTGAGAGATCACACACAAACCCTGGATTTGTTGAGGTTTTGTGGATAAAAACCCAATTGGGGTGTTTTTGCTGCTGAATCATGAGGAATTTGATAGAAATTGAGAAAGAAATGGATTAGGTTAGGGTTTCTGAAAAAAATCGCGAGTGAATGGTTAGGGTTTGATGTTGAATTTTGTATGATATGTTGAAATTGGTTAGGGATTTATGAAATTTAGGTATAATGCATTGGAATTGGTTAGAAAAGAAAAGGATTTGAATGTGATAAAGTAAAGGGAATGCTGTCAAAATTTCTGTAAAACCCCTGTTTTTGTTTTGGCTATATATTAAGTTATAATCATCCAAATGACTTGATTCCAATTGGTAAAGAACCATAAGAGATAGGGCTAAAAATTTATAGAAGGGACCAAGAGCAAATTGTAGCTCTAAGGCTCCCAACAGGACTGAAATGTGAGCTCGTGTAGCTCACTGATTTTGCTCTGTTTTGGGTATGGTTGTAGTGTTTTGGCCATAAGTGGAGTTTCACTCATCCAAATTGAGTGATTCAAAATTATGGGTAAAATAGACTTCTAGGGTAAAACTTTATCTGAAGGAAGTACATGCAAATTGTAACTCCAAAGTGCCCAGAAAATTTGTCAAAGTGGAGCTAGGTGCAGATTCTGTTCTGCCAAATTGAGTCATTTAGATGTAAGAACTTGTGTTATGTGGTTGAGGGCCTTAGAGAATGCAATTTTAAATTGAAAATTTAAAAGATATGTTATTGGATATATGTGCTGACTGATCTTGAGAGTTTCATAATTTTTGAAGACCTTTTTGAATAATTTTGGGGTCAAAAGTCTATAGAGTATTGTTGGAAAAAGGTTGGCCAAAAATGAAATGTTTTAGTGCTTAAGGGTAATTTGTTCATTTGTTCCTAAATGAATGTATGGTGGATTAAAATGGAAGTTATGATTAATGTGTAGTTGTGGTTTTCTTGAAAAAGGTGAAAAGGACTATCGGACGGGAAACGGGAATTCGACGAGAAGCAAGCAAGATTGAGCGGTGAACTGTGAGTGAAAATGATATTTTGAAAATTGAGTTTTAAAGGTAAATGATTTTAATGTGAAAAAGGAAAAGATTAATGTAAATGTTTATATATGGATATCCATAAGAATGTAGTAAATGTATAAATGTTTACTTGCCTAAATATATGAATTTATATTAAATGTTTATATATGTATTGAAGTTAAAAATGTGTAAAAGAATGCATATGTATATTTGCATATATATGTGTTTTAATGATAAAGTAAAGTTTTAAATGGATTTATAAATGTATTTCAAAAGAAAGCGAGTGAATGATTTTAATGTTAAAAATGAAGAGTTTCATGTAAATGCTTTATATATGTATGCATATGTTAAGGCATTATGGAAGTTGAAAAATGTGTAAAGAAAAAATGCATAAATGTATAAATGATAAAAGTAAAGGTTTTAAATGATTTATAAATGTATTTGGAAGAAATGTTTTATCGATGGTTACCCTAACCCCTTAAGACTGTATGACCGATATCGCCGAGGTACCTTTAAGCGTAAGGATTTAGAGGGTAAAGAGAGAGGTTACTAATCGAGGGAGGGAAATAGGTGTTTAGAGTAATATCCTTACACGTGATAAGGTGCTGCGGATCGAACCCTATGCAAAGCGTGAGTTTCCGCAGCCGCAGAATGTTAAGACCGGAATATGATCGTCTTCACCGCCAAGATCTCGGAAACTGTTCGGTGTGATTATTCCCTGGGTTCCATCAGAAAGAAAGAAAGAAAGAAAGAAATAAATAAAGAAAGAAAGTTAATGCATAAAGTGATTTTGAATTATATCGATGGTTACTTGATATATACCGAAAAATGTTATAAAGATTTGAGAAAGAAAGAAAGAAAGTTAATGCATAAAAGTGATTTTGAATTATATAGTAATATATACTGAAAAATGCTATCTTTAAATGAAATGTACACTCACTGAGCTCCTTTAGCTCACTCTTTTCCATATGTTTTAAGAACCTTTTCAGGAACCGAGACAGGTGCACCGGTAGAATATCCCTCTGCGCAGTGAGTCGAGCCATCGAGGAGACGACGTCTGTGAACTGCATTGTAGAAATATTTTGCATATTTTATATGTTGAATATTTTGTCATGTATATATGCATATATGTATATATTTTGAAATGGAATTACGTAGGCGGTCGGCTTAATTCCGGCTCAAGCCCAAATCTTCTGATAAAAATGTGCATGGAATTGAAGAAAGTTTGAATGTTTTGATGATTTAAAATGAATAAATGTATATGGTATATATTGTGTTGATTGAGTTGTGGACTAGAGTCCTAAACGGAAGTTGAAAAATTGAAGATTAGAAGTGTTTTTAAATGCTCATGTGTATTTAAATTTGGGAAAGTCCGAAAAACGTAGGAAACTCTCGCCCATTTTTCTGAAAATCTAAGTGTTTGAAAAGAAAAAAGAAAAGAAAAAAAAATTTACCACTCTCGCCTCGCATATTTTCTAAAGATATGTTATGATTGTAAAGGGGTTCTTCTATGGATTTTATTTGATGGTTTTGAGGAAAGTTTCTATATCAATCGGGAGTGCCTGAGGTCCCCTGTTCATGAGGTTAATCCGTGTCGGGATCCCTCTCAACGGGTATCGTAGCCACGGTTTGAAAAATGTTATAAAGATTTGAAATTTTGATTTTCATATGATGTTTAATGTTTTATTTTAAAATTTTCAAATTATTTTTATGTGATTTAAAATCATATATGCATTACATGACATATGAAATTTTTGAGTTCTCATGATAAATGCGTCGTCGAGGTCGACCCGCCACCAGGAGAGCTCCTGAGGCATTAGTACCACCACCCGAAATACCGAGGTGTTTCATTTATAGGAAATAATACTAGATCTTTTGAGTTGAAGGTCTAGGCAAAGGAGTCTTGGACTTTAATTTCTAAAGATTACAATTGGGGGATAGGAGAATATGTGAGTGAAAAGATCATAAATGTTGGAAAAAGAAATCAGGCATGTGTAGAAGAGTCCCACCTCATCACCAACACCTTAGGAGGAATATTAATGTAATTTAAATCACTCTGTCTCAAATGGGAGTCTATTCGGAATGAAAATCTGTTACTACTTTAACATGGAAATGATAATGTTCTACGGGTGCTCAAATTAAGTTATGATAAATTGCCAACACAATTGAAACAATGTTTTACTTATTGTGCTTTATTTCCACAAGACTATGAAATTGAGAAATAGTTGCTGGTATAATTATGGATAGCACAGGGATACATTTAATCTTCAAACAGGGATGAGCAATTAGAGGACATGGGAGATCAATATTTCGAGGAATCGCGGTCGATTATCAAGCAAAAATTGAAGAAAGACCTATTCTAATGATAGATTAACATATAAATGCATGATCTTTATACATAATCTTGCACAACCAATTGTAGGATATGAGGTCCTTATTTCAAGAAATGCCACAAGTCATGTATCAAGAGAAGAAGTCATGTATCATTGCTTCGGAAAAGTTGAATCCAATGATAAAAGATAAATGGAAAAAAACCAAAAGGTCTGTATCATTGCTGAAAAGCTTAATATTCCCGCACAAAGACTACAATGGAAAACTCAAAAGGTCCATATCATGGCTTGAAGAGGTTTGCCGTGAGGTCTGGGGTCCAGAGATTTGGATCACGAGCGCCGGATGTAAATTATCAGACACGCACGCCGCGTAGTAGAGTCGCAAAGGTGACGAGCGAGCACGGGTTTGAAATCCCGTGCTACGCACGCTGGGCGACGTAAATGGAAAGAGGTCAACGTGGGGTTAGGAGGTTCCAAAGAAGCAATTAGGGTTTTATGGATTATTTATCTAAACCTTTCAATTGAGTTATATTAAGGCTTTAGCTATTAAATTGACATGATTCTAGGTTGATTTTGCTAAGAAATTGAAAAGAAAGAATGAGATTATAAGGATTGTCAATTTAGGTCAACCTTGAATGTAAATGGAAGTGATTTTGTTTGATTGGTTTTAATTGATTTAATGACTATTCCTGAAATGTTTGAAGGAATTCACGTGAATTAATGGAATTAAAAGTTGTATAGAAAATGAGATGAGAGTGGTTAAAGTCAAGAAAGGGCTTAATTGAAATGCATTGGTTTGATTAGTTTAAGTAAAATCACGACATTGGATGAATTATCAAATATGTAATTTGTTGAAAGAAATGGAAGAAATTGAAGAAATAATTATGAATGTGTGACATGTAGGATTTGAACACCTCTAGGAGAAGTATGGAAAGTTGGGTTTCCACACTCTTAATCAATTGGAAGTGATTAAAGGCCTACTGAACGTGTTAGAATTAATGTGTGTTACAGTTAAGAATCGATTAAGATATAAATGTAATTTTGCTAAGGTGAAGGGCATTGCGGGTTTTTCACTTTAAGGATGGCTTGGTAAAGCAGATGATGCCTCAAGTGTGGTCTAGGTTGTGTATTAATGCACGACAAGGTGATTGCATATGCTTCTAGGCAATTGAAGAAGCATGAATGTAATTATCCTACACACTTGACTCAGCTAGCGTACCGTAGTATTTGCCTTGGCGGATGTGGAGGCATTATTTATGGGAGTGCCTTGTAGGATTTACTGATCATAAGAGCTTGCAAGATTCTGCTTATGCGTATGAACCGAACATGGAGACGTAGGGAGATGTGGATTGAATCGATCAGATTATGAATGCACATTGAATATCATCCCGAGCGCGAACGTGGTAGCAGATCTTTTTGGGTGAGGAGACCCATGAGTTCCATATCGCACTTGGAGGGTCGCGGCATCTCTCCTCGACTCATAGAATCGAGGTCCCTGGGTGTGAGACCGAACCCATTTATTCGGGAGCACCGCAGCCACATTTCACGTACGCCCTGCATTTCGATACGTGATTAGAGAGCTCGTATTCGATCCACGTATAGTGAAATTTAGGTATAAGGCATTAAATGGGAGTGATTAGAGTGAAGAAAATGGAAGAATAAATGAATATGGTTTGCATAATTCGCCAAAATGGAAATGAGGGTCAAGGGTAGTTTAGTAATTTCCATTGTTTCGCATAAGAGATCCTGTGTTTACCTCACGGTTTTGGTTCGCCTTTTGCGTAATGCCTCTTGACACTAAACTGCACTTCAGTACGGCTTTTCATCCATAGACGGATGGCCAATCTAAGAGGACTATACAGACTTTAGAGGACAGTTGGGGTGGCATGTGTTATGGAGTTTGGGAGGAGTCACACCCATCTACCCCCTCTCTCGATGGAGTTTGCATACACAACAGCTTATTAGGCCAAGATAGTATGGCCCCTATGAGGCTCTTTTTATGGACGGAAATGTCGAACCTACCGTTGGGATGAGGTAGGCTTAAAGGAAATTAGTAGGTCCTGAATTGGGTTCAAGTGACTTGTGATAAGATCAAAGTTATAAGGATAGACAAAATTGCACAAGACCGATTTAAAAGTTATGCGAATAACGTCGTAGGGACCTAGTGTTCGAGGTAGGGGGATATGGTATTTTGAGGATTTCCCCCATGGAAGCTGGCGTACTAAGATTTGGGAACGTGGAAAGCCGAGTCCACTCGTGATATCGTGGACCATACAGATTGTTGAGAGTGATCGGGAGGTGACATATCAATCGAGCTGCTATCCGACCCTCGACGCATCTCAATTATGTTTTCCATGTTTCTATGCTCCGCAAGTATATACCAGACCCTTCACATGTATTGACAGAGCAACGTGAAAGTATTGTGGAGGAGTCATATAGTAGAGGAAGCTACATGGGAGCATGAGGAGTAGATGAAGAGGCATTATCCCCATCTCTTTGATGCAGGTACGAATGTTTTAATTTCGAGGACGAAATTTTTATAAGGAGGGGTGATTGTAAAACCCCAAACTGATTGTTTTTGAACTGATTAGAGGTCCAATGATAGACATGAGGGTGGGGATTGTGAATTTAGAACGCCCTGGACGCCATTTGGGCATAAAGTGAAAATTTTCGTACTGTAACCGGTGCCTCGAATAGTGATTTTTCTAGTATATCCAGATAAGGGGTTTGCAAGGAATTTTAAGAAATTTCAGCCTTATGACTTTTGAACCGATATTTAGAAGAGAATTGGAGATTTAAGTGAATAGAGATTTCGACCGAAAATCGAGCCCCCAGGATGAAATTTTCGTAAATTGGGCCGAAAATACCGAAAATGTCCGGAATAAATCATAGAGTCTAACGAAACTGAAACAGAGTGAAACGGGGTCCGTTTGGATAGTTTCCAGGCGATCCGAACGTATTCTGATAATAATACGCTTATTGTCCGACTTACTTCATTTTAATGATTTTAAATCCGATTGATTTCAGAGCCTAGAATCTAATGTGAAGGATTTAATTAGAATATTTCATGGTCAATTTGAAGTTTAGACCCACCATGTAAATTTTCTTGACATTTAATCGGTATAAAAGATAAGGTGAAACCCGAGATAAAATCTCGGAGCAAACGGGCATATTTTCGCGGGTACCCAATCAAACATTTCTTAAGGGCTGTTAGGTTTGTGACTATTAGAATGGACCAATGAGGTTCATGGGCTCAAATGCAATAAAATAAGTTGATTGGAATTATTAAAGAGACGTGGGGACCAAATGTTAATTAAAGGAAATATTTGAATATTTAAAATGGGAAAACAAACAAAAGTCTCATTTTTGTCTCACAAAGGCTAAGGCACCCGTATGGAGGAGAAAAGGGAGAAGAAGAGAGGAAGAAGAGGAAGAAGAGGAAGGAGAAGAAGGAGAAGAACAAAGGTATGTTTTTTTTTATGGAATCAAGTGTCTTTTGGATGTTTAGGGTTATTGGTATGATTGCTAGGGTTTTTCTATGGAGATTGGTTTGTTCCAAACCTAGGGTTTTGGTTGAGAGATCACACAAACCCTTGATTTGTTGAGGTTTTGTGGATAAAACCCCAATTGGGGTATTTAAGGTTGAATCATGAGGAATTTGATAGAAATTGAGAAAGAAATGATTAGGTTAGGGTTTGAAAAAAAAATCAAGTGAGTGAATGGTTAGGTTTGATGTTGAATTTTTGTATGATATGCTTGAAATTAATAGATTTATGAAATTTAGGCATAATGCATTGGAATTGTTAGAAAAGAAAAGGATTTGAATGTGATAGTAAAGGGAATGCTGTCAAATTTCTGTAAAACCCCTGTTTTGTTTCTTTGCTATATATTGTAAGTTATAATCATCCAAATGACTTGATTCCAATTGGTAAAAGAACCATAAGAGATAGGGCTACAATGTATAGAAGGGACCAAGAGCAAATTGTAGCTCTAAGGTCCCAACAAGGGATCTGAAATGTGAGCTCGTGCAGCTTCACTGGGATTTTGCTATGTTTTGGGTATGGTTGTAGCAGCTTTTGGCCATAAGGAGTTTCACTCATCCAAATTGAGTGATTCAAAATTATGGTAAAATAGACTTCTAGGGTAAAAACTTTATCTGAAGGAAGTACATGCAAATTGTAACTCCAAAGTGCCCAGAAAATTTGTCAAAGTGGAGCTAGGTGCAGATTCTGTTCTGCCAAATTGAGTCATTTAGATGTAAGAACTTGTGTTATGTGGTTGAGGGCCTTAGAGAATGAATTTTAAATTGAAAATTTAAAGATATGTTATTGGATATATAAAGGACTGATCTGGAGAGTTTCATAATTTTTGAAGACCTTTTGAATAATTTTTGGGGGTCAAAAAAGTCTATAGAGTATTGTTGGAAAAGTTGTTGGCCAAAATGAATGCTTTAGTGCTTAAGGGTAATTTGTTCATTTGTCTTTAAATGAATGTATGGTGGATTAAAATGGAAGTTAAGTGATTACCGTGGTTGTGGTTTTCTTGAAAAAGGTGAAAAGGACTATCGGACGGGAAACGGAATTCGACGAGAAGCAAGCAAGATTGAGCGTGAATCGTGGAGTGTAAAACTAATATTTTGAAAATTGAGCTTTAAAGGTAAATGATTTTAATGTGAAAAGTAGAAAAGATTAATATAAATGTTTATATATGGATATCCATAAGAATGTAGTAAATGTATAACAAGCTTACTTTGCCTAAATATATGAATTTATACAAATGTTTATATATGTATGGAAGTTTAAAATGTAAAGAATGCATATGTATATTTGCATATATATGTGTTTTAATGATAAAGTAAAAGATTTAAATGGATTTATAAATGTATTTGAAGAAAGGAGGAATGATTTTAATGTTAAATGAAGAGTTTCATGTAACATGAGATATGCATGCATATGTTAAGGCATTATGGAAGTTGAAAAATGTAAGAAGAAAATGCATAAATGTATAAATGAGCAAAGTAAAGGTTTTAAATGGATTTATAAATGTATTTGAAGAAATAAGCTGTCGATGGTTACTCCTAAACCCTTATGGATCAAGTATGGATCGATATCGGCCGAGGTAATTTAAGCTGCGTGTAAGTAAGGATTTAGAGTGGTAAAGTTATAGGTTACTAACTGAGGGAGGGAAATAGGTGTTTAGAGCAATATCCTTACACGTGATAGCGGTGTTATGGATCGAACCCTATGCAAAGCGTGAAGCCTCAGCTGTAGTGGCTATGACCGGAATAGTGATTCGTCCCTCACCGCGCACCGAAACTGTTCGGGTGTGATTATTCCCGTTCCATCGTAGTTGTTGTGCTACAAAGAAATAAATAAAGAAAGAAAGTTAATGATAAAAGTGATTTGAATTATATCGTATTATTACTTGATATAGTAACAAAATGTTATAAAGATTTGAGAAAGAAAGAAAGAAAGTTAATGCATAAAGTGATTTTGAATTATATAAGTAATATATACCGAAAATGCTATCTTTAAATGAAATGTACACTCACCGAGCTTCCTTAGCCTACTTTTTCCATATGTTTTAACTTTTCGTAGAACCGAGACAAAGTACCCTGAGAGAATATCCTCGCTAGCGAGTCGAGCCATCGGTGAGACGACGTCTCGGTGGAACTACATTGTAGAAATATTTGCATATTTTATATGTTGAATATTTTGTCATGTATATATGCATATATGTATATTTTGAAATGGAATTACAGAGGCGGCCGTGTTTACTCCTATTGGGCCCAAATCTTTTATGATAAAATGTGCATGGAATTGAAGAAGTTTTGAATGTTTTGATGATTAAAATGAATAAATGTATATGGTATATATTGTGATGATTGAGTTGTGGACTAGGAGTCTTAAAACGGAAGTTGAAAATTGGAAGATTAGATGTGTTTTTAAATGCTCATGCATGTATTTGTAAATTTGGGAAAGTCCGAAAAACGTAGGAAAAACCCGGGTCGATTTTTCCGAAAAATCTGGGTGTTTGAAAAGAAAAAAAAGAAAAGAAAAAAATTCTACCACTCCGTCTCGCATTTTCTAAAGATATGTTATGATTGTAAAGGGTTCGCTTCTATGGATTTTATTTGATGGTTTTGAGGAAAAGTTTCTATATCCATTGGAGTGCCGGGAGGTCCCCTCGGGTTCATGAGGTTAATCCGGGTCGGGATCCTTCAAACCTTCTTGAGGAAAAAGGTAGAAATTAATGATTTAAAAATCAAACCGATGATCGAACCATATAAGTTATTAGTTCACAACTCACTGGTTGAATTGACGGATGAATCGATGGTCAAATCGTTGTTGAACCGATGACGTCATGAATAGATAATTAATATATTATTAAAAAGAAAAATAATTATAAATGGATTTGACTAGTTCGATCGGCTCAACCGTTGATTCGACCGGTTCAATCGCCGGTTCGACCGGTTCAACCATTGGTTTAACTAGTTCGACCGGTTCAACCGCCTGTTTGATCAATTTAATTGTCGATTCAAAGAAAAACGGTTTTAACTTTTGAACCTAACCGGTTTTGTTAATGTTCACGATCCAATCGACCGGTTCGATCTGATTTTTAAAACATTGGGTAGAATGGAAGGAACAAAAAGAATGTTCAACATGCAAGTGGAGCTTGTTGTATGCGGAGCAGTTGTTAAAGGATAAAGGCAATGATGATTGGTTGGTTCCATTAAAAAAGTCCAATAATTCTCCACAAAACTCTCTAGTACCGTTTATATCCGTACGAGTTTAAAATAATAATAATAATAATAATTTTAGTCATTTTCATAATAAGAATAAATTCTCTAGATTATCTCTTATCCATTTGTTATGCTTATTTTTTAGAAGTATTTTTCATATTCTCAAAATTTTAGAAGAAAATAGCTAAAAAATTGTTTTTTTTTCTTAAAAAAAAAAATTAAAATACATAAATCGGGACCTGCGTAATGGAGGCATTGCAAAAATAATTACGGAACTTTAGGAATTGCATTAGGAAAACGAATTGGCTTTTGGGCTTTTGGTTATTTTCTATTTTTCTTTTTCTTTTTCTTTCTCTTTCATTGTAGGCTTGTGGACATACAAAAGACACTTTTTATTAATACCATACTTAGACTAATCTCTATTTCCATCAGGGCAAAGTAGTTGGAGTTTTCCATGTCCTCCGGAATGGGAATGGCGCCGTGAGCCGCATTGTGTCTTCACACCAAGATGGGCGCTGTGTTTCTAGCATTAGGTTCCACTGAGAACTGGAGACTTGAGTCCGTATCAACATTTATGTTTCTGATTGTCGGTCTTGTGGGCCTCAATACTGTATAATCTCAAGGATAAGCTCATTAAATATAAGATAACTGAAACAGAATTGTAAGGTAAACCACAACACGGCAGGAGTAACAGACTGAGCATCTTTTATCTTTTTCTTTTGGAAGCAACTATAGGTTCCACATCTATCTTTTTTTTATTAGCTTAGGAATGAAAAGCTGTTTTCTTTATCAGAAAGAGAAGAAAGGAGGCTACATCAGTAGTCTTTAGCCTGATCATATATTTTGAATTCCTTTTTTGAAGACAAAAATTCCCAATCATGACTAAAACAAGAAACCTCAGGTAAATGAAAATCATTTTTAATTTTATCTTGAATAACAAACCAATATCTTTATTTTGATTTTCCTATCATCAGAATGTAACAAAATTAATCATTAACTAAGTGCAACTACATGTCTCTATTTTATCATCTTTTTCCTAACTTCTAACTATAATTTTAAAACTCATCATTTGAGCTTCACCCTTCTAATCTCCCAGATCCAGAAGATTTCGGTTAATTAAAAATGTAATGTTTCTGAACCCATCATCCTAAGACATAAGGGTTTCTGCTTTTCTTGATAATTAGAATTAGCATTGCATCATAAATTCTCTTCTTTCCAATCTCTCTTTATCTTTTTATAATTTTAATCCTTTTCATACCTCACTTTGTACAAAAGGAACAGATCATATGCTTTCAAGTCATCTTCAAAACATGATATCTACAGAACAAAAATATATATATCATCCAACCTATCTAAAATTGAAAACGAAGTCGTTTTAACAACCGAAGAAATTACTCAAAAAACAATCAAGTATTTTTTGACTTTGAACTATTAAATCCAACAAGCACGGGCTCCGTAACCAGCATCGCAGGGCTCACAAATAGCCATCTAATAATGGCGGGGATGTTTCTGGCAAGGCCAGCCTTCTCGCAGATACTTCCCTCTTTGGTAGATTAAAGTTCTCTATGATTAGGTGATCGTAAGGTGGTGGAACGATCAGACATTAAAATCGAGCAGCGACGCAGACGAAAGCCGGCTTTGATACTGTCAGTTCATTTTTATTTGATGAAATGTTCTTTTCATGCCCTATTTCTGAACAAGAGGAACAAAATGAAATCAAATATTTTGAGTCATTCTATCTACCTAAGCAAGGAACGATTTCCTTACATTCTTTCCCAACATTTCTCGTCAACTTAAACATAAGAGTTGTTTTTTATTTGTGTTGGATCAAAAATGACATTTTTTTACAACATTAACTTTAATTCATTTGAAAACCATTGTTCAATACTATCCTTTATGCCAGAGATGTTGAACATTTTTTGATTTCATTTACTAAATATAAGTTATTCTTAACTATCACCGTCTGAATTTCATTTGTTTCTTTAAGCGTAGCTAAAATAATTAAAAATCTAAAAATCATTTATATATCTCTATGTCATATTTTGAATATGTTAAGTTGCTTATAATGATTTTTTTTTTTTAATAAGAGAGTTATTTTGAACCCAAACTTTTTATTTATTGTGTTCTTGAAAGTTGTGTAGATATTGATGAGATATGACTTTTGTGCAGGATTTTATCAAGTTGTATTTGATGTGATTTTCATGTAAATTAAAACAAAAAAAACAGCATTCTTTCTATTCTGTTTAATACAACCTAATTCACACGCTTTACAGGAAAGTTAACTTATTTTGGATAAAAATACCACTATTTTTTCATATATTTTACATTGTTTCCCAAAAAAATGGGTTATTTTTGCAAGAAAATAAAAAGGTATATTTGCTAAAATCAAGCCAAAAATTGATTAAGAGCCAAATTATAAAAATTGAATTTTCAAAAGTCTTTTAATCAAATCATCCTTTGGTTAAACATGCGATGATAATTGCCATGATAATTATCTTTCTAAAGTGCACTTAATAATGCAATGTGAAGAAGCTTATTTAGAAAAATAATTAAGGATAAAGTAGTATTGAGTTAATTATGGTTTTTTTGTTTCTTGTTGTAAGACTCGAGAAAATTCCAATTTTTGGAAAAATGGAAAATGGTTATTTCGGTAAAAATCTGAAATTTTTCTAGATCTCGGATGACGAAACGGACTTCACCGTTGGAATCGTCTCGCAATCTACTTCTACCGCGTCAATTGTGGTCTCAAAGGCGTCAGATTTCATATTTCGAGGCAGGAATTATTAGAATTAAATAAAGCAGGTTTGAGACATGTGATGTGACAAAAGTCACCTACTACATGTACCCATGTGACACATGTTGCATGAGTAGAGATGAGAAATGGGCCGGCTTAAATTGTGCAAGTGTCAAAAATCCAAGACTGAGGTTATAGATAATTATTATTTGAATTATTAATGATAATAAGAACTTCAAAAGAGTCAATAGTGGTCATATTCTCTCAAAGAAAGAGCAAAAACGTGCAGGGAAGTTCATGCAAGGTGAATTTTGTTTTAGAGGAGAAGGTGTGCCTTCTCTCTAGGATTATTATTCAGACGTCAGTTCTTGTAGACGAAGCAAGTTGACCTGATGCGAGGGTTTCATAGGTACCAATTGGTAGAGTTCAAACAACTCCAAGAGAGTAGGATCTTTCTCTTGATATCTTGCATTAGAAGCCATGTAATGTCGTTGAAAATGTTACAAGGCTTGTTTGTCGTAAACTTGGTCTGAAATGCTTTTGAAAGGCAGAATTGGAGAAAATTCCTATTTGTATGCCGTGAAACGATGGCTTACAAGGCTTTCTATTCATGAATAAGTAATAGAAGTACAATGTGTAAAAATGTATGTTGGTTGAGTGATTAAAATATGAATTACCATTAATTTATCAGTCATTATGCTGACTAATTTTGGTATAAATCAATTGAATTTACATATATATTTTATGTGATTTAATTATGTTAATATATATGCATGTGAAATATATTGCTTTATGAATGTGTTAGATTGTGTGTGCATTCCATCTCCTTCGTACCCTAATGGAGTAGGTGCATGACATGAAATAAATAATAAAAATGTTTGAAAAAATTCTGGAAGGGTGCTTCTAAAAATTGTAACAGGAGGGTCGTCATGATCATGGATGAGGAGCATGCCATTTGTTTGGAGGGTTCTCGATAATGTTCGCCTCGGAGAGTAGCCAATATTTTTACGAAATTTGGTAGTAAGGTTTTTAAGAGACAAAAAAGCTTTTGTATTTTCTGTTGGATCATTACTACTATATCTTAAAACATATCATGAGAGTGGTGAGGACTGGGACACTATGGGATTAGTCATATAGACATTAGAGTAGTTATGAAATTGGCTTGAATGTGATTATTTTGCCATGCATATTATGCATAAGTGAAGGATGTATGGAGTATCACTCACCCAGGCACACTCACCCCAATGGAAGGATCTACTCTTCGGTCTGAGTGTGCAGGGCTCGTTAGAGCGCGTTCGAAAAGCAGTTATGGCTTTGTGATTCCTTCTTATATATTAAATTATAGAATTTAATATATTTAAGTGAAATAATGTAAAACTCTTGAACCATGTGTACATTTGGTTGGGATATATGTTTGTGAGTATTAATCACGGGGGCCCGGATAGCCATTAGCCCCCTATTCTATATGGGCCTATGTGGTCATTGGCAGAATTGTTTGGGAATGAGTTAATGTTGGTGCGAGCTCCCCATTACCAACGGAGACTCTTGCCCAGATTTTATCAAGTGGTGTCGGGTTACCTGACATCACATTTCTTCCAGGTTGTGGTTCAATCAACAGGATACCGATTTTGGGCGTCACACTTGTTTTTTGAAAATATTGTGAGAACCATTTTTTTGGAAACACAAAGAACACAACATTTTGATGTTTTCTGAAAATTGTTCTTTTAAATTCAATATTTTTATGTGTTCTCCGTGTTTTTCCAAAAAGTCTAGGAACCAATGTTGTTTTCACTATTTTCCTTATTCTCATATCTTACATACCTTGATTTCGCAGAACAAAGAAGCGGAGTTTGAAAACCTGAAGGAGAATACCATTTTGGTGTTCTTTTGAAAACTATTTTGTTCTCTCAATTCAGTATTTTTATTGTTCTTTGTATTTTCAAAATAAAAAGATCTTACATTTTAGATTGGAAAAAGTTTTCAAAAACAGGAACCAAACATGTTTTTACAGGTTTTTTTTTCTTTTTCTTTTTTTACTTTATTCACTTTGCATATTCGGACTCCTATGAAACTGTTTCTCAACCTTTATCCTTTGAGTTAATATCAAAAAGTTTGGGTTAATCAAAAGTTAAAAAAAATTATCACGGACGAATATTAAGATTAGTATATCAAGATTAATCAAATAATATGTTTGATTTTCACAACATCAAAATTAAGAAAATTTAAAATGATATATAAAAATAGTTTATTGAAATTATTTTCTTTGTTATTTTTCGTTACTTCAACTTTCTTTATACTTTTCTTTCAATCTTTGGTTACTCACATTTTTCTTCAAATTTTATCAAAAAAAAAAAAAAATGTAAAATAAGGTTAAGATATCACCTATAGCTATTAATATGGATTCAAATTTTTAGCTATTAAATAATAAAAAACTTAATGGATTAAAAATTAAACAAAATAAATCAATAAAACGACTACATGACATGTCTAAATGTTGAAATATGACAATAGTTTGGGCGGTGAAAAGTAATCTTAAATAAAAAAAAAATAAGAGAGTTTGCTAATCACTTTCTTGGGTTCATGTTATTCTCCTTTTTGTCATCCTAATATTTCTATATTCATTAATAATAAAACAACTTTTTCTGATACGAGTGGTACATCAAGTTAAGTTTGTGAACGTAAAAAAAAAAATAAATATAATAAATATTTATAAATAGAGAAAGGGAAAAGTTAAGATGATGGATTATGGTTTATAGGTCTCTAACTACCACACTGAATAGAAAAGAGAATCATTGGCCAAAACTCTATGGCTGATCTTGAATGAAATATAAATGTACACTTACCCACTCTTTTTATTATTTCGATAAAACATAATTTTGTCTTCGAAACTTTGTGCCTTCTATTCTATGTCCACTTTCGTTACATAATTATTGAAGCTAGGTCCGTTGCTCTGAACTTTTTATTATTAATAATTATGAATTACTCATAATTTTGGGTCCATAAAATTCAATTATAAAGATATGTCTGGAGTAGAGATGAGTTCACGAGTCCTGGGATTTATAGGGTTAGGATGCGGTGGTTAACTTTCGATTGGGATGCGCTAGATTAAACCGATTAGTCGAAGGTAGTCAGAGACGATCTTACCGGAATCAAACGGTTCAATATATTCCAGCATTGAACAATTCTTCTCCATTGAAATAGCTTCCACAAATTATAACTCAATATCTTTTCATTTTTATTTAGTAGACTAATATCCTGTAAATAAATATACATTAATATGATTGGGATGAGCTAAGAAACAATGATGTGTTACAATACTATTATATTTAAACTACAAAAATTGATAAAGTTTAGAAAAAATAGGCTCATGATTTTCATGAAACCAAGAAGCGCGCCCATTAAAACACTGTCGGGCCTTTGGCGCCGGCCAAAATGAAGAGCCCAACTCAGCCCAAGAATGGTTATGGAGTAATTGAGAAAGCTTTACATTCATAGGTAAGTAAATCCAAGCAAATAAGGGGAAATGAATAATCCCCGTCTTATATTATCCTGCCAAATCAACTAAATCTCTGACAAGAAAAATAGATAATTCACGTCTAGCAACTCATCTGAATCAAGCGAGATCCCGCAATAGGAGAAAAAGATGATTAAATAAACTGCTCTTTCAATATCTTAATCAAATCGTCTGAGTAAAAGCGAGGAAATATCAAATCTCAATACCTGAGAGAATCCATAATCACCATCTGTTTATTATTTTAATTTTATGGATTAGTAATCAATTGTCTCACGTTGTTTATTGGATTATTATGCATAATATCAATTATGTAATATTATTATATTATGTAACTGATATAGCACCAAATAAATCATCTGGCAGCGTATTGATAGTTTATGATCAAATTTGGACTATCCATAGTACCTATTTTATGAGAGGTCTACTCTCATGATATGAGCCTCTCGCTTTATCAGAAGTGGAAATTAGGTTTCATTTAGCATCAGATAGAAGGCTTGATCTGTCTCTCTCTCTTTCTCTCTCGATTTTCAATGATCACTTTACGGAGAAACTATGGATCCTACTTTGGTGCCGGTACATGGTTTGATCATTTCGAGATATGTGTGTATGAACATACATATATTAATATCTACATAAGTTTTTTTCTATCAATTGGTATCGAGTACAGATAGATAGCAATTATGGGTACATTCATCTGCCACAGACCTAATTTATGTTGATTAAATTCATATTTGCTCTTGAAATTTTCCACTTTTAGGGTTATGTCAATCTCTGAGTCCACATTTTCGGATTATATTGTTGGTTATATGACCCTATTTTAGTCAAATTGCTAAAAAATTAAGGTGTCGAGAACCTTATAGAGTAGGACATACATTTTGAAACCCTCGTTGTTTTCAACCGATCTACACGTGCGGGTGATATTTATATAATTTAAACCTTAAATCATATCGTCGAAAATGGTGGAAATGAAAGTTCAAACTATTAAAGGAATGAAATCAGATTTAGTTGTTGTCCTCCTCTGGTTTATTAAATTTTTTGGATCAAATTGATGTTTGTGGATTAATACAATTATATATTCTAACCTGTAACTATGATATTATTTGCATAATTATGATCTTTGCCTATCGTGAGCATAATTATGCAAAACATTGTAGAAATTAAATAGATTTAAATTCTTTTTGAGGTACAATTAAAATATATGAATGTTTGCCTCAAAAATAATTATACCCCATAAGGTATGTTGTTATTATATTAATTTATTAATAATACGGAGTGTTACTATTTGTTCTAAACTATGTCAAATTATGTTTAAATTCTATTACAGTGTCGAATTTGGTGACATGAGATCATGTACATTGTATCTCATATATTTCTTTATTGTGATTTGTGACCACTGTGATCCATGATAATATCAAATCTGTTTAATAGGCATGTTTTTGGGTGATCGTAAGGAATCATTTGACATTGTGGCCCACTTTTAGTAATATTCTCATCATTACATGCATATTAAATGTTTCCCTCTACTCTTGGGTGCAAACCTCATTGCCTATACAATTGGCTTACTGTCAAAACTCAGACAGACCAATTATGAGGATTGGAAAGAGTCTGGATCTATATTTAATATCACCAACATGGATTTGGCTTTGAGAGGCAGAGCTAAAACTCAGCCAGTCGATCTGTTCTTTGATAAGGCTTCTCGGGAAAAATGGGATCACTCGAACAGAGTGTGCCTCATGGTTATCAAATCACTCTGGAAGTCAGTAAATGGAGTATTCTGAGGCCCGATAATCTCTGTAACCTTTAAAATCTGTTGGTGAAAAATTTTTAAAGGTTTGATAAACACAAAGACGATTCTTGGTTTGCTTGAAGACAGAGCTATCACTATATATAAGAAAATGCAATTTGACATATATTATCTTGATTTATGACAATATATGTCAATATTGTGTATTTAAATTAGCAATTATGACATATACAACTACTAAAGCAATAATGACATACATAAAAGTTGTTGTGTTGTTCATGATTTGGGATGATGGAACCTTGACAAAAATTTATAAGTCACTATTAGTTAATATTTATATATGTCAAGGTACGTGGAAAAAATAACACATGAATTTACTAAATGTCATGTGATTATAATTATACAAATTTATAAAAATTTGTACAAGTCTATATCTAGTTAATATGTTCATATGTGAATTTAGCAAGCTATTGTTTTTAAAGTCTATAAAGATTGAGTTTAGAGTATATTGAAAATTTTACTTTTCATTTTTTTTTCAACACTCGCCCCTTGAAAATTTTGTGAATAGGAGGTTAATTAATTGTTTATGAAAGCTATTGGATTATATATATTAATCATTTATATTAATGTTAATATCACTTAAGGTTTTATTAAAGAATATAATATCAACATGAATTGAGGTTTTTGGCCAAAGGATATATTGTTTCACCTTTTTAAGAGTTCATTTACTTTTTACAATTTTATTACTCCTAAAAATGTTTTTATAATATTTTAAAAAACTTGGTTCTAAAAAAAATTGTACTTATTACAAATAATTTTAGTGCTTCTTACAATTAGGCATACACAAGATTAATATTTGGGAAAAATGTTACTATGAATTATAGTGAAATTGATTATCTTCAAAGACCATTAAAAATACTTATTTATTTTTCTTTTATTAAAATTTAATAATTGCTTTAGTAAAATCATTTTTAATAGAATATTAATAGAACTATTGTCATTTTAAAAATTACTAAAATAACTAAAGAGCATTTTTCACTTTTACTTAATTTATATGATTAAATACTAAATCGCTTAAATGCATGTTCACATGATATTATATATATATATATATATATATATATATATATATCTTTCCAAGGGCTTCAATTTCTATTTTTAACATGGAATTGAATTTAAATAATTTCTAAGACTTCATTTTTAAAAAACTTAAAAAAAAATTACAAAATATGAAAACTTCTACATCTATATATTGGTAAGGATGAACTTTCGTGACCTTTAAGATGATCGTGATATTTTACAATCCCTTGCCAGCCCTTATAATGAATAGTGGTTGTTATGGGAAAGCCATTCCTGTACAAAAATAGAATTGTCCTTCAGCCCAAAGGATGGCAAGCCCTTATAATAAATAGTGTTTGTTTTAGGAAAACCATGGGAACCCATCTTCCTACTGATTCAGAATAAGTCCATATTTTTTTATCGCGAGCTAATCAGACAGAAAGATGATACTGTCACGGGCAAGTCAAGGATCCTAAAATGTGACCCACTTCATGATGAAGACGCAGATTTTGGATGAGCGGCATGGTATCCATGCTTTTTTCAATTATGATTTGTTTGAAGTGTTATTGGGCATCCGAGTGTTATTATTATTGAGGATGAAACTTGATTTAAGGCTTATGCACTATAAACTCGCTGGGTCAAATACATCAGGTGTGGCAAGCGAGATCCAAATATCATGATAAGATGATTTTTTCATAGAAAACATGGCACACAGAAATTAGATTTATCAACATGCAAGTCTATTGGACATTGGTAGAGCTTATATGAGCCTTTTTTTTTTTTTTTGGATAGGCAAACAAATACTCTAACTGTGGCTGGCACAACATATGTACATCGGTATACAAGAGACACCAAAATAGGAAACAACAACTCCCCAACTGCATGTGGTTATGGTGATCTCTCGCCTTTGTCCACGGCATCCAACCGTACGCGGGCCTTCAAAACATAGCCTATCATATAAAATTGCACTTGAATAGCTTCAAGAAGGGCACCCGTGAAGTGCTCATTCAACAATACGGCAAGAATTCTCATCTCAAACTACGTAAATGCTTCACTAATGCATCAATTCGATAGGTAGTCCACATTCGCCGCGTCTGGCAAGAAGCATCCGACCAACTTTATCAAAACAATAAACCGAGTCTTTTTGACAAATTTAAAGCACCTCTTAACTCGGTACCTCCCACAAGTGGTAAAAAATCGTTCGTAGGCATCAAGTATGCTTCAAGTATCAAGTTCGTAGGTGAATTATACATCATTTATTTCAAACTAAACCGAAGAGACTAAAACATGGAAAGTATTCGCCTAAATAATCTTATGGCCCTTTGCTGTTCACACTCAAACAACAAGCCACACCCAAGAATCAGCATAAAAAGAGGAAACAAAGTGATATGACAATTGAAATGAATCCGGAACTATCACAAATGCATACCGAAAAGCCTCATTTTCTGACTCTGATTCTTTTTCTCCCAGACTTTGCTTTCCTCTCTATTCCGCTCCACTTCTCTCGCTCTCTCTCACAACCCGCCTCTCTTTTAAACTCCCACAGCCCCTCGTTAACTCTCTCCCCTTCTTTCTAAAAGGTTTCCTTCTTATTAACTTTTACACGTACTAAGCCTGTTGTCACCACACTGTCAACTATCATTCTTGATAACCCGAGAAAAGCCAATGAAGTATTGTTGAAATCTTTTGTTGCCATTAAAGTAGCTCCTTTCTTTGTCACCACGGCGTGAGGGGGTCCGTCTATTTCCACCGAAATCGTTTTCTCTTTGATTATCATTGTCGTTGGGGGGTGGTGGTGGTGGCAAGTGTCATCACAAGGTTTGCACACAAAGAGGGGGACATGAGCGAAGACTTAGGGGGCCGCAATGGTGATTGGTTTTCGAATTCCTCGTACTCCATATACCTGAATTGAAGGTAGGTTCAACACGAAGCAATTGTCGAGCTTCCACAGTTTCTCTTGAACGCCGGCGCCATCTGCATATGCCACTACGTACTCGACCGGGAACCACATCCTTACTGCGATCTATTTCTTCATCGCTCCTACACCTTCCTAGTTCGTGATCCATGACGCTCCTATAGTCAAATCCCGAGGATCCAAACCTATAACTCGATACAAAGGGAATGCAAATCACCTCACCAATTCAAACTATAACTACAATCATAATAAAAATAAATAATCTCACCTAAAACCTACAAACGCACATGATCCCCAAAAGTTAATATCAGAAATCCAGGTAACAAAGTAAACTCCATCAAACCCAAAAGTCATGAACATAATTAAACCCATTTTTCAAAATACAAAACTGCCAGCCAGCTTGTTTTCAAACAAGCACACGTAAAACCTCGCAGACAAATAAAAATAATTAGTATAAACTCTGGGTCTAAATTTCAAGTTCAATTAACACAACATCATCTCAAACATGTTAGGTATCATGGCTTTCCAAATTCGCTAAAAAAAAATTTTTACTCAATCTAATGAACATGAAAACATATCACTTTTCAAAGCCCTAAACAACAAAGGTTCTAAGTTCTAACCAAATTTACAATCATTTTTAGAAAGGAAATGATCTCGTAAGACTTGTAAGAACATGCAAATTTGACTTAATAACTGGTATTGCTTATAACCAATCGTTAGTGGACCCAAAAGAGCTAGCCACACTCTCTTCCAAATTGAAAGAACAAGTTTAACCCGAACGTGGAGGCCACAACATATACCTCTTCAAAATAAGAGAGCGTCGCCAAGCTCACGAACTGCGCAGGCAGCGTGAGCCTGTGATTCTCCCATGCTCGATGATCACAAAGCAGCCTGTTTCCGCCTGCACTCCAACACCAATCCCAAGACTGCTGATTCATGGTGGCCGTGTCTGCACTTTTCCCCGCAATCCGCCAAAGAAAACAAAATCAAATCAAAACAAACAAATATCCAAATGAAAATAAAGACCTACGGAGAGCCCTTCCAAAGAGAAAGAGAGATCCCAGTCCTCGTATAATACATCAACCGTTCTCGTCTATTCTCGTGATGGGTCTCTTCGGGAGTGCACTATAAACCAAAGCTATTGTCGTTTTATAGAAAGATAAGATGCTTTCTACCAGAGAAACAAGAGGCCAGATTCCAAAAACCACCGAGAGAGAAAGAGAGAGAGAGAGAGAGGACAAGAGAAATGAAACTGCTATCACATAGAGAAAGTGAGCCCAAAAGTGCTTTGAAAAGCAAAACAAAAACACACTCAAATCAATCAGCAGTAGTCAAGCTTCAGCGAGAACCTAAAACAGAGATTAAAGTGTGTGATGCTCCGACCTCTCCGACACGCCCCCCCAGCCTTTTCGACGGCCTAGCCAGCAAAGTTCGATGAAATGCGTGTTTCTTCCTCCTCCTCGCGCTGACGCCACGGCGTCCGAGATCACGAGGGCGCTTTCCTTCACGCCTTGTCTACATGCTTATTCGGCACCGCTGACACGCCTACCTTTTTACTATGGCCCTATTATCCGCAATACATTTGGTGGGGCCACCGCCATCGCTAACGCCTGATGTCTTACTTTCTAAATTTTACTACAAAATTTTTTCCTCAATTTTATATAAAAAAATAGTTTTTTTAAATTCGAAAAAAAGAATCTACCTAAAATCATTTTTCATTTTTAAAAAATCATAAAATATTTTCTTTACAAATTTCTAAAATCGTTTTCTTTAACTTTTAAAAATGCAAAAATCATTTTTCTTAATTTCTAAAAACAAATCATCTTTTCTAATTTAAAATTTTAATAAATTATTTTCTTCAATTTCCAAAAGTTTCAAATTTATTTTCCTTATATAAAAATTCTTTAAAATTCACCAAAATAACTTTATGATAATTTCCCAAATCAAGTATTCTTTTTCAAATATTTAAATTTCAAGTTCATTCTTCTCCAAAGTGACATTCTTATTTTTTTGAACCTAAAATCATATTTTCGTTTTCCAAAATTACCTTTATCAACTTGATTTCAAAAATTCCAAAAGCACAGTTTACTCTATAATTCCAATAAAATGGAAGCATATGGAGTTGACTCACGTGATAAATAAACGGCCCATGGTGAGGGGTCACATTCAGCATCCCTTCATTAAATAATTTGGCTTTTGTTTATAATTTGGTTTATATTTTAATCGTATCTTGAACTCCAACAAATAATCAATCCAAAGAAACATCTACCATATTGATTAGCAACTTGTCTCGCGATCACCGGTTTATAATAACTCTATTTGACGGGCGGTTTCAGATTTGGGGCTGATTGGATTGGCTGGAGTGATAACAACACCAAGAGAGAGAAACTAGTAGTGCCTTTTGGAGAACCGGGATCTGAATGAGATTGGAAGAGAGTATAAACGCATTATCCCCTTTGGAGAACCCGATCATTGTTTGGAGGTAGGCAGCCAAGGATTTGGAGTGGAGAGCCAAGTTGAAGAGGCGTGGCTTCGTGGTTGCATTGGATGTGAACTCGACTTTGAGTCGTGACAACCAAACATATGCCGAAAGATAAAAACCCTTGGGGACGCGGGAGAAGAAGGGCAAGGTGATTATGTCGGATTGCTGGAGATTTGAAAGGAAAAACAGGATCCTCCTTTTCGCATCTAGTGGTGCCGAAGCGATTGTGTTACGAGAAACACCCCTTAGAGAAGGGGAAGATGAAGGGCATCAAGGAGATTAGGCTAACCAAGATTCCAGGAAAAAATGTCTCGCTTACTGCCAAACCTTTAAAATACTATTTAAACCATTATCTTTAATAAAATTATTTACGTATAAAAAAATCTTCATATGTGCATGTTAACCTTTAAAAAAATAAATAAAAAACTTTAGTCAAACCAGGTACTACACGCTGGAGGTGGGGTCCAAGATTTTGATTCAAGGGGAGCAAAAGTTAATGCTGAATTTAAGTGAGAGCAATGTTCGAGTCTTTTTATTTACAAAACATAAAATTTTGATAAAAAATGTTTCAATAAGGTACATGTAATTACATGGGAAGGGACATCTATACATCCCTATCAAGACATCTCATTCACCTATTCATGACAATACATCTATCATTGATTTTGTGCCAAAAGAGTATTTTAAAACAAAATGAATAGATTTCTTAAAAATATTATTAAATGAGTCTTCTTTCTTATAACTAGATTTTCACGCCTAAAACCGTATTTGTCATCACGCTTTTAAGGTAAATTTTAAAACCATTTACCAAATATGTTTTAGTGTAAAATTTAAAATCGCCAATTAGTGAATATGGTTTTAAAATAAATTTTTAAAACCACACTTATCAACTGCGAATTTATAAAAATGAGGAAAAATAAAGTAAATTTTTTAGTTCACAATTGGCAGAATACTATTTAAAATTTATCTTAAAAACCGTATTCACCAATTGCGATTTTGAAAATTTACGAACCGCATTTGATGAATATGGTTTTTAGTAATCTTAAAACCACATTAATCAACTACAATTTCATAAGTGGATGACTACTTGTACGGATCGAAAAGACTATATTGATAAAATATTTTCAAAACCAATCTATTGTGTTTTTTTTATAAAAATAAACCATTTTGACTTTAAACTCTTCATCATTCTCCACAAAAATAAATCCGTACTAAGACCACTTTCAATTCCATCTCTCGTTACCTCACACCCAAAACTTTATTATTGACCCACACGTAAGCTACTCTCATAAGTTTATAACTAGTGACATCACCGCAAATATTAATAACTTATTTGTGAATCACTTTGCTAATGCTAATATTATTTTTAATAGTTTTTCTTTTTACCAATAAGACTTAACTCAAGTGATTAATAGTTCGATCGGTATAAAATAGGAAGGGTTCAGGTTTGAGTCCAATAAAAACTAATTTGTGAAAAATAAATTACTATGGTATATTGTAAAAATAAATTTTCTTTCAAAAATATATATATGTAAAAATAGTAGTCTTTCTTTTTAAAGTTTTAACCTTTATAATCTTCCAAATTCATTAATTAAATTATTGAATTTAAATTTACCGTTGTTCTAACTATTCTTTGTATGTTTACTTAAATGAAATTATTTTTCTTATTATCTTAAACCATTTTAGATAACAATGGAATTATTGGAAAAGAAAATGAATAAGTCATCTTCTTCTCCAAAGTAGTTAAAACGGGCAAAGGAGGAAAAGTGATTAGTTTTAGAGAGAGAAAGAATGACTTCTCTCTAGATTTTCCGGTGTTCGGACTGTCGATTCTCGTCGTAGAGTTTGATGAAACAAATGCTAGTACTCTATCTCTCTAAATGTTATGATATTTAGTTATTTGTTCTTTAAATGGCTGTTAGGTGCAATTATATGGTTAGTTGGTGACTATCATGGCCTATTCTTTAATTTATTTTAGTTCCTTTATAGCATCTTTTAGTGTGTTAAGCTGATTAACAGGAATCCAATATTTGAAGGAAAAACATGTAAGACTTTCAACATTTATAACTATTATGATTTAATTACTTGATTTCATCATGCAGGCATGGGAGATAGTTATCACTACCACTTATATGGTAATGAAAATGTAGCCTAATTTAGTAAGGTTTCCATAATGTTATTTAATTTTTAAGGGATACAATGATGATGGTGATGGTGATAATGATGATGATGATGGTAATATTAACAATAAAAAGGGTGGAAGATATTAATATTAGGCATGTTGATGGATAACTATCTTCATTATATAAATCAATGAAAATCTTAATAATATATTGAGAAAAATTTTACAATTTAATAAGAAAGTCATGAAAAATATTTATTCATATAGAAATATTATCTCAGTTTATGAATACTTGTGTATTTGCTAAAATAACTTTTTCTTTAGACCATTTTGAGGAAATTAAAAAAATAAGCTATTAGTGACAAAGAAAGAATTCAAATATTGATAGAAATTGATTTTAATTTATATTACTAGACAATTGCCCCCATCAGTCTCAAAGTCCACCACCTAGAGAACAACACCCGGTCATCCTCATACATCCCATCAATGACATTGAGAAGAACACCACCTACTATGATGATTGCTTTTTTTACACATAACCATAAAACTCATAACTTAGAACAACACCATTTAACTCATGTTTTAGTCTATTGAAAAAGTCCACACGCATATTTGTTTCACTCTTCATCTCTACCACTCCGGCCATCAATTTTCCAACAATCTTTTTCCACCCCATGATCATCTCCCCTTCTCAAACTTTACTATATTCCTCGCCAGACAAATTATGGGGTTGATAATATTCTTTGTTTCACTATATATACAAAGGAAAATGACTGGTCTGGCACAAAGGGTCAAATGTATAAAAACGAAAAGAAATATTCACACCCTATGTTTTCTTTGTCGCATCTATCTCGTGATTTGCAAATAAGAAATGAACTAAAGCCGTGGAAACCCCGTAAAATCCAAATATTTTGATAAAGGGTAAAATAGTAATTTCGGCTGAAAATCCGAATTTTTTCTATATCTCGGATGACGAACGGACTTCTCCGTTGAAATCGTCTCGCGAAATTTAGCTACCATCGCTGGCTCAAGTAGATTCGAGGTGGTCGGGATTTCACGTTTTTCGAGGCGTGGGGTGTCGGATGACACATGGCAAGATAAGGGGATGCCACTTGGCACCATAGAAGTTTGTGACACTTGGCATCAAAAGTAGTGGCTCACAATTAAGCCATGTGGGGGAAGGGATTCCATGGCCCATAGGATGCCATGTGGGCGCATTTACGCCATAAAGATGTTAAATGTTAAAAATTATGAAAAGAGAGCCACACACGAGACACGAGAGCAGGGAGCAAGAATTTCTCCCATCGACTGTATGACGACCCCTCCAAAAGGGCTTAAAACGACCAATAAGGAGCAAAGAGAAAACGAGCAGAATGATGAGAAAATGAAAGGAAAACGGTAGTTAAAAGAGAAAAAGAAAAGAAAAGAAAAGTAAAGAATAAAGCAAAAAGGAAAGGCAAACGTGGAGAGGAAGAGCGAAAAGCTGATTTGGTGGCATTGTTTCAATTTTTAGAGAGAGAACTTCCTTCTCTCTAGATTTTTTATAGGCGATCCGACCGTCGATTCCTTCGAGACAAGAAGTAGGCTGTTCTACACGGAGTAGTGACAACGCGCTGACTCCGGCTGGGAGTTTCTTCAACTTCCAAGAGGTGCAGGACATTTTCCTACTTGTTTATTTTTACCCAAAGGCTTTTATACGGTAGGAATCACATGAGGCTGTAAGAGAAAGCCACATGTGAATTGGGCCTCCAAGCCTTTGACTCGCTTTTACTTTCGAGATTTCACATGACCTGCATGACTGTGGAGTTAGGTTTTACTAGAAACTGAAAGTTTCTCGAGATGTTGTGATTTGTTGATGAGATGATACCGACGTGAACTCAATATGGTTCATGTTTGCTAAGGGTCGTGGAGGTAATTTCGTTGAATGGTCCCAAGTCGAGACCTTGTCAGGCGTTATGGCTGCTTGAATAACATGCTATGTGAATTGTGATATTGATGCACGCTGATGTATTAATATGTTTTGCATGGAAGTAAATTATATGTATAAATTATAATTATCCATGGTGTGTAAATGTTTCACGTAGCCGCTTATTCACGCATTAATACTTATAAAATGCACGCAAGATTGGCGTATTTCATATGCACGTCACATCGCTAATGCCTGTGTGGGCGCAGTGGTATGGTTTATTTACTCGCTAGGTGAATGGAGTCGCGAACTCGAAAAATGGGACAAAGTCCAAGGTAGAGTATCACGAGAGTGTGTAAATGATCAAAATGATAAATTACATGTTTTCATGGAGCAAGTCAGGGGTAGATCCCCTGTGGTGAAAGTCCCACATATTATCTACTAGACATGAATCCCTACGATGTAAGTTCGTGGAAAATGTTGAAAAGGCGTATACGCTCCACGGTGTGAACCCGAAACTGTGGCCCACAAAATAAAGGAAAAGAATCAAAATCAGTTTTTGATAAATAAATTTGAGTGGTTTTCCAATGGCTTAGTCAGGTGCTGTGACTAGTTTTATTTCACATTTGGCATTCCAGGAGGAGCTCTGGGGACTGTGTGTGAGCATGAGGGGTCGCATCTCATGCATGGTGTAGACATTTCACATAGAAAATAATGGTATGAAATGTGATTGTTTGTTTATATATGCCATTGCATATGCATTTTAGGTGGGGAGTAACCCTTGTAGGAGAATTTTCCACTGAGTAGGAAATTAAAGTTTATGGAACCAGGAGTTTGTATGAGAACAGGGTACAATTGTCATTTTAATGAATAGGACATGAATATGAAAATCATTAAGTGTAGAGATGGTACACAATACAAATAGCATAGTTCGTTCAGAAAATTAAGAAGATAGAGATTAAAATTCAATTAATGAAAGTTATGATATTACTAAATAATAGGGTTGATATTACAATGTTGAGTGCTTGAGACTTAAATGCAATTCAAGAGAGTTAGGACAAATAAGAGATGGAGATAACAAAGTGATCATTATCTCTGTTTAAATCAGACTTCATGAAGGAGAAGCGAAAGAGAGGGAGGAAGGAAAGTGGAAGAATTAAAGCCAAGTCAGTTTTCATTTGAAATCGTGGATGTTGATGTCTTGGAAGCTTTTGACATGCACATTCAGCTGGACTTAGTTATCTTATTCTGGGTTTTGTGGAGGATGCCATTAACTAAAATTCTTGAGATTTTATTGGGAAAAACCTTGAATTGGTGGAAAGTCAACATGGAATCATCATGTGTTTGGTTTATAAAATTGGAGACCTTAGGTAGAGTTCTTGCATTTCACCTAGGGTTTTGTGGTTTTGAAGTTCAAGCCTTAGTCAGTGGTATGAGTTCTGTTTTGGATCGAATTCTAATAATGGTTTTGAGCAATTGTTGTAAAAGGAGAATGTTAGGTTTAAGGACATTCATTAAAATTCATTAAAACCATATTTTGTTTGTTATCAAATTAAGTTATAATCATCCAAACCAGTTGATTCCATTCATTGACCAACCCACTTGAGATAGTGCCACAGTGTGCAGAAGAACTTAAAGGCAATTGCAGCTCTGACTCAATGCGGACTGAAGGTGTTCGTGCCAGCTCACTTTGATTTATCTGTTTGTTCTGATTGTGATGTTGGCCATAAGTGGAGTTTATGTCAAAATTGAGTGATTCAGTCATAGGTAAACAGACTTCTAGAGGGAATAAGTTGAAGGAAGTTCAAGCAAATTTTGTATAAGAAATTTTTGAAATTTTTCTAGTGGGACTGTATTTTGATTCTATTCACTTAGTTGAGTAATCTAGATGTAAGCGTAGCAGGTTTTGGTGATCAGATTTGATTGAGTTCAATTTGGAGAAAGCCTTAGTATAATCATGGCTTCAAATGGTGAGAAAACAATTTAAATTATGATTCCAGATCTCAAAATCAAAGATAGCAGTAGGTGATTAAATGGTTGAATCAAAAACAGCCACTATAACATGTATATGGTGAGGACCTTGAGAAGGAATTTTGTTGTCAGGAAATTTACAGAGGTATCATTGGATATAGAGGACTGATCTGGAGGGTTTCATAATTTTGAAGACCTTTTGAGATAATTTTGGGAGTGTGAGTCCATAAGTGTTATTTGGAAAAAGGGTGCCAAAATGAGTGGTTTGTTTAGGGTTTTTAGTGCTCAAGGGTAAATTGTTAATTTGACTTTATATGAATCTTTGCTGACCTTAAAGTGACTTGCGTGTGATGGTCAGTTTATCAGCTGTATGGCGATTAATATGTCGTCGTGTTCGGTTGAGTGTGTAGGTTAAAAAGTAAAGGCGGAAAATTGTGAGTGTACATAGTTTATGAAGCAGAAATTGAGTGTTCTTCATTTCAATGCTAGTGTATAATAAATACTTTTACACACTAATTATTTAATGGTTTCATTTGTAACCATTTCAAAAATAAAATAATAATCATTAGCAATGGTTTTGAATAGTTAAACTCTAAGCAAATAAGCAAGCAAATGGTTTCAAATTGTAAACATTTTCGAAATGTGACAAGCAAAAAAAGAAAATTTTGCCGGCCAAAAACAGGCCTTCCACTGGTTTTAAGCAATGCGAGCCGATTATTAAGTAAGTGCCGCGGTGGGTGTTAGGATCTCATACATGCATTTTAGTTTTTGCACGGTCGACAAGGCAGGACATACATCATGCATTTAAAGGAGACCCATGGCGCGTGCGAGGGTATATAAGGTTATGAGCTCTAACTAAATTATGGTGATAGCGACCCGGTCAATTCCACCATATTCACGGAAAAAAAAAAAAAAATGATGGACCGGGGTCTTCCACTGACACGGTCGCGAGCTTCCATTGTTTACTTCTAGAATACGATGGCAAAATAGGCCTCCAGGTGGTTGATGTTTTATAAGCATAATATCTGATTTTGAAAAATCAACCACATTGGTTCGTGCGCCAGGGCTTAGGGAGTTTAAAACAAGCGGGTTGGGCCCGACAAAAGTTTTATTACAAAGCATATCAGGTTGAGCCAGGGCCTCTTGTGTTTATGAAAAGTTTTGAGAAACTTTGAAACAAATGTTTATGAAAGTTTGAGCAAGCTTTTAAGCAAGAGTTGAGAAAAGTTTTGAAACTTTAAGTAAGATAAAGCAACCAAACAAGAGATTTTTTGAAAGGTTTTATAAACTTTCAAGTAATAACAATAAAAGTTTCGAAACTTTTAAAGTAAAATAAAGTAAAAAGAAAATATTTCTGGAAAATATCATTAAGCGAAAGTTTTACGGTTTTTGAATGTTCAGAAAGAAATAAAACATTTTCTAAAAGCATACGCTCACAGGCTGGGTTTGCAGCTCATTATTTTGTTTAAAAACTATTTTCCGGGAATGCAGTCATGAGGCGTTTAGACATGAAGTAAGGATTCTCACGACTTTTGTATTAAGTCTTGTAATTAATAATCTTGTATGGCTTACTTTGAATTTATATAATGGGCATATGTATGTACATGACCATGATTTCGTGAAAATGTGTGGAGGTTGAGGAAGCTCTTTTAAAAAGAATGTTGTTGGTTGCCGTATTTGGAATTGTGTAAAATTATTATCTGAGTTTTATGAGGACATATCATATATACCAATTTGTCTGTAAATTTTTATAAATCAGTTTGAAAAAAATTCTGGAGGTTTTAACGGCAAATAAGGCCGCCACGGGAGTTTCTAGTCGTTGAGTGCCGTGCAGGGATTCTGTGGAGTGACGACACACCTGCCGATAGTAGGGGGTGGGGTGTGACAAGGTGGTATCAGAGCATAAGTGGTTATTAAGCATCGTAGTTTTCGTATACACTATTTGCACTACGGCAGCCATGCATTTTCAATTCAAAGTACATACATATATGATATGAGGTGATTGAAGTAAAACGGTTGATTTTTGCTCACGACATGTCGGAGGCGGACGTCGAGGTCGTCCTAGGAGAGTAGTTCCGGTTTACGGCGTCGCGAGAAGTACGGGGGATGAGCACGTAGTAGGTTCCACTACCGCTCCCATAAGATGAAGCCTCCGTCGCGGTGAATTTGGACTATCTGCGCCGAAGGAGCTCAAATGCCGAGATTATTTGGCGAACAGGTGGCACAGAATTAACAAATCAGCCATAGCGACGAGCAGATCGCTGACCTCCTTAGCCACATAGAGAGGTTATGGAAGAAGCGGGGAGACAGATGAAAATCTGAAGTGGGCCCAAGCCATATATTGTGATGGTGATCCGGGAAGCAGCACAGATTATGGTGAGCAGAGTATAAATAAGGTTTATGGAGGTTATGGGCTGCACGGATGAGCAAAGGATGCTTGTTTTCCAGTTTTCTAATGGAAGACCAGGGGCTAAGGATTGGTGGGGCAGGTGGAGAGGAGGTATCTAATGGCTATCATGGGACCAATTTCCCAACAAGAAGAGTTCAACGATAGGTTCTTTCCTCGGAGTCATAAGGATTCAAAAATTGATGAGTTCTTCAGGTTAGAACAGAAGAACATGTCAGTGTCAGATTATGAGAAGAGGTTCTCGGAACTAGTTAGATTGGTTCCTATCATTCCAGTGATGAAGCGCGAAATTAAGTTTGGCGGGATTGCGGCACGGATCAGAGTGCATTTGTCTGCTTGGTTCCTCATAATAGATTTAGGAGGACTTAGTTGAAGGTAGCTCTAAGGTTGAAATGAGTGACTATGTATCGGTGGCCCGAAAAGGAAGAGGAGTGCACCGGGCACTTCCCAATGAGCTACGAATGATCTGTTGAGAAAGAGAGCAAAGGAATTGCAGAAGTTCAGAGTAGAGGGTGCGGTCGAGGCTACCTCTAGTCGGTCGGTAAGGCCCTGGTTTTCATGATGCTTGGTGTTCCTCGTATGTCGTATGTGTCGGAGCGACACCATGGGGAGTGTAAAGTATAGTGCAGGGATGTTTCCTTTGTGGCGGAAGGCCATTTTATTAGTGTCCTCGGTTGATTGGGTGGGCATGGTGGCGCTGGCTGCACACCGAGATAAGCACTCAAAGGTCTTCAGGGAGAGGTTTCCCAAGCGAGAGGGTGGTGAATGCGGGGTGGGGCGGCGTGGCGGCGAGCGGTGCCAGGGATGCACGAGTGAGCCTCGCGCTCGGGCGAGTATATCTTTACGTGACCCGACAAGATCACGAATCTGGCTCCGGATGTAGTCGCGGTATTATTTCTATCCTTGATCATGATGCATATACATTAGTGGACCGGAATTTCGCATTCATTTGCATCGAGCCATTCTTCGATCGTTTGGATAAAGGACGATGTTCAGAAGATTATTATAGAGTTTCCGCCGGTTGGAGATCCGTTATTCTCGGGCCAGGAGTAGTCGGAGATAGTAGAGTTACGATTGAGGACGGGGTTTGGTGGATCTTGGCCTTAGATATGAGGAGTTTGGTGTGGTTCTCGTATGGATTAGTATCTCGCCATAGAGCCACATTAGATTGTTATAAAAGGAAGTAAAGTTGCATAGGCGAAATTGGAGGAGGTTAAGTTCGGGGGAATATGTGAAGTTATCTTCGGTATGATCTCTGCATGACAGGCGCGAGGAGAATGCTGCATAAGAGGTTGTCGGGTTTATCTGAAAAGCATGTGGTGGAAGCAGGGGAAAGGAGGGACTACGGTGGATGAGATTCCGGTTGTTAGAGTTCCCGGATGTATTCCGGATGATATTGCGGGATTACCTCCAGAAGGGGTGGAGTTTACCACCACCATTGATTTGATCCGGGGGATTTGACCCATTTCAATTTCTCCTTGCAGGATGCTCCTGAGAGTTAGAGCTTGAACAGTTAGAAGAATTGTGAGTGAGGATTCATTCGTAGGCATCCCACGTAGGAGCTCGATTCTCTTCGTGAAAAGAAAGATGGGGTTCTGAAACATGTGCAGATTCTGAGGAGCATTTGAACAAGAGGATACCATCCATAATGGAGAAAGGGCGAAGAGTGAAGATTTGATGGTGGAGTGATAATTTGTGTGTGTGAAGGGTGGGTGTTGTTATGTGTGTGTGTAATCCCATGACTATCTTTCCACTCTAGGATACAGTATAGGTTATTCGATCGGCTCGGGGAGTCGATTATTACTCACAGAGATAGATTTGAGGTCGGGGTATCATCGGTTGAGGGTGCGGGAGGGTGATGTTCCTAAGGCGCATTCGGGACGCTCACGGACATTATGAGTTTACGGTGATGCGTTTGGCTTGATAATGCTCCGGCGGCGTTTATGGATTTGATGAGCGGGTGTGTTGCGTATTTGAATAGGTTCGTCGCCAGTCTGTGGTGTCTCAGTGTATTCGGGTAGTTCGAGGAGGAACATTGAGCACGAGGATTGTGTTGCAGACTGGAGGCGGTTGTGATTGAGCAAGTGTCGGTTTGGCAATGAGGTGACATTCTGAGTCGTATGATCTGGTGGGGGTGAGTGTGGATCCCGAGGAAAATGGAAGGCATGGTAAATTGGAAACCGCGAAGAATAATGTCGGTCGAGCTTCCTTGGTTTAGCAGGGATATTACGGAAGTTTGTTTCAGGGGTTCTCGAATGCGTGTGACTGAGTTGAAGATGCTCGAGTATGATTGGGTGGATGCACGCCGACAGAGTTTCGAGGGAGTTGGAAGGGTGAGATTGACTTGAAATCGGAGTTCTAGCTGCCCGATGGGAGAGATGGGTTTGTGGTTTCTGATGATGCTTCAGAGCAGGCCTTTGGACATGTTTGGTACAGAATGATAGGAATTGATTGCATGCCTGCAAACCCGGTGAAGAAACATAGGGGAAATTACCACTACACATGACTTAGAGCTTGCAGCAGTAGTGTTTGCTCTGAAGATATGGAACATTACTTATATGGTGTTCCTTGCGGGATCTTCTGGATCTGAGGGAGTCTTATATATTTTCACTTAGAAGAGTTCATGAAGCACAAAGGCAAAGAAGATGGCTTGAGTTGATTAAAGACTCAGATTTATACTGTGAGTACCATCCGGGGAAGCTGTGTGCGTAGCAGGTACCTGCCTTGAGTAGCGACCCGAGGAGAGTTCTTTTGTCTCATATGAGATCAGGTTATCTTCCAGCATTGGTGGATCTAGAGCTTTAGGGGTGTCATTGGCGAGGATTCGGGAGCCTTGTTAGCCACATTTCATGTTAGACCTCTCTTGATGGATCGGATTCTAGCGGGCCGGTCGCGGGGATCAAAGATGATTAAGCAAGGAAGAGATAGAAAAAGGAAAGCGAGTTTCAAATTAGAGATGATGGCATGATAGTGAAGACGAGAGAATGTAATGCGCGGTATGGCGGTGAAGAGGAACATTATGGAAGAAACGCGAACATGCGTATGCATGCATCGGGTAAGTACAGATGTACGGGACTTTGAAAGAACATTCTTGGTGGAATGGGATGAAGAAAGAGATTACGGTTTGATCTCCGGATGCCTGGCACATGGTGGTGAAGGCGAGCATCGAGGCCGTGGGAAGATACGATTCTCCTATTCCGTTATGGAAATGGGAGAAGATCCTTATGGATTTTAATGACGGGATATTGCCGGACTAAAGGCAGCATGATGATGCTATATGGGTGATAGTTGATCGATTGGCAAAGTCTGCTCATTTATTTGCCCGATTAATGTTGAGGATTCATTGGAAAATTTAACCGATTGTATGTGGAATGAGATGGTGGGAATCGCATGGGTTCGATTTCGATAGTTTCGGTCGAGACCCGGTTTACATCAGGTTTGGCACTGGATTTGCAAACATACTAGGTACTACGCCTTCGGTACAAACCTGACATTTCATCCTCCAGGCGGATGAGTCGGTGAAGAGGACTATTCAGGCGTTCAGAGGTCTCTTTGAAAACTTGTGTGATGAATTCAAAGGAAGTTGGGATACTCACTTGCCTTCAGTAGTTTGCTGTATTAGCTATCAGTGATATAGAACCATGGCTCCATTTGAAGCGTTATATGCTGGCCAGAAATATAGGACTCGGTGTCTGGGATAAGTTGGTGAGAGAGGCTAATATGTTTTCAGAACTGGAAATGCACGGTCGCCCGGAGAAAGTGAAAGTTGTTCGTGATAGCAGAAGTAGCAAGAGATAGATAGAAAGCTATCGGACCGTCGTGAGACTTGCGGTTTGAGATAGGTGACCAAGTCTTTTGAAGATTTCACCTTGGAAAGGTGTGTTGAGATTGTTGGGAAGCGAGGCAAGCTCAGTCAAGATTTATAGGATTACTTATGAAGTTGTGAGCAAGGACCGAGTAGCTTACAGTTGAAGTTACCCCCGAGTTATCAAGGATTCATGATACATTCCATGTGTCGATGTTGAGAAATATGTATCCCAGATCCTTCACATATATTGGAAAGAGCAACCGGTGCGAGTTAAGGAGAATTTGACTTATGAGGAGATACAATGCGGATTGGGCCATAAGAGGAACGAGTGTTGAGGACTAAGGTGATTCCTTTGGTTAAAGTCTTATGGAAGAATCACGAGGGAGAGTGGCTACTTCGGGCTTGGAGGCCCCGGATGCGCGGTCGGTACACTCGATTATTTTTTGAGGATGAGTGTTTTCTTCACTTTCTTTTAGAAGTTTAGTTTATTCATTTCGAGGGCTGAGAGAAATGTTCTAAGGGGAGGATTTTGTGCCAGTCAAGGAGAAGATGTGCGATCTCTGACAAGTGTAGGGGCATATAAGAGCTCTAAGTGTCACATAGTAGTATTTTGGAGACTAAAGTAGAAATTAAAGTTTGGAACTGGGAGTTGTGTGAGAACAAGAATTTTAATTATTCATTTTTAGCAAATAGGACATGAATATGAAAATCATTAAGTGTGAGATGGGCCACAATACAAATAGCATAAATTTACAATTGAAAATTAAAGAGATGAGGGTCGAATTTCAATTGAAAAGTTGATATTATAAATAATGAGAGTTGATATGCAAATGTTGAGTGCTTGAGGACTTAAGTGCAATTAAAGGAAAGTTGAGATTAAATAGAGATGAGACAAACAAATAAGTCATTTGTCTCATTTAGGCTAAAACTCACGTAGAAGGAGAGCGAAAGAGAGAGAGGAAGAGGAGGAAGGAGAGAGGAAGAAGTGGAAGGAGACCAAAACCAAGGTAAGTTTTTCATTTGGAAATCACTTGAGTAATTTGATGTCTTGAGCTTTTGGTATGCATTTCCATGGAATTAGTTACTCCTTGTTCTAGGGTTTTGTGGAGAGATCCACATTAACCTAGAATTCTTGCAGGAAGTTTTGTGGAAAAGCCCCAATTGGTGAAATTAAACATGGAATCATCATAATTTTATGGTTTATAAAAATTGGAGGACCTTAGGTAGAGTTCTTGCATTTCACCTAGGGTTTTTGTGGTTTTGAGGTTCCAAAGCACCAGTCAAGTATTTATTGAAGTTGTTTTGGATGAATTCTATGTTGGTTTGATGAATTGTTTATAAAGAAATGTAGGTTTTTCAAGGACCTTCTGTCAAAATTTAGTAAAACCACTGTTTTTGTTTGGTTATAGATTAAGTTATAATCATCAAATGAATTGATTCCATTGGTAAATAACCATAAGAATAGGGCTACAATGCCTTGAAGGAACCAAGAACAGTAGTGCTCTAAGGCTCCCAAATACGGACTGAAAGGTGGCTCGTGTAGCTCACTGATTTTGCTCTGTTTTGGGTATGGTTGTAGTGTTTTGGCCATAAGTGGAGTTTCACTCATCCAAATTGAGTGATTCAAAATTCTGAGTAAACTAGACTTCTAGGGGAATAATTTATCTGAAGGAAGTTCAAACAAATTTTAACCTCAGAGTGCCCAGGAAATTTTTCTAAGTGGAGCTATGTGCAGATTCTGTTCTGCCAATTTGAGTAATCTAGATGTAAAATACAATAGCAGGTTTTGGTGATCCAAATTGGGTGATTCCAATTGGAGAAGAGAAACCTTAGAATCCATAGCTTCAAATGAGTGAATAAACAATTTCCAAATTATGGAGTTAAGATCTCAGAAAGCAAGGATAACAGTGATTAGTTAAGTGAGGTTGGATCAAAAAGCATGCTGTAACTTGTGTTATGGTTGAGGACCTTAGAAGGAATTTTACATTGAAATTTTAAAGCATTGGATATATAGAGGACTAGATCTGGAGGATTTCATAATTTACCCAGAGACCTTTTGAATAATTTTTGGGTAATAAAGTCCATAGAGTATTGTTGGAAGAATTTACCAAAGTAGTGGTTTTGTTAGGGTTTTTAGTGCTCAAGGGTAAATTGTTAATTTGACTTTATATGAATGTTGTGACCTTAAAGTGACTTGCGTGTGATACTTTAAGTTTATACGCTATGGCGATTAATATATCGTAGTAGTGAGTTGAGTGTGTAGGTTAAAAAGTAAAGGCGGGGAAAAGTGTGGGTTTGTGCATAGTTTGCAGCAAAGGAGTGAGTGTTCTGACTGTTTAAATACTAGTGTATAATAAACTGCTTTTACACTGGTATTTAATGGTTTTGTTTGTAAACCATTTTCAAGAAGCAAGCAAATAAGTAAGTAAGCAAATGGTTTTGAATGATTAAACCATTTTTCAAGCAAGTAAGCAAGCAAATGGTTTAAATTGTAAAACCATTTTTCAAGAGTAAACGAAGCAAAAGCGAAAATTTTTGCAAAACAAGGCCTTCCTAGTTTTAAGCAATAATGGTCGGAGGTATTGATGCGTGCACGGTGGTGTTAGGATCTCATACATGCATTTTAGTTTTTGCAGTGCGAAACTTGGGGATATACATCATGCATTTAAAGGAGACCGTGTACGTCTGTGGGGAGTATAAGGTTATGAGCTCTAACTAAATTATGGTGATGGCGGCCAGTCCAATTCCATATTCACCATATTCACCGGAAAAAAAAAAAAAAAAAAAAAGTGATGCGGGACCTGTGTCCTTTCCACCCAGACGGCCAGCCTGTGCTCTCCGTGTTCACTAGGGCAATAGGGCAAAAATAGGTTTCCTGGTTGATGTTTTATAAGCACACATACGCTTTGAAAAAATCAACTATCGGGTTCCCTATCGCCTGAAGCCCTGAGAGTTTTAAAGCAAACGGTTGAGCCTGTGCTCCCGTTTATTTCAGTATACAGCCTGTGCTCTGTTTATGAAAAGTTTTGAGAAACTTTAGCTAAAGGTTTATGAAAAGTTTTGAGCAACTTAAAGCAAGAGTTGAGAAAAGTTTTAGAAACTTTAAAGTAAGATAAAGCAAGCAAGAGCATTTTGAAAGGTTTTATAAACTTTCAAGTAAGCACAAAAGTTTTAAAACTTTTAAAGTAAAATAAAGTAAGGAAAGAAATATTTCGAAAATATCATGTAAATCGAAAAGTTTTGCGCTTTTAGATGTTTTCCTAAAAGCAAAACATTTTCTTAAAAGCATACACTCACCGAGCTCGTTTAGCCTATTATTTTCTCTGCTTTGAAACCATTTTCCGTGCACAAAGTACGCCGCACGAGCATAGTAGGATTCTCCCGACTCAGACGTCGTAATTAATAATCTTGTAAGGAAATACTTTGAATTTGTATAATGGAGCATATGTATGTACATAGTATAGTTTTGTGAAATGTGTGAGCTGAGGCTCTTTGAAAGAATGTCATGGTTGCCATATTTGAATTGTGTAAAATTGTGTATACAAATTTTGGGACATGTCCTATATACAAATTATGTCAAAATTTTATAAAATCACAAGTTTAGAAAAAAAATTTATGTGAGGTTTTAGTAAGCAATACGGCGCTTCATTAGAGTTTCTAGTCGTTGTAGGTAATCGGGATTTTCAGGAGGACTTCGCACACTCGCGATAGTAGGGTGGTGTGATGGAGGGTATCGTAGCTAAGGTAAACTACTGGAGCTCGGTGGGTGTGTAGTTAGGTATATAATATACCTAGGACTTGACGTGGCATGGGATAGATCATACATCAAACAGGCATTTCTGGGTGAATTAATGATGTGTGATGGTGTATAACATGTTTGTTATGAATTGTATGAATTGTATGTTTGGTGAGTAGTATTAGGAAAAGTGTTGAACACTAGGTCTATGAAAATCTAACCTTAGATGTTCCAATTCTCAGCGTAATCCGTAAAAAAAAAAAAAAAATATTTTTCTCGACAAGTGTTCCACTAACCCGAATTAACGAGTTTTTGTGATTTCGAAAATTATTCCAGCTTTGCAATAAAGGAAAACAAGTAGTACTAAATTCTAGAAATTTAGAAGTGGCAAAGAGCAAGGTTCAAGCTACCGCATCTTTGGGGGAGTACAGGGAAGGGGCTACTGTAGGAGTTTGAAAAAAATAAATAAATTTTTGATTTTTCTGGCAAAGGTTCCGCTTTTTTTTAAAGACCAAAGGTGATTGTGTTGTGAGATTCGAGGTTGTTCCAGGGGCCATGATGGAAAAGAGTTGAAATTCAACTCTTAAATTTTTAAAGTTTATATGAAGCAAGGTTAGCACAGATCAACGGAGTGCTGGTGGGTGAAGTCGCCGGATGAAAAAGAAAAAAAAATTTTTTGCAAGACAGAACCTGAATGGCTACCGCCAATTTCAAGATCAGGGTCGTTTAATTCAGTGTTGAGGTCGCGACAGAGGGCAAGAAAAGCGCAGGCGGGCGGCCGCAGCGCAGCAAAGATGCATGACACACGCCACGATACGGGCAACGCGGCGCGCTTTGACCGCTGACAAGGCGTAGGTCGCGACATGGGTAGCAAAGAAGTGACACGCGACCGTCGGGCTGCGTAAAGGTCTCGTGTTTAGCTAATTGATGTCGAAGCATCAAAGTGAGGTCGTGCGAGCATGGTGGTCGCAGGAAGGTGAGGTCGCATACTGTCGCGACGAGCGTAAAGGGGGCTGGTGCGGTGCTTGATGTCGCTATTAATATCAGTGGAGGCCTGGCTACCGGGCGATAGCAGAGGTCGCGATGACGCGGATGTCACGGCATGGGCGGCAGCGGCTAGGCCGGGCTTCTACGTCCCTACGGATTTTGACGTCGCATTACGGACATCGCCCTCGAGGTCGCGATACGAAGACGGCGTCACAACACGGGTTAGTCTCTTCGTGGATGTCGCCGATATCGGGTCGACGTCGCGACATGGCTTGGTCGTTCAGGAGGTCGCGACACCGATTTGATGTCGCGACATGGTTCTGGCTACCTTGATGTCGCGACATCGAAGTGAAGTCGCGACCGAGGTCGTTTTAAGGGAGGTCGGTTATGGGATGACGCCGCGACCGCCCGTTGAGCTCGGGGGTCGCTACATCATTTGAGGTCGCGACCTGGCTTGTTCAGTCAGGGGGAGGAAGGATGTCGCGACATCCTTTGAGGTCGCGACATGGGGCAGTCGTCAGCAAAGGTAATCGCTTTTGTGCACTGCTCAGTCACTGCTTGATCATCGCTCATGGACACTGTTCATGAGCACTGTTCACAGGTAAAAAAAAAAAAAAAAAAAAAAAAAAAAGAGTACAAATTTTTAAAAATTTTCTTGTGGGTGATTCAATATATAAGATATTTATATTGCATTTATTATAAATGTAATTACGTGGTATGTGAAAAAATTTATATTTTCGGTGTGTGAATAGTGTCTCGGGCTGTGTTTGAGCCTTAGAGATACTGCATTGAAATTAAGGTTGCATGTTTTTTTTTACTATTGCGTAATTTGTGTTTCAAAATTGCGTGAAAGGTCATATACACGGTGTGATGTATATGGGAATTATGATTACGCGGTTAGTGCGCAAGAATGTTATATGCATGGTTTAATGCGTATAGGAAATGGGTGAATACTAAGGTTAAGAATTCTGACCTTAGGGATTTGGATAAGGAAACGAATAAGAAAGTTTTGAATTTTATTATGAGTGGTTGGCAATTAGCACCGCTTAGGAAATGAACGGGTTAGTTCATGGTTGTAAAGTCCGGCACACTGGGCGTGCACGCTAGTTGGACTGAGTGAAAAATTTAATGAATATTGTTGCCATTTGACATGTGTAGATGGCAAGTAGAGGGCGAGGACGCCGAGGTCGTCCACGAGGTACTGGTCAGGCACCACCGGCATCTGACCATCCACCAGTATTTACTCAAGAGCTCACTGGTGCGCAGGTATCGCACAGCCGCTAGCGCCAAAGCAGCATAGCGGCGTGGTCGTGGAGGTCGCAGTAACCCCAGAGGTTCAGGCTCGCTATCATCCTCCGACATTCTCGGGGAGGAGATCCGAAGGGCGGCAGACCATTGGTTTACAGACGGGAGAATATACTGAGGCTATGGAGATCACCTCCGACATCGCTGGGGATCGACTAGCCGCATTCCAAATGGAGGGCGAGGCCTGTGTATGGTGTGAGATGGGCGAGGGTCTAAGAGACATAGGCTATGCATGGGCGCTGCTTCAGAGCCGCTCATGAGTAAGTATTTTCCAGAGATCATGAGATACTTAAAGCTCAGGATTTCCTGTGGGGAGTCAAGCAAGGAGCGATGATGTTGATGGATTATGTGGCTAGATTCACTGAAAGTTAGCCAGATTCGCCGATTTACTATGTGGCCACAAGACATGGCTAAAGTCAGAGGTTTGAGAATGTCGGTTGTCCATCTGTGGTGATCGTGGAGTCTCCGCCACAGATACGGATTCTATGGTCGGGACAGCCCCGACCATGGGTAGAGAGGATCGAGGATGCACGAGGTATTCCTGGATACGAGTGCTAGTGGGAAGAGAAGAGATTCAAATTCTTCTTCCAGCACAGAAAGAGGCAGAGAGCCTCCGGTCCACGAGCCACAGATATAGGAAATGCCAGTGGTCGATGACATGCTTTTATCGGCCATCAGCCCTGACATTACGAAAGAGGATTAGCTCCACGGAGGCAGGGATCCCGTGCTTCAGCCCAGGCAGTCCAAATATCAGTGGGACAGCACTGACTCAGTTGTTCCTCTCACCCGAAGGTGGGTCAAAGGAATCAGCCTGCTATGAGTTACACAAGCGCCTTCTAAGAAGATGTACAGCTGTAGGAGCCAGGTAATGGTCGAGGTCGCATGGTTCATTAAAGGGGACTTCGTGGACCTAAGGGCGTGTCTACGCTTATAGTACCGTATAATGAGCTGCAGACACCCGCGATGTACGGTATGTTTTTACCCCGTATGTGTTAATCTAGTGCATTATGTTTCTTGTTATTACATCTGGTGATAGGTTTGTCAGGTCGAGGCCTTCGGGAGAGCTAAATATTGCGAATTCTTCCCTAAGAAGTAGGAGAGATTTGATTTTCTGTAGATCGAGTTGCGCAAAGGGAAGCCGTGATGGACCTGTGAGTGGTAAAAGTGTTATTGTCAATGTCATTCTTGACATGTAAGAATCGACACCTCTCGTTGTCGTAAGAAGATCGTTGTCATAACCGACACTGGCCAAAGGAGTTAGTGTTTCTACATATGCACATGGTCGACGAGAGGTACGTGGAACTCCTGGATCAAATTTTTAAGGGGGGAGGAATGAACCCGTGAAAATCCAAGATTTTGGATAAAGGTAAATAGAAATTTCGCTGAAATCCGGAATTTTTCTAGAGATCCTGACGACGAAACTGACTTCCTCCGCTGAAACTGCTCGAATTTAGCTACCACGTCGACCCTCGCTAGACCTCGGCGCCGGGCGATTTCACGCTGAGGCTGGCAAAGGCCTGGATGACATAGTTGGCTGTGGATGCCACTGGGTACCATAGAAGTGACACTCGCATCAAAAGTAGTGGCTCACAATTAAGCCATGCTGAGGTGGATTCCATACTCATGACGCCACGCGGTACGCATGTCATAAAGGCATAAAGAATAAGAAAAATTATTAAAAGGAGAAACCACATACGAGACATGATAAAGGAGTGCAATTTCCCTCCCATTGACCGTATGATGAATTCTCCAAAAGGGTGAGAAAATGACCAATAAGGAGAAGAGAAAATGGAGAGAAATGAGGAGAAAATGAATAAAAAATGAGAAGAGAAAAGAGAAAAAGAAAAGAAAGAAAAGTAGCACAGTTAGCATGAGCGCAAACGTGAGACAAGAAGTGAAAAGTACGCAGGCGCTTTGTTCTTCAATTTTTAGAGAGAGAACGCCTTCCTTCTCTCTAGATTTATAGGCGATCCGACTGGGTCTGATTCTCCTTCGAGACAAGAAGGGAAGTGTTCTGGCACTAGAGGACAACGCTGTGACTCCGGCTTGAGTTTCTTCAACTTCCAAGAGGTGTAGATATTTTCCTACTGTTTATTTTTAGCCTAAAGGCTTTATAATGGTGGAATTGCTTATGGGAGGCTAAGAGAGGCCATGTGAATTAAAGTCTCCAAGCCTGGGACTATGGGTATGGATTTCCACACCTACGCATGACCGTGGGAGTTAGGGTTTTACTAGAAACTCGAAAGCTTTCGATGTTGTGATTTGTTGATGAGATGACAATGATTGGAACCAATATGGTTCATGTTTGCTGGCAATGGAGGTACCCTCAGTGTTGAATGGTCCCAAGTTGAGACCTTGTTGTGTGTTATGGCTTGCTTGAATAACATGCTATGTGGAATCGTGGATATCATGCATGCTTGATGTATTAATATGTTTCAGATGAAAGTAAATTATATGTATAAATCTATAATTATCCATGGTGTGTAAATGTTTCATGTAGTGTGATTCATGCATGTAACATGAGGAAAATGCATTGGTATTTCATGGATTTCATATGCACGGTCACATCGTCAGCCCAGCGCGGGGTGTGGTATGGTTTATTACCAGGGGTGAATGAGTCGTGAACTCTGAAAAAATGGGACAAAGTCCAAGGTAGAGTATCACGAGTGTGTAAATGATCAAAATGATAAATTCATACGCTTTGGGCTGAAAGTAAGTTGGGGTAGATCCTCTGTGGTGAAAGTCCCACATATTATTCTACTAGACATGAACCTTACGATGTGTCTCGTGAAAATGTTGAAAAGGCGTGCAAGGCTCCTACTTCGTGAACCCTAAATCCGTGGCCCACAAAAATAAATGAAAAGAATCAAAATCGGGCCATAAATAAATTGAGGGTTTTCCAATGGTTTAGTCAGTGGTGTGACTAGTTTTATTTCACATTTGGCATTCCAAAGTAGGGAGCCTGGTCGACTCAGTAGAGCATGAGGGGTCGATCTCATGCATCTGGTGCATATTTCACATAGAAATAATGGTATGAAATGTGATTGTTTGTTTATATATGCCATGCATATGCATTTTAGGTGGGGAGTAAACCCTTGTAGGAGTAACTTCCACTGGCTTTGCCACCCTGTCGTGGGACCCCTTTCAAAAAGTGTGAACTATCCAAAGGAGACGACACTCAGTAGGGATAGTTTTGAGAAGAAAGCCGAAATGTGGCTTTGAGAAAATTTTTGTACTTATGTATAAATCTTTTTGTAAAACAAACATGGAAACTATAATAATATAGTTGATTAATATTATTTTGAGTATTGGCTTATGGGCCTAAGAGGCCATTGTTACTCAGTATGCCTCGTGATACAGATGCAGGATTTGAGAAGCCGACGGTAGTCAACTGACACCCCTGACTGGGGCGTCACAAAGCACTCAACCCTAAAATGGGTAACAAGAAACCTCGCTTGTGTTCTTGATGCTCAACTTATGGGGTTTTGATTCTCAAAGATCTTCGAGTAAAGGTTATCCAATCCATGTCATGCACAAGTAGAAAATAGTAGGTATGATTTAATCTGTTTATGCTTAGGGACTCCAACCGTATCTGCTGAAGTTTCGTTTTCATTCTCTCCTCTCTTTCATATTTGTTATTTATGGGTATATTTTTTGGGTCAGTTGCAGGAGAGATAGATAGTGAAGATTAGATAATCAGGGAGATCAAGAGGGTAGAACCGTAGAAGAGAGATTGGTGGTGTTTACAGTGGATGTTTTGGACTACCATAGCTCTCGAGCGTTTTTAGATGAAGAGGCAACCCCGGTCTCTTCCACCCGAGACAACAGCTGTATGCTCCGCCTCCCCATTCAACTCATTTTGGTCCAAATTTTGCTTATATATGAATGTTTATGTCGCTTTAGATATGCCTGTGCAGATTTCAAAGTACCTCATTTATGCTATGTATTTGGAAAATTCCTTCTTTCCTTTTAGTCATTCCTTCCTCACATGTATATTTGCTTTCCATGAATATATTTTTTCCAAACATAATATTTAATGCATATAAATTTTGTTTTTCATTTCCTTTGATTTTCCAATTATCACACAAAGACACTATGTTACACTTTCTTAAAATTGTATGATTGTTGGTACATAAAAACAATCATTTTTTTTAATGATAATACCAAACCCAAGAAAAAGAAAGAGAGCCCAGCCATGCTTCACTCGCTGAAGCAACCTCAAAAGTAAAATGCACTCTTTCAAAAATACAACCCCACTCCCCCTCCCCACGGTTTCCCACGCACACTTATCCCACTGCCAAAAAGTGCTTAAATTACCCAGGCCAGGCCCACTCATAGTCATATCATTTGCTCTAGTATTTCATTTTTGCTCATTCACCCCCAACAAACTTTACAAGACAAGCCTAAGCCTATTGTCATTTGGGCTTATTAGATTTAGTTCCCTTCCCTGGGCCGTCCCAACAACTTTTCCTTAATTTCCAGACTACGCTTGTGGTTAAGGCCCAGGCTTGCTAGGCTAGCTCTTGAGATCACCCTTCCTCCGATTATTATGGCGTGTAAATTATTCTTATTATTATTTAATGTGTTGATGTAGTGACATTTTTTGAAAAAAATGATTTACTTAAATTGCTTTTTAGAAAGGCATGTGATTAGTTCTGAAGCCCGCTCAAGTGGAAGTGGGTAGGCTAGGTTTACAAGATCCTAAGTTTCAAGCCCGTTCATGTGATTAGTTCTTCACTATCACACACAAGTACTAAGTTGTGTATCTTCAGGGCTTCTAAGCAATTAACTAACCATTATGTCAACTCATTTTTTTAATGTTTTATCTAAATAACTTTATTATTATTTTAGTTTTTATTATTGTTATTATCTTTACTATTATTCTACTCCCAATTTATTAAATTCATTTAAAGTCATGTTTTCCATATTTTTATCATGAGTATTTTCAAGTGTAATAAAACAAAATCTCAAATTTTATTAAGTTTTTTTCTTACATAAGTAAATAAATAGTAGTTATGAAATAATAATAATTTTAATTTAATTTCAAGATTCCTAAATATAAATCTTACTTTCTAAATTTTACTACAAAATTTTTTTCCTCAATTTTATAAAAAAAAATAGTTTCTTTAAATTCTGGAAAAAAAAATCTACCATAATCATTTTCTTCATTTCTAAAAATCTGAAAATATTTTTGCAAATTTCAAATCATTTTCTTTAACTTCTTAAAATGCAAAATCATTTTCTTAATTTAAAAACAAATCATCTTTTTTTCTAATTTTAAAATTTTAAAATTATTTTCCAATTTCAAAAGTTTCAAATTTATTTTCTTATATTTAAAAAAAAATTCTTTAAATTCAAATTTTCAAAATAACTTTCTGACAATTTCCCAAATCAACAATAGCTATTTAATTTGTATATTAAGTTTATTTTAATAAACAGCTTCTGGGCTCAATCTACAAAAATCTCACTAAAATAAATAGTCAAGACACAAGTATTAAAATAAGTCACTTATAGTATTAGTTAATAATCCTATACACGTTTCATCTTATGATATTTTTGATTTTCTTGATTAATTAGATAGTCTATAAACTATTAAATTCTCGCACCTTGTTGTCCAATTCATGTATATTAACCATGAGTCATATAACAAAATTTCACAATAGTAATATATGCAATAGATCGTGATTAATTATTGTATTTATAGTTTTAGAAAATGAAGTATTTCTATTGTGATATTTAACCTATCGAGTAAACATGACTATTTTGCAGCATAATCGCCTAATATAGCATTAACACTTCAAATCACTATTAAAATAACACCTTTTTCGTACATAAAACTTTCTCATGTTTAAATTTTTATTTTTTTTAATGATAGTATGGATCGAGGTTGATGTTAAAAGATAGAAGGTCAAGGGGAGTATGAAGAAGGAGTCAATACTTCACACTTCTCAGATTACAACATCACAAATCCAAGTGTCATCCGTTGTCCATGTATGAGATGTGGAAACTTAATGCATCATACTCCTAACAAGATTCGAGAACACATGTTTTTCTAAATGGTATTGACTGTGAGTTATCGCATATGGTATCAAGATGGAGTAGCTGCGTCCTACTGACAATCAATCGCAATGGGTACAAGGTTATGATACATTAGATTATGGTGATGTTGCTAGTACATTAGGAAATGGTTCACGCCGCACAAGATGAGTGCATGAATGATCCAATGTCATTTAAAAAAATTGCTGAAGATGCTGAAAAACCTTGTACCCTAATCGCTTAGTACAAATGCTTTCTCTCATTAGTAAAATTTTACAACTTGAAAGAAAAATATGGGTGGTCGACAAGTTTTCGCATTTACTCCAATTGTTAGTGGATATGTTGCCCGCTGTGGAACAATGATGCCCTTATCCATGTAATGGTGGCCAAAACCTTTGAATGCATTAGGAATGGAATACGAGATACATGCACAAAACCAAAAGATTGCATGCTTTATAGGAATGAGTTGATAGATGCACCTTCATGTCCTACTTGTGGAATGTCATGCAGCTGTAAACAAGGCAGGGGAGAAACACTAAGGGAGTGCCTCGCAAAGGTATCAGGAAGCCTCCCACCCATCCCTAGGTTTAGGAGGATGTTTCACCCTCCAAAACAGCTAATGACCTAAACGCATGCACAAGAAAGAGAAATGATAATGAACCTCACACCCACCACTCTCCCATTGGGTAATTAGTGAACCAAATGCCAATAATTTGCTCGCATTCGAAACCTTAGATTTGCCATTTCCAGTGATGGTATCAACCCTCATAGCTCTATGACTAGTAGGTATAGTTGTCGGGTCATCACTATCAATATAACCCTTCCTCCCCGCTATGCATGAAAAGGAAATTTATGATGTTATCTTTGTTAATATCAGACCACGCACACGACTGCAATGACATTGATATACTGGCACCGTTAGTAGACAGATTTGAAAACTTTATGGGAGATAGGGGTGGAAACATATGATGCAATATGTTTTGTGTTTTTCACATTAAAGGCCATTTGTTATGGGACAATTAATGATTTCCTCGCTATAGCAAACTTATCCGATGCAATCTATTATGGATATTATGTTTGCATCCAATATGCTGTGAAGAAACATATCTACATAGGCTGTGCCACGGGAATAAAAACTGATAATAGCCATCAAGATTCTCCATTCAACCATCCATTTAAAAGCAAAGAAGGCCTTTAATGGGTGAACAAGAGTTTAACTTATCTCCAATACAACTTAATGGAGAAGAAATACTGCAGTGCTGATATGATTCATAACTCTCATGGGGAAGAAAAAGGAACAAATGAGGGAAATCAATTGTTAATCCTACAAGTTGCTGGAAAAAGAAGTCTATCTTTTTTTTGCTTGAAAGATCGAAATATTTTTATGTTCAATATTAAATTTGATGTTGGCTATCAAAAGAATGTATGTGAGAGCATTGTTGGAACTTTGCTTAATGATCTGCAAAACAAAGGATGGACTCAATTTACCTGACCTTATTTAAATGGGCTTGGCATAATTAGCACCAAAAGTTGGGTCAGTTTAACTTATCTCCCCCGTATAAGTTAGTACACTAAAGTAGAATGGAAAAAGGCATTGTCAAAGTTTATATTGACTTGAATGTCCTTAAGGTTATTGTTCTAAACTCAGAACCTTAGGTTCTTGGTAGAGCTCACGCTCCATGGTCTTAAGTCCCATGATTTATCATGCACTGGCAACAACTATCGCGAGTAATTAGATTCAGTTGGTTATCAAGCACGTCTTATATGCCATTACGAGATTATGCTTCTTCTTACGCTTGAGCCAGCTGGGGTAGTGGATGTCAAAAATCAATGATTGGCGTGAAGATAGTAGTCACTTGTGCTTACTATATACTTCCCACCTTCCATTTTGACATCATGCTTCATTTAATGGTGCATTTGGTAGAGAGGTAAGACTATGTGGACCAAAGCACATGAGATGACAAAACATTTGAAAGATACAGAAAGTTCTAAGTATGTTCTAAAATCTAACCATCCGTAAGGGTGCATTGTCGAGTGTTATATTGCGTAAGAAGCTTGCAGCCGCACGAGGTTTGTCAGGTATATGTACCGGGATTCCTTCTAGTATGAAAGATGAATGGAAATATGGGAAACCTTACCCGGAGGCCGTGCAATGACTATTAATGAGTATAACTTGAAGGAAAGCAAGCACATCATTATGTTCGTAAAATACAACCATTATGCAACCTTATATCAAGCAAGTGTCGTGTCTCGAACATGTGACTTCAAGTATTTCTACCTTTTATGGATACAAACCACACTCTGCCTATGACTACTTGATATGATCACATAAATATTTGAAGGCAAAGTATCCCGTCACTAAAAAAGTGAAGTGGTTAGAGTGATTGAATATGTTACATTTAGCTATCGGGCTTCAAAAAAGCGTACAGAAGGAAACTCAAAGTGCATCACCTACTTAGACCTCAAATACTTTTCACTCATTCTACATTCATTTATATATTATGGATGAACCTTAGAAATGTCGATGAAATAAGCAAAGGAGAACCTATCAAGAGGATCTTAAGTGGCTTGGCCAAGACCCTAAGACAACAAGTTCTTACTTATCCCGGTTATATCATTAATGGTTGTCATTACCATACCAAGGATCGTGGATGACACGAAAGGTCCAAAAAATAGGTGTTAGTATCAGGGCATCAACTAATGCAAATTCGTATGCCAAAGATAAGAACCCTGCTTGTGAGATGCTTTTAGTAAGTTGTAAAAGAGATATGGACCTTGATTATAATATGTTCAAGATTTTGGTTTTTAAGTGTGATCGTTGATAATAAGAGCGGTGTGTCAAAGTTGATGAGCTTGTTTCATATTTTTATTGATCTACGTAGATAGGACATAAATCGTGATCTTTATTTTGGCATCTCAAGCTCAACAAGTATTTTATGTAGAAGACCAAGTTGGATCCAAGATATCGGTTGTTCTTTCAAGGCCAAGAAAGGACTCTTTTGACATAGAGGGTGATGACAACTTCACAAACAATTGTATGGAACATCACCCATTTGTGAATGCAATGCCTAATATTGAGTCCTCCGATGAAGTTGAAGACCAAATAGAAGGAGAACCCACTATAGTATCAACGATCAATATTTTTAATCATTATCATGTTTCATTTTTTGCACTACCTTTTAGTTACTACTATGATTACTATGTATTGTATTGCTAAATTATCGCTAATGACATATAATGACATGGTAATTGATATTATGGTTTTATTATTTTATTCTTTGTTAGCTTTATTTTTCTATTACATGTACGCACTGAACCAAATGCAACTACTTATGTATTTGATGCCTCTTTAATTGTTCTAACTTCTTTTATAGCTTAATTGATATAGTTAACAAGTGTTGCTTATACATTGACATCATAACTTTTGTTTTAGATTATGCATCAGGAAGAATGAAGCAATCGACTTAATGACTTAATTTCTTTTAGACAACTTTGTAGTGAAAGTTAATCATGCGATATAAGGTGGAAGGATAATAAAACAATACTTCCCATTTTAAGTTATTTGGATAAGTTTCTACATATTGAATTAAATGGTGCAAGGTAATCTAAAAGTTATGCTTCATACAACCAATATTGCATGATTATGCTTGATCGTTATCATATTCAATGTTTATAAGTTACTTATAAAATAAAATAAAATAATCGATGTCTATGTTGATTGAATTTATAATATAATGAAAAATAATGACAAACATAAGACAAGTCAATATTTATTAGGCTTGGTGGTAAACTATGTATGACACAATTTCAAAATAAAACATTGTTAAAATAATGACATAGAAGAAATAACACACGTTGACACAATCTAACCTCACAATTGATTGAATATTTTAAAATTATTGTATTAGTGTGATAATTTGGAACATGGCAGCAAAGTAGAGAATGCAAGTTTTGTAAAATATTCAACTCCTTGCAATTGCACTTATTTATGTATTATAATGTATTTTTTTGCATATTTTCATTACTTCAAAATTACTTCATTATTTATCAATGTTAAAATGTTGTTGTCTTAGCATACCTTTTAGCCATTCAAGACACGAAAAGCTGCCTACAATTGTGACAAATGGGAGCACTAAGGAAAACAAAGCAAAGGTGATTGTTACAATATCCTAGTTTAATCTTACAATTAACTTATAAAGGGTGGTTCAAAATTTTTCTTACTTTTTCTATGTGAGGTGCGATACAAAAAGAAAGTTAAAAACAAAAAGTTTAGAGGATCAACCATGAAACCAAATATCAAGCAAAGAATAAAAGTAAAGTGGGTCAAGATTAATGTTGATTATAATGATGATGGTATAGAAATTGGTGATGGATCTATACAATTGGTTTCTACTAGGTGTCCCTCTCATATGGTTCCAGATTATCTTGATCGGGCAAAATAGTGCCAAATGAGTTGAAAGAAAAGTTATGGATATTTGTCTGCTAAGGAAATAATTATTTTAAATTATCTTCCTACATCTTGTGCAATTCAGCCAGCATGCATTCATACCAATAACAATTTGAATTCTGCAGAATGCGCTCAAGGTTGATGAAGATAGCAAGAATAATACTACAAATAACAGGGAGAAAGTTCAGGTCATTCAAGCACCATCTCACAAAAGACTATATCATGCCTTATAAGGATGACCCTGAACACCTTAAAGAGCCCCCACCTTGTTACAACTATATTGAGACTCAAATATGGAGAAAATTGGTTATGGATAGGCTCTCAAAGCAATTTCAAAAGAAGTCAGAAAACCAGAAACAAAAGAGGTCTTTGAACACATATTCCCATCGACGAGAAAAAGGTTATGCAAACTTTGAGCAAGAAGTGGTAAGTCGTGACTTCTGTTTTCATTTATACATTTATTTTTATTTTTATGCTTGGTTAAGTAGGAGAAAATTAATATTGTAGTTATAATATATAATGATTAGTGATGTGATAGAGAGAATTTTTTTTTGTTGTTACCGGATATGCTTGTAAAAATTGTTGGTAAAATGGATGTAGTTGTTTAATGAAAAAAAAATTAAAAAGCAAGTATACAAATAAAAATATATCAATTATGTTTTATAGAATTAAAAACAAATATCATTTATATTTGATAGATATTATATAATCTTATAATAGAAATGATTTTCTTATTATTATATCTACAACAATTACACTTATTGAAATCCATTATATTATGCAACAGATGAAAAAACGTGGCCCCAGGGAAGTTCGTGCCATGAGAATCGTGGAAGTTGGCTAGAGAGAAAGAAGGCAAATATATTGAAAAACCCAACATGTTGTCTGGTAAAATTGTTAGTTATCAAAACTTTTAAATGATGTATGTTTAAGGTTCTAAAGCTTATAAATATGATATTCAAGCTAACTTGTTATGTTGTTTCTCAGAGGGATGCAGCTGGATCGCACGCCAAGAAGCTTCGTATTCCTACTGGTCCGCTAAAATGATATAATTTACACAAGCTTTAGGAACACCTGAGCATCCCAGAGTAAGGGCAAAGGGACCAAAGAAACATAAATGCATGGTTTGATGTTCCTAAGTAATCAAAAGCTGTTGAAATGGGATGAAAGAGAAATGATATTGCAAGGAAGGGAGAAAGAATTGTGAGGAGCGTGAAAATGCTTAGTCGAGATGAAGCTTTAAAGCACAAGTAAGCAACGGATATTGAACACCACTCATCAAGGGGTCAACAAAGCCCTCCCACACCCCATTCGAATGAGCGTGAACAAAGAACCGACAACAATTGCTAATTCATGGAAGAAGTCCATCGAATGACACAACATGGAGTCGAGATGAAGGTTACACAACCACCTTAAACATCCAATTGACAAGGTATATATGTTTGACTTAGTTCCATTACTAGCATTAATATAGTTTTTTTTTGTGGATATTCATATTTGTATACCAAATGTGAAGTACATATTTTAATTTTATAAGGTTAAAAATGTGACTCCTTGCTATAGAGACTAGAGAAAACACGTTGCATATGCAAATATATGTTCTCAAGTAAATGATGGTCCGAACTACAAAGTCACCATCCTTCATCCCGTTCAACTCCGATAGTCTTCTACCGCTTTCCACCTCCAAATGTATCTAAATGATGGATGGAGTTGGACACGAGGTATTATGGCCCAATACTTGGTGGATACTCTGCTAAGAGGCAAGAGGTATATCATGTACTTTCACGTAGTTAATTTCTTTATAGTGTTTTAAGCTTCTTACTAATGCACACAATGTCTTTAATTATTGGACTATGTGGTCAAGAAAATGAGAAGAAGAAGAAAGCAAATGTTGATACTAGAGAAACCTATTGAACAAACTAAAGAAAGAAAATCCAAAGGATAACCTGGGTTCTCATAAAAACAGCTTTCAAAGACTTCTTGAAAGATGCACTCAGCCCCAAAAGTACAATTCCCAGCAGATCTGTTTGGTATGGAATTTTTCACATTTCTTTCGTGGAAGATATGAGGCATATCATATCGAAGGTAGAGGTTCTCACAACCTGTATTGGTTTCTACATATGGTGGGATTTCTTACATGCATTGAGTTCAAGTTATATTTTATGGTACTAATATCTCTTATATATTTCAATTTTCTTAGGTACTTGTATCAAGAGATGAGAGATACAATGAGGAGGAAGTTGATATTTGTGAATCCAGGAATAGTTTCCCTTAAAGTCGAAACAAACAAACCAAAGTTGGTGCAACAGAGTCTGATAGATTGCCGAGAGATTGATAACCAAGAAAGTCGAAGTATATTTTTGTCCCATACAACCTGTGGTAATTGTCTTAGATAATGACATAAGATTTTCATTATTCATGTTTTATTACCACCATTTCTCATGATCTTTTAATTTGTGTTTGTTGTTCTCTAGTTTTCATCAAGGTCTGGGGTTATAAAATTGAAACAATGACCGTGTTTTACTGAATTCTTTGAAAAGAGGCTTTCAACTAAAGACTTTCAAGAAGTAATTAACATGTATGTATCTTCCTTCTTTATATTGGCTTGATTTAAAGTATTCATGGTTGAAATGTGTATCTTAATTTTCTTAAATTTTATTTGAAGGGCATTTCGAATTTATTCTTCTCAAAGAAAAGAAAGCTTACAAGAAAGACCTTAATTGATATGTGTCGAGGTAAGATAAATATGACCATTTTCTTCAATCTCCTTAATAAATCTACTGGGTGTGTTTTAAATTCATGCCATATTTTATTTTTCTATAAAATTTGGAATTACTTTAGTTGGAATAAATATCATATTTTTATCTCTCGTTTTAATAAAATATTTAGGTTCATGAAGTTTTATCACATTATATATGTATACATTTTCTAATTATACATGAGCTCCATGTAGAGTCCTAGGACAACATGGAGGGTTCATTGTGGTTATTATGTGATGAAGTATATGAATGAGATAATTTTTGATTTGAGCCTACTCAAGTTGAAGGTATGAACTCAACTATAATATTTCTTAAGTACTATGAAGTTTTATATATGAATATGTTGTTATGTTAACATTTTTTTTATTAATAATGTCAGTTTAATGGAAAGATCTATACTAAAGATAATAAATGTATTAAGATCGTAGTGGGTAGATTTTGTCAACACTTCGCTTCACAAAATAGACTAATTTTGCATTGAGTCTTCTGGCTTCATATACTTCCAAAATTTATATAAAGCAATGGGTTTGATGTATTTTTTTTTGTATAAGTTTTATTTTTGGCATGATGAAAAGTTTTTGTAGTTACTAAGATTTCTTCAACCAATATTTAATTAATATCATTTATTTATGTATTTTTGTTGTGCTCTGGTGATAGTAAAGGCTCAAGAATTTTTTTCCATGGTGATATCAACATGTATATGCATTGAGTTATTAATATTTTGGTTGTGTATTATTTTGGTAAGATAAAAGTTTGTGTACTTACTAAGGTTTCATTAGATGGATTCATCTTCAACCAATAATTAGTTAATATTTACTTATTTTATTTTTTGTACAAGTTTCGTGGATGGTGAAATACTCAAGGATGGTTTTTTGTCGAGAGATTTCAAGATTCTCAGAGCATCTTGAATATTAATATTTTATCATACTTGTTGTTGTTTTGGTAAGATGTGAAAGTTTATATAGTTATCGAGAATAATTAGATGAATTTCATCTTGAATTGATAATTAGTTGGTATTATTTCTTTGTATTATTTGGTATAAAGTTTCAACTAGTGAAAGACTTATACGGTTTTTGCAAAGAGAGAATTGAAGATGTATATACATCTGGTTTATTAATATTTTGCTGTATAATTGTTATTTTGGTAAGATTAAAGTTTGTGTAGTTCTTAAACATTACATGGGTTTCCATCTTATACCAATAATTAGTTAATATTTTTATTTCCTTATTTTATTTGGTAGTAGGTATCATGCAATTTAAAGACTCCAAGATGATATTTTTTGCGTAGATTTCAAGATGTATATACGAATGTGTTACAATATTTTTTGGTTAGCAGCTTGTTATTTCTGTAAGATTAAAGTTTGTGTAGTTACTAAGATTTTATTACATGGATTTCTATCTTCAACTAATAATTAATTAGTGTCATTTGTTTATTTATTTTTTTTGGCTACAGTCAAGAATAAAGACTCAAGGTGGTTTTTTGCATAGAGACATTTAAAGATGGTATACATACATGAGTTTCCCGCTTTCTTCTTCTTCTTTTCTTCTTTTTCTTCCTTAATTTTTTTTTTTTTTTTTTTTTTTTTTCTTTTTCCTTTTTTTCTCTTTCCTTCCTTCCTCCCTGCCTTCCCCATCTGTCTGTCCCTTCTCATTAATATTTAGCTGTATAATTTATTCATTGGTTCTATGAGCTTTTATTTTTTGATGTATTTATTATAAATAGAACTTGATTACATTATCTTTGGTATCTTTTATTCTAAGTAAAGTTGTTTAGCTTCTCTTTGAATATATTATTTGTTTGTATATTGAAAGGGAGGACAACTTAATTCAAATTAACACAATATATGTACATGTGTTTTAATAGCTGCTACGCATATTTATATGGTACTATGGTTAACAAGATAAAGTCTTAGTTATGAAAACAAGGTATATTTTGTAATAAGTGTTTAAATTAAACAACAATTTTCAATATGACAACAAGTTATTTTGCATCATACTTTTCATTGGCAACATTGGGTTTATTTTTAAATTTTTTCAAAGGCTATCATGACATATGCTTCTAATCTACCCTTATAATCTATGGAAGATCCTTACCTGACATATTTCCTTAAATAAACCATGATTTATTTGAACACAAACCTTGACATATTATGAGTGGTAGATAGAAGTTATATTGATTAATAGAAAATACATTCATTAACATTTTATATATGTCAAGGTTGCTGATACACCTACCTTGACACTGTAATAGATGACATATATGACTAGGAAGTTATGATGACATATAACACATAATGATGACGCTAGTAAACCGTCAAGATAAGTCTTTTTTTCTTATAGTAATGACAGCGAGTGGAGTGCGTGAGCACATAATGGGGTCAGTCAATACTCATTTTTGATATGAAAGACCTTGGTGATGCCTTCTTTGTCCTAGGCATCCAGATTCATCGTGATAGGTCTAAAAAGGCATTCTTGGATTTGTCTCAAAGAGGATATATTGAAAAGTCCTCAACCGCTTTAACGTGCACTTGTTCCTCATGTGTCGCACTCATTCAAAAGGGTGAAAGTTTCAAACTTAATGTCTGGGGATGAAAAGTGAGAGATGAAATGGAAAGGTCCCATATGCTTCCGCTGCTGGGCACTGATATGAACTGTTTCAGGATTGGTCCCAATATTGTTTTTCATTGGCACGTTTTTAGGAGATACTGAGCAATCCAGTTCAATCATCGAAAGCCATGAAAAAGGTCATGTAGGTACTTTCGGTACCCAAGGACTATATGCTCTAATCTATAAAATGAGGAGTCGCTTTCTTGGAAAAGTGTTAAACAAACACTTCACACCTACCTAACTATGGTACAGAGTATGTCGCTTGTTATGAGGTTTACTGTCAAGCCATGTGGTTAAAGAAATTGATTTTTGATTTCATATTGTTGAGAGCAATATCCAAGCCATAATTGTTATATATTGTGACATTATTAGTCACAGACATTTCTTCCTCAAAAACAACAGGAGTGCTACTCGCCAAAGCACTTTGGATATAAAAATACCAAGCCACGAGAAGTTCCTGGAATTTCTTAATTCTGATTGAATATACCGCTACAGACATATAAAGAAGCGATCCACTAACCAAAGCAGTTTACCTATGTGGAGTTTATCAACGTCATGTAACCTATATGGGTTTGCTAAGTCTTTTGATATTCTCACAGCGGTCCGAATTTTATGCATTTATTTGCTTTGTAATTGCTCGAGGTATGCATCAATGACATGTCAATAATATCATCATATCTCCTGAATGTAAAGATCATTGAGATGCTTGGACCATTTGCTCAGAAATGCATATTTTGTTTTATTCACTAAGGTAGCTCTTCTATTCATAATCTCTTTACATGAAATATGAGCTTATTGATGTATGACATTTTTTCCTATCTAGATAAGATGTTCTCGCACGTTGAAGGTTTTATATATATATATATATATATATATATATATATATATATATATATATATATATATATATATATATATATATATATATATATATATATATATATATATTATTGGTTGTTATGTGCTTATCATAATTGATATTTTATCATAGTTATATTAATCCTATGTCTTAATAATTGACTAATGCTATCCTGCTGGAGAATATTATTGTATTTTAATTTTATGGATTAGTATTAATCACTTTATTAAGATTTGCTTATTGATTATTAAATAATATCAATTATGTAATATTATTATATTATGTAACTGATATAGTACTGACCAATTAATGAGAATCGACGTATTGATAGTCTATGACCGGGCTAGGACTATCCATGAGTACTCATTTATGAGAGGTTCCTACTCTCATCTGATATGAGCCTCTCTGACTTCCCCATCCAGCGGAGATTAGGTTTTCATTTGGCATATCAGATAGAGAGCACTATCTCCCCTCTCTCTCTCTCTCTCGCTCAATAGCGCCACTTTCTAGAGAAAACCATGGATCCCACTTGGTGCCAGTACATGGTTCGAGTCTCACTTTTATATGTGTGTATGAACATGCAGTTGCATATCTACATAAGTTTTTCTATCACATCCTAATCGTGGAAAACATATACTATAAATACCTCAAAGCCACCCCATCTAAGTGAGTTGCACGCAACACATTCGCCTCTGCTGTACCTAATCTTTTCTCAGAAAGAACTGACTAGTGAACCTGAGCTTTACCCAAGGGCGAAGCCCTCGCCGACCCCCCTTCTTTCTTGTTTTTGCAGAGGAGTGCCACGCCCAGAGCCTGCAGACCAGCACTGCAGCAATCCTACTTCAACCCCGACGATCCAGGAGCCTGCAGACCAACCCGCAGCAGTCCAGGTCCGGCCCAACGCCCACCACATGCTCCAGCCTCCCATTCTGCTGAAAAGGCATCATCACCAAGGCTGCTCGCGGGAAACGATGCCTTTGATAACAAAGACCGATTTCTCGCCATCGGCGGTATCAACCCGGAACACAAGCATGAGTAACGCCAATCCACCAAGGATGCAGGACCCGCCAGGCGATGCGGACAGCAGACCCCTTGGCGCGCTAGAAGCAATGCAAGCCAACAAGAACGAGGTGGAGGCGCTCCGCCTCACTAACCAACGCCGGAGCAGGAGAGCCGGGGAGCAACTCACCAGCATGCAACGCCCACTCGAGAAACGATGCTTCGGGGAAGGTTACACCCTCTCCTCCCCTCCCGAAGGGCAACATTAACTCGACATTCCCGAGGTGTCAAGGCATGCACTCCGGGCCGAGCCGGGCATGGACCGCACCAGCCCCTAGAGAGGAGGGCAACGGCAACACTCCTGAGGGCATGCTCAGAACGGTGAACCACGCTACCCTCGGCAAGGAGCAGGAGAGCAATCATGGGAGCAGAGGTTCAAGAGCCTGTGTGAAGAAGAGCTCAAATTCGTGTGAAGGAGGTGGCAAGAGGACGCCCCACACTATGGACACTCTGCACAATACACCGAGTCACCCTTCACGGCCGAGGTGCTTCACTTCCCTCTTCCAGCGAAATTCAGGATGCCACAAGTGGAAGCATTTGATGGTGTTAGAGATCCAGTCGATCATCTCAACACTTACAAAAACCAAATGGAGCTGCATGGGTATCAAGACCCTGTGCGATGCAGAGCTTTCGCTATCACATTAAAAAGGCCCACTCAAGACTGTCTAACAGCTTCCGCCTTCATCAATCTCCTCATCTCGTGAGAGTTATCCATTACGCTCGCCTCTCACTTCATCGGAGCCAGACGTGAGAAAGCCGTTACTACCCATCGACCATCAAGCAGAGCTCATAGGAGAGCCTCGAGGTCATATGTCTAAAGGTTGTCAATCGCAGAGTCTCTAGCAGAGATATACTCCGACGAAAAAGTTTGCGATCACCGCATTCATTGCCGGGATTAGGGTGCAATGAAGACTTGATGTTTTCCATTTCTAAAATCCTCAAGCATGGTCAAGTGCTCGTAAAGCAGAAGATCAATGGCGAAGAAGCTCTCATATCCAAGAAGGGGACACCCATAAAGAAAAAGCGAGACTATCAGTCGACGAGGACTCGAGCCCCAAAAGACAAAGCACGAGAGGTCTCCAAAGAAAGATGGCGAACTGGCCCCGAAAGGCGCTGAAACCTCGCAGATCGCCCTGGGCTCCACCTCAACTCGAGAGAGCAACCACATTATTCACTCCACGGCTCACCCCCTTAACAAATTTTAGTATTCCTCAGTCCTACAATAAGTGCGAACGCATCAATTCCCGAGGCGGCTAACTCCAAATGAAGTCGACCCCGCCACAAGGGATAACACTGTGTATCATGAGTTCCATAGTGGAATACGAAAGCAATCGCACCTGATGATTGCATACAACTTCAAGAAGGAAATAGAGTTCTAACACGGCGTGGCATTCCGACGCCCATACCGAACCACCCTCGTAATCGTGCTTAACTAGCTCCAAATTTCGCCAGCCCACCACACCACCACCTCGGACAGACAACAACTCAAAGACTAACAAATTTCTAAGGAAACCAATGGATCTCGGAGGATTTGGCAGGAGGAGGGGAATCCAAATTTCACTCTAAGGCCCATCTAATGTAGTGATTAGTCGCCAGAGGTAGTAAGACAAGCTGCGGTCTAAACTCGCCTCGCCTCGACACATCCATAACGTTCTCCGACTCAGACCGAAGGATGCCGCACTCTTACGACGACCCCTTATAATTCGAGCTTGTAATAAATAAAAGGGTCCATCGAATCCTAGTTGACAATGGGAGTTCAGCTGACATCATCTTCGCCTTGGCCTTTGATAAGATCGGCGCCTGGTGAGAGAATGGAACCCACAAGACCTACATTTGCGAGGATTCTCCCTGAGAAAAGCATTACCCTTCTACCAATACAACTAGTACTCACCTCGGGAGATCCCTCATGCCAGTAACGATGACAAATGGTGATTCCTCATCAGTAGCACGCCCCATCCGCTATATAATATGTCATAAGAGGGCGCATCGTTGATGTAATTTCAAAGAACACATACAAATTTATGACACTATTACCAAAGGACTATTGTCTAACTCTAAGAATCGCGCCATAAAACTTTTTGACATTATACTATATAAACTAAAATTCCTGTGAGTAAATCATTTTCAAAGTTTGGTTTGGTCTCGATATTCGTAAGTGCACAGTCGACAAGTAATAAAATGGATTTAAGTCCAGATATCGATCCCACGTAGATCTCAAGAATTTTAAATCAACTACCCCGACTACCAATTTCCATACCATTCGACCACTAAATGATAGTAAGATCCAAAAGATTAAGGTAGCCGAAAGTTAAACTAATCAAAGGGAAATAACCGAAAAAAAAATGAACAATAAACTTGGAATATAAAGAATAAAGAATAATTAATAGTTAGAAATGAATAGAAATCAATAATTATCGTTGAGAACATTAAGTTCAATGCTATTGTGAAGTATCACCCTCGTCAACTTGTAAATTTTGCTTTGTGAATCCGCATTTCAAAATCCTGCTCCACGGCGCTAATAGTCTCACCGATCTCTCCACACTCACATTTCACATATCTAATTTTCGACCCGATTCTCTCGAATACGTGGGAATTAGATAACTACTTTTTAACAAAGGACTTCTTAATTGGTATTTTGCAATACTTCATACCCATTTGCGGATCGTACACCTACCCCAAGTTACCGGTCAAGCAAGGATATACAATCCTGTGCTACTCTTCCTCCAAATTAAAAATAGATCACCTCTCTCGATTAGATCTCAAATAACACGGATTGGCTATTAATTATTCGAATTGAGGTGAACTCTCTTGTTTAAATTGATAACTCATTCAACTCGTTTCGATTTCAAGTGAGAAGAGGATTTATCGTATAAACTCACACAAAGCTCATTAGATTCTAATAGCAAAGTTAATATACCTTCAAAGAAATATCATAACTCCCGTGATTTGCCACCCCTGTCACCGCAGGACCTCCTCGAAATCGCAGCAATGAAACGCTTCTTAATACGTATAAGAACCGATATTCGGGATCAAAACCTTAAACCCATAACCGAAAGTGCAAATTCATAAAACTAAAATTCGCACTTGGTCGGAAATAACAATAGGAAAGATAATTTCTGACAATAATATTCTTAATGAAATGGTTCCCCACCATCAATTACACACTACAAAGATCTCTCCCCTGATCATAAGAATAACTCGTACTAAACCGGAGAAGCCGACTCCAGAAATTTGTCTCAACTTCAACATTCCGTAGTAATTTGAAAAGAATTGAATTCTCGTATCTGGCCTTTGCAAATTTCTCAAAACGATAACATCCGATTCCAGAAAAACCAGATCGACAAATCTAATCTAATCTTATCCATATTAAAGAAAATAAAAGAAAAGGAAAGAAAAGAAAACTAAAAAATAGAGCCTTCACCATCCGCACCTCTCGCCCGTGGCCGCCAAGTCAAGCCGTCTTCTCTTCCGATAGCCGCGCATTTATGTGGTTTTTCTGGCCAATCTAATCCCAATGTAGCCCGCTTCTTCAGGATTTGCATCCAGCCCAAGTCACTGCTCAAGTCGCGACCTCCCTTGTCGCGACATCCATGTCGCGACCTTCATCTCACGCCGCGACCTTAGCTTCTTTGTCTATAGCTAGCCTTGAACTGATCATTAGTGATGTCGCGATCTCCCCTTCACAGCACATCAGCCTCTTGTCGGGTGACATCAACCAAATACAACTCAAATATTAATGGAATTTTCCTCGATGTCGCCGACATCGACCACGTGACGCCAGCTTCATTTCTTTTTCAGCCTTTCATCCGGTAGTTTTCGATGTCGCGACATCGATCTCTTGTCGTGACATCAACTTAGTTCTCCGGGCCTTCAACCATTGTTTTGGTGTTACGACAACACCACGTGGACATCTAGTTACGCCTCGCGGATTTCAATCGGTCTTCTTCACGCCGCGATCTTGATCTCACGTCGCGACTCCTCAAATTTCATGCCTTCTCGCAAAGATTCATTTTTTTTCTTCTGGATGTCGCGACATCAATCTCTTTGTCGTGACATCAACTAAAGGATCTTGTGTTTCAATCAAGTTTCTCATGATGTCGCGACATCAATATGTTGTCGCGAATATCAACCGATTCCCGCTTGCTTCAATCTTGTCGCCACTTGTATCTTCCTTTGATTGCTCTTTGCCGTCATGACATCAAATCTCCTCGCCGACATCACTTCATGCCTCCACAAGTCTCACTGTTTGTTCCCGATGTCGACACGCATCTTGTCACGAATTTCGATCTGACTCCTCGTAGCCTTGAACCGTGGTTCTCGATGTCACGACTTCTCGATCTCACGTCGCGACCTCCTCAGCTCTCATTTCGTTGTAGCCTTCTCTATGAGCAGCCTCAGTCAGACCTCACTATCTTGTTATCCATGTCGCAGAATCCCGCATCGATTTCCTTCAATTCTCGATGTCGCGAATTCTCATGATCTGACCTGCAAAATCTAAAACTCGGCAACATAAGTTACCTAGCTTGCTTTCATTTCCGCCCCGTATTTTCTCGTATTTTTACTCGCTCGCCATCGTATTTTTCCACTGTGATTTTCTTTCTTTCTTTTATACTTCCCGCAAATACCAAACTGTGAGTTTCTTCATTCTCAAGGCTTTAATTATTCTTTTCATTAAAAATCAATCGTAAAAATGGACTAAAAATGTATGACTTTTTAAGCTCATCAAACTCCCCTTAAACTTAAAGTTTTGTCATTCTCAAGAAAGTTAAAAAGTTAGTATTTGTTTCGTCTCTCAAACAAAAGGACATTTTTCTCTCGATTTGTTTCGCAGCTGGTATTCAATTTAATTGCAATGCAAGGTATGTATAATTTTCTCAGACATCTAGCTTCAAGTCCAGCCAAGGTCGGGTTCTACTCTTTATACTATGCAAAACTAAACTCGTTGAAATTGCTTTTACAAACAACATATTCATCGATCCTCGCAACAATAGATTATTTTCCTTTCTCATTTTCATACCGAGTCATTTAACTCCCCTAAAGTCCTTCACAATTTTGATTGTTTCTATTCTTCCAAATTCCAGCAAATTATTTTTCATATTGATCTCCACTAATAGATGATTTCAAATTTCTTCAAGATCAATCCTGTGTCTTTGGGTTTTTATTGTTGTGCCCTCGTAACGTGGGGTAAGATGGAAGGAATTTTTAGGTTAAGATTACCTGAACCTTTTCTTCTCCTTCGCCTTTCTTTCTTGTAGTTTCTATAATAAACTCCCCTAAACTTCATGTTTGGGACATCTCTATAATTTCTTCAAGAGAACAAGAAGTTGTAATTCCACTGGGGAAACTTCCTTGTAATTCCTTGTAATTCCACCAGAACTGTATGCCCCATACTTCTCACTTGTAATTCCACTGGGGAAACTTCCTTGTTTGTCCACATTCAGAGATAGTGCAATGTTTTAACTTTTTAGGCTTTCTAACACTCTTAGCGAACCAAGCTGGTGAGCTCCCATACCCGTATGGCATTAGGTACCAAAGTTGTCACCCTAAGAACTTAATTGCTCAAGAGAGTTAGGCCACAAGATAAAACTTATCCCTATAAACTTTCTTTCTATTGCATTTTCTACTCTTTGTCTTTTTCTTTTTCATTCCCTTTTCGAAGTTCCTAAACTCTATACTCCCCAAACTTCATTTCTTCTTCCTCCTTTGAATTCGGTAATCATGGTTCTTTACTCAAGGATTGATGTTTTAAGATGAGTCAGTTTCCATTTGGGTCTATTTTTGAAAAATAGGCTTGTTGGCTCAATTTCCTGAACTACTCAGATATGCATCGTGATATGAATAGGATGGCTAGAATGTGGCTCAAACCGTCCAAGAATGCCCGCATCATCTCTGTCACCAGACACCTAGGGATTTCGCCTCAACTAATAATCTAACAAATTCTAGAATTTGGCTCAATGGGCCAGACTAACCATAGGAGTACCTTGACTCATTTTTGTTAATGAGCATTTAAATTAATTGATATTCAATGTTCTCGACTTATTGTTCATACCACAAACTCAAAAATATGTTTTGCTCTTTCTATCAGATACCTTCCTCACTCGACTTAACAGCCTAAAATCCTAAGTAAGTAACTTCTTTGCACCTCAGGTTTCAATTAAATCGTATTTATTCGGGCCCTTATTCTACTTTTCGCTTAATCTCTAATCTAACTCGCTTCATTCAATCTCTAGCTCATTACACCTCAAAGAGTTTTATTCTGATCAATTTCTACTTTGACTTCCTAATCACTCAATCACAAAGCAACACAATCATGGGAATCAAACAACTTCTCAAATTAGCACATAACAATTCAATTTAAAATTTCATTTTATTACTCGATTTAATTAAAATAGCTGGATACACGCATGAGTATAAGGATGGTAATGAAAGTTAGGCAAGTGGATAAGGCTCCATTTTTTCTTTTGAAATAGCCAGAGCAAAGATGTTAAAGTGGTCTAGGTCTAATGTACCTAAATGGGCTGGAAATTCAGGAATTTTCATTTCTCTTCTTTCCTTTCTCTTCTTGGTTTCCTTCTCCATTTGTTCTTCAAGGAAAATCTCATTAGAGAGATCAACCTTTCTGTTCAACTCATCCTGCCTCTTTCCTAAGCCATTCATTGTATTTTCCATTTCAGTCATAACCTCTAGGAATTTGGCAAGATTGTTGTTAATCATATCTAAGTTTTCCAAATTCATTCTTCGCTTTATAGGATTCTAAGATCCGTCCCGCTTCTTATCTCTATCATCCAATTTCTCTCAAAATCTTTTTGCAGAGACTTGTACAAAACTTGAATCTCTTTATCAAGCCCCCAAATTTGGCTTCCTCGCTCTCGTATCTCTTTCCTTTATCATAGTTAAGAGTCAGAATCACGCTAAACCGGTTGTTATAAAAGCTTCATGACTGAAGTTTGAGTTTCGCAATGACAGATCTCTTCCCTTCATTTCTTTTTAAACTCTTTCCCCTTGTTGCTTCAAAATTCTTCCTATCCGCTCCTTTCTATTCAACTCTTCTCTCCACCATTGCTCTCTTGTCGTAGCTCTACTTCATGCTCCTTTCTTTCTATTTAGCTCTTCCTCCCATTGTTGGTCCTTCTTTTCAATTCTTTCATAAACAAGCTTCCGAATTCCCAAGTAGCTCTAACTCTATATTTCATCTATTCTTCTCGCAAGGCATCGAGCTTCCAGCATCGAAATGCTCTTCAGGCTCCCCTCACTTTCTCCGTGCCAGCTCTCTGCCTCGCACAGAGGAGAACTCGGCAAGGATGGAGAAGTCTATCATCGCCTTCATCTCGCTCTCGCATTGTTCGCAAACATGTAATCAATATTGTCCGGTGAGTTTCGGGCGTTCTGGCCTCGATCAAGAACCCTTGTGAGTCTCCCTTTTCTCGGCTCTTCAAATTGGCTCTCCGTCTCCACCAAGACTCCCCTTTCTTCAGTTTCGGGGTCCCTTACAACTCCCGTCATGGAGTGGTGAAGTTCTGGGTACTTCTTCTTCTGACTCCCAAATTCCCTTGACCCCAAAATTCCTCGCTACGTAAATGCTGATTGTCACGGGTGAGGAATAAGACCTATTTTGTTCCCTCTATGATATCCTTCATGATAAAATTCTCATGATAACTCCTATATTGATCTTATACCCTCGAGTATGGCATACAAGAACACAGCCTTCTGTTCTCTTTACTCGTGCATACATGTTTTGTTGGGACAAGAACGTAGCTTAAAACCATACCTAGCATCTTTAGTAAGGCTTCCTCCTCGTTCACTCCGGTTCGTCTTCTCCTTCTCGTTCAATCGCACTTTTTACCGCTAGTGAGCTCTTGCCAATCCTTCCAAACTCCGGTTTTTCCAACAATTCTTTGAATTTGGAACCATGTTTGTGAACTCAAGCCATACCATAGGCCTCTGATGGCTTTCAAGCCGTAAGATACCCATACCCCCTCTAACAAAACCGGCCTTCCATCCTTCTTCCTACCATATTTGAATAAAATTCTCTTACTGTCAGATACCCCGTTTTGGTGTGCGCAGAGACTCCTCCCATCCTCTCTCGCTCTATCATCTCCTCGGAAGGAGTCAGGTTTTTGAATCTCCTTTCTCGCAACAAACCCCTGTTAGCATAATACTTCTTCCACTGGAATAAGTCATCCAGAGATCAAATCCTCCCGCGTTCTTTCTTCTTCTCTCCTCTTCCTTCCTTTTCCTCTTTCATGAGTAGTCGCAGGAGCTTGGGTGCTTCCGACGGTATTTCTCCGCTTTTCTTCCCGACGACCCCATCCCGGGCTCTGGCTCCCTGGCGAGCTTCTTCCTCTCCCCGATTGTTCGTGTTCCTCATAATCCGTCTTAGGCTAGGGACCGTATGGGAATTTCCAGCCATTGGAACCCAGAGAAGCTCTTCAAAGCTCCTCGAATGCTAGCCTCTTGAGGTCGAGATCTCGTAAGGAAGACGCATGGGTGAATGGTTGCGGGTCGTGAGTGAATGAAATAGTTTCCAACTGTTGTAATTCAATCACTGCTCGTGGGCTAATTAATGCTTCAATTAAGACATGTCGCGACTTCAATTCCGCCTCTTTTATTTGAGATCATTAAATTTAGGGCTTTTTGAAGTGAGTAGTTGGCACTTGTCGCACTTTATGTCGCGACATACCTAGGATGTCGCGACAATACAGGGTTTTGCAGGATTTGTTTGATGTGGCGACAATCCTTCTCCATTTTGAAACTTAATTCAATGTCGCGACATCACAAGCAGGGTCAGCGACATGTATCTCCTTCCTCTATACTTTAATCGTTTTTTCCAAACCGGTCACCTACATCAATGTTTTGTAGGACAATGGCCTTTGTCGCGACATAACCCTTCTGTCGTGACCTTAGCCCTTAACTCAATGATCTCAAAACCTTGAATTCTCTCTTATCGATCCTTACCCGTTGCATTTCTTCGTGCATATTTTAAGCAAAGATTTAACAATTAATTCAAATATATCTATAGAATCAAGTTAGGGAGTAAGGTTACCCCTTTTTCTCATGTCGCGACTTCTCTCGCAATTTGGCCGGAATTATTCCCGTAGTTGCTCTGCTATTCATGTCTTTAACCCTCAAGTAAGATCAATGCATTATTCAAGAAAATCTCTCTAATTAAACTACAATCGATTTCTAAAAATTAAATCTATCCTTCTAAAAACAAATCCGACCTAATTTATCATTGAACCAAAAGAAAAGAAATATTTCAAAATTCTAAAATCGAATTTAAATCCCCTCATGGGCTGCCTCCCATTAGTCGCTTCGCTTGAGTCCTTAGTCGACGTGCCGTTGTGGTACTTCTTCTTTTCCTCAAGAACTAGTCGGAGTTCTTCACTCTCCTTCCCCGTCGAGATAATGCTTTAAATCCTTGTCCATTGACCTTGAATTCTTCCCCATTATCGGGCCTTCGTTGTTACTCGGCCCAAATGTAGTACTTGATACCACCGTGTACGGCTCCACTCCAATCGATTTTAATTTCCCCCGAAATAACTTCGCCTGTAATTAAAAGCGTAACCTCGTTCTCCTCGTTTCGAACTCTTTTCTCTCAAGATTCTCGATCATGCCATTTCTTTGTCTGTTCCTTTTGTATATTCTAGCATTATCATAGGCTTACTTCGCTTCTTCCAATTCGATGATTGAGCAATCTTTCTTCCTAGCGCCTCGAAACGGTTTAACTTCTTAATGGCCTACATTGCCTTGTATTCTAATTCAAGAGGTAGATGACATGGTTTGGCCAAACAACTCGTATGGGGACATTCCAATGGGGGTCTTGTATGCATCCCGTAAGCCTAAAGTGCACTTCATCAAGTTTGAAGACCAATCCTTTCCCGCTTCGAGCTCACAGCCTTTTCAAGCATTCTTTTCGATCTCCCTCATTGAAATTTCGCTTGTCCGCTGGTCCGGGATGATAGGCTAAACTCATTACATGCTCGATCCCATACCTACTCATGAGTTTTGCAAATATTTTGTTTGCAAATGAGTTCCCATCACTAATGATGGTTCCGGGGGTTCCCAAACCTGCTCAAAATATTCTTTTCGCAAGAAACTCACAACTCAGAGTTAGCATCATTCCTTGACAGTTTTCACCGTTTCCACCCATTTGGAGACGTATCTAACGCTAGCAAGATGTATAGGCTTCCCAAATGATGGTGGGAAAGGTCCCATAAAATCTATTCCCAAACATCAAAAAATTTGTATCACTATAATACCTTAGTGGGCATTTCATTCCCGTCGCCGATATTTCCAATCCTTTTAAGACGATCACACAATTTCACCCACTCGCACAATCTCGAAGATGGCCAATAAAACCCCGATTGAGTATCTTGTGAAATGCTCTTTCTCCAAAAATGTCCCCCCATATGGCGATGTATTTTGCATTCATTTTAAATGTTGCTCTGTTCACCTTCCGCACACATCTTCTTATTATCATGTCAAGACCTCTCTTGAATAATGGGTCATCCCAAATATAATATCTCATTGGCCGCCCAGTTTCTTCATGGTACCACTCAAGTCATTACCCACAAGCGTATAATTCACAATATCGCATACCATGGAAGTCAAGCAGAAACCTTAAACAATTGCTCATCCGGGAAGTTCTCTCGTTAACTTAATGCATTTTCTTCTTCATCATCGTTTCTACTGATGGTGATCGCTATCACATTGTCACATCCCTTTATCCTTGATTTCCAAATCAGTCCTCGCGAAAAGCAAAAGACTCACCTTTATCAATCTTCGGGTTAGCTTCTTTTCATTAACGCATTTGATTGTCAGCATGATCGCAGTGAATTACCACATGATCCGTATTGTCAAATTTTTTCACAAGCAAATACTATGGCTAGCACCTTTTCGCTTGTTGAGTAGTTCTCAGGCTTCATTGAAGGTCTACTAGCATAGTATATGGTCGGAATACTTCTCTTTCTTCGCTCCAACACAGCCTCCCATAGCAAAATTACGGCATCACACATTATTTCAAACCTCGATCCCACTGTGCAAACATTATGTGCCTGTACTCCAATTTGAGCTTTATTTCGCCAAAGCATTCTCAAGTAGAGTCATCAAAACAACCTGTGATTCTTCCTTAATCCGCATACTATTCATTATTTGAAAATTTTTTGATGAATCTCCCGAAAATCCAAAGATGCCCCAAGAAGCTTCTTACTCCCTTTTACTGTAGGTGGTGCAAGAGTTTTGATAATGGATACCTTAGATCGTCAACTTCTAGTCCAAGAATAGTAAATTTTAATACGCCAAGAACAATTTCCTTCTCAAGCCACCATAAATGGCATTCCAATTCAAGTGCTAACTGCTTGTCTCGCATCTTAGAAGTACTGCTTTCTGCATTGTTTAAACATTGATCAAAGCCGGATCCATACACGTAAAGTCATCCATGTACTTCACGCCTCTTCCAACCAGATTCGAGAATAGTGACATCATACACCTCGAATGTAAATTCTGAGCATTACATAACCCCAAAAGGCATCCTTCTGAAGGCAAATGTACCATAAGGGCATGTGAATGTGGTCTTCGATCCTCGTGTGCAATAGCAATCCGATTGTACTCGAATACCCATCCGTAAAACAAAAAAGTGAGGGTGTCCTCGCTTTAACTCCGCTCCAACATCCGATCCATGAAAGGCAAAGGGAAATGATCTTTCTCCGTCACGATTCAACCTCTGTAATCAACACATACCCCTCCATCCCGCTAATGCTCTGTTGGAATCAATTCTGCTTCTTTCATTTCGATCACAAAGAACCCCCTTCTTTGGGGAACCACATGGATCAATGCACCTGCGACTTATTCATAGCATAGATAAACCAATGATTTATCACTCTTAATTTCCTTCCCACTTCCTTCATCACCGGATCTCGCCTCCTCGTGCTCTACAGATGGTTTTGAAGTCTCTTCTAGCGTATCTATGGCTGCAAATTGATGGACTGATACCCTTCTTTCAGCCTTTTCAATGGACCAAGCTTAGCGATTCCTTATAGCTCCTTAATATTTTCAAGAATCTTTGTTCCTCATCCTCACTTAACTGGCCGAAATGATCACCGGTTTTTTTGGCAATCGAAGTAAGCATACTTTAAAATGACATGTATAAATCCTTTCCAAAACTAGCCCTTCTCGCACTAGTTCTTCTCATAAATCTCCCCGCTTTTCAACATTTTCCCCATTTATCGCTTTCGCTGCTTTGCTTCGAGCTCAACACGCTTCTATAGAATGAAAACTCGTATGGAAATTCGTATCAGACTTCTTCATACCGGGAATTCATCTCTTTTTCATTGATAAAACGAGTGTTACAATCATTGTTACAACAACAGTTGTGCCATGACAAAATCAGCCTACATTGCATCCTTCCTTATCTCTCGTCTATATTTTGTATACTGATCAAATCGAACGCAGCAGCCTTCTTCTCCAACCCTCAAGATGAGAACCTCAGATATCAACTGTAGCAAGCAGCTCCGGTGAGCTAGGAAATTTAGTCTTCCCACAGCGGGTACTTGCGGAATCTTCTTCCATGTCCGTAATGATGAAGTCTACCGGGAAAACAAACTTTCCAACGTTGACCGCGCATATCTTCAATGACTCCTTCAAGTTTTACCATCGATCTGCTCATCGAAGAAAGAATAAATATGGGAATCAACTCCCCAAACTTAGTTTCTTAGCAAATTAAAGAGGCATCGATCGATACTAGCTCGAGTCACGAGAGCTTCGAATTCAATTCCTCCGACAATACGAATTGTGAAACTCCCTCGGGTCCTTCATCTTTATCGGTAATTCCTTTCTTCGATACCACCGCATGGCGTTGAGATTTTACTACTCTTCCTCTACTATTTTTCTTTCTCGTCTCGCATGTCCTTCGTAAATTTTTGCGATAGAAAGTGGCATTTTGAAGCTACCACCCCGCAAAAGGCATATTTATTCTGTACTTCCGGAAGGTTTTCAAGAACTCAAACTCGCTTCTTCCATTCTTGACTTCTCGCAGCCTTTGTGGAAATGGACCGTTGTGCTTCGATCCTCGATGTTCTTCCCCATTCTTTCTTTTTCTTTCAGTTTATTCCTCTTCCCTGATCTTGGTACGCCTTTGTTAAGTAGCCATCTTCTCTTCATTTCTTCTAGCTCCTTCCGCTTCTAAGCCGCACACCCATGCGCTGGGTTCTTCCCTCAGGTCACTTGAAAGGCATCTTCCTCCGGCTTTGCAAAAATAGTGGCCAGCCAGCCTCTACTTCAGGCGTCTCCGTGTTCTCTGCTGTATCGTACTGTGGTGTTCTCGGGGGCACTTGAGAATTGGTAAGAGTTGTTTCCAACTCGCAAACTTTTGCTCATGGAGGTTCAATGTTCTTCTATTATCCCCCAAAAGATCGCTCTTTCGGGAAAAAGATCGGGCCCTCCCTCTCACCCCGTATTCATTCCCGTGTCATTTCCATACGCCAGCCGCCGCCGAACCTCAGACGCCGATACCTTGTTGAGGGTTCCGCCCCCGCCTCGCCTCAGAAGCCCCCTCCACCATACGAAATTCTCATGGTTCCCGAGTGCCGGTGATAAATGTGGCCGAAGGTTAGGATTGGTTTGAAATGGTAAGCTCTCGCTCACCCAAATAATTAACCTCTTCAAGATCATAACGCTTCTTCGCTAATCATTCAAGACTTCCTCTCAATAACTCCCTTTCTATCGCCTCTATTTCATGAGCAAAGGTGTGTTTTTCTTTCGTCATTCAACCCGTGCATAATGGCATCCAACTTGGCCTATTGCCATCTTGCTCACCCATGATCCCCTTTCCTCTCACAAGCTCCTCTCAAAGCCCGCAGGAGTTTTCGCCATATTTAGCCGTCTTCAAATCACTCGCTCTCTTCTCGTGACTTTTTTTTTCGCTTGAATTCTCCAGCGCATGAAGCATCACGATCCTTTGATATATCATTCAAAGCATGATATACAATGTCCATCCGAAGTTTCTGTGATCTATCCCATGCATCGACATCTTCTCGCTGAACGCTTTAAACCTTTCCTAAGCTACATACGTGCTTTCATCTTCCCTTGCCGGAACACAATGATTTCCCTCCCTTCTTTCAGGGCGAGGGCCGGGGAGAATCTACCTGTTAGCTTCCATTAATTCCTCCCAAGTGTCAACAAACCGCTATGGTAAAGATTCATACCATAGCTACTGCATTCTTAGAGAGAATGGAATGAGATGCGCTTTACGACTTCGGTCTCACCCCATTCAGCTTATAATCCAGATTAGCCATCCCGAGGGAATCTTCCCAAGTGCTCATTTGGATCTTCAAGTGATGACCAAAAGAACCTATGTCGACCATTGTAACTGTCAAGCCTACCAAAATTATTAGCATCAATCAGGCAGTCATTCGATCGCCAGTATTCTTCCCAGAGACCAACCGTAAATCCTCCATCAGACGCTTGACTGGAGGTCTTCTAGCTTCTTCTATATGTATTTCAACCTCGATCCCGCCTTTCATCCGCTATGGTTGGAGTTTTTCTGCCTTATTGGTCTCTTTTCCTCTGCCTGAAATACCTCTCTATTTCCGTGTCACCTTGAACTCATCGTTGCTCTGGCTTCCTATGCATCAAAAGTTTCGAAAGCAAACACACTCCCATTATCAAAGATTAGTCAAATCAACAAATATATTCAATGTGTTGCTAAAGGTTAGTGGCCAAAATCCACCGCTTGAAAATCTATTTGTTCTTTTTCTTTAAAATGTCCAAATTATTATTTCCTTCTTTCATCTCGAATAATAACATTTCTGACAAATTTCTGACATCACTCAAAGAATCTCGCCATTTACAAAACTTGTTGATGTAATCAAAGAACACATACAAATTTATGACATTATTACCAAAGGACTATTGTCTTAACTTCTAAGAATCGCACGCATAAACTTTTAATATTATACTATATAACCAAAAATCTCCTGTAGTAAATCATTTCAAAGTTTTGGTTTTGGTCTGATATTCTCGCAAGTGCAATGTGCCGACAAGAATAAAATGGATTTAAGTTCAGATATCGATCCCAATGTAGATCTCAAGAATTTTAAATCAACTTACCTCGACTACTCAATTTCCATACCATTCGACCACTAAATGATAAGAAGATCCAGCATTACAGCCGAAAGTTAAACGAATCAAAGGGAAATAACCGAAAATGAACAATAAACTCAATATAAAGAATAAAGAATAATTAATAGCTAGAAAATGAATAGAAATTGAATAATTATCGCTTTGGGAGAGCCGACAGTTCAATGCTATTGTAGCATCAATTCCCGTTGTCAACTTGTAAATTTTGCTTGTGAATTTCTCGACGCATCCATGTTCCACATGCTATTAGTTCAAATTGATCTCTCCACACCTCACATTTCATTATCTAATTTCACCTCATTCTTCGAATACAGGAATTAGATAACTACTTTTAACAGCACTCCTTAATTGCATTTTCTTTTGCAATACTTCATACCCATTTTATGGACTGTACACCTTAGCTCCCAAGTTATCTGGCCGCTGCGATATACAACTTCCGTGTTACTCTTCCTCCAAATTAAAAATGCATCAATCTCTCCTCGATTAGGATCTCGCCTAACACGATCAAGCACTATTCGACCGAGGTGAGCCTCTCGCTTATTTAAATTGATAACTCATTCAACCTGCTCGATTTCAAGTGAGAAGAGGATTTATCAAGTAAACTCACAAAGCTCATTAGATCTCTAATAGCAAAAAGTTAATATACCTTCAAAGAAATATAATTATAACTTCCAGGATCACATCTCGTGTCACCGTGAGGACCTCCTTGAAATCGAAAGCAATTGTTCGCTTCTTACAATTTTTGTACAAGAAACTCGATATTCAGATCAAAAAAAAACCTTAAAACCCATAACCGAAAGTAAATTCATAAACTAAATTCGCAATTTGTCGGAAATAACAATAGGAAAAAGATAATTTCGGGACAATATCTCTTTAATGTCGGTTCCTCACTCATCAATTACACACTACGCATTCCTTCCGATCATAAGAATAATCAGATTAAACTGAGAAGCCGACCTGTAAATTTGTCCGAACTTCAACATTCCGTAGTAATTTGAAAAGAATTGAATTCGTATTCACTTTAGCTCAAACGCATAACATCCGATTCCAGAAAATACTGTATCGATAAATCTAATATAATCTATCCTATATTAAAGAAAATAAAAGAAAAGGAAAGAAAGAAAACTAAAAATGAGCCTTCATTTATCCGTGACTCGCCTCGTGGCCACAAGCCGTCGCTCCTCTTATGGATAGCCGCGCATTTATGTGGTTTTAAGTTGGGCCCTAATCCCAATGTAGCTTACTGTGGATTTTAGAGTATCCAGCCCAAGTCATCGCTCGTCACACCAATTCCTTTGTCACGACATCCATGTCGCGACCTCGATCTCACGTCGCGACCTTAGCTTCTTGTCTATACAGTCTTGAACTGATCATTAGTGATGTCGTGACTTCAGCCTCTTGTTGTGACATCAACTAAATAAAACTCAGCTGTCAATGGAATCTTCTGATGTCGCGACATCGATCTCTCACGTGGATGTTAGCCATTTCTTTTCGCCTTTCATCCGGTTCCTCGGCGTCGCGACACATCGACCTCGCTCGGCACATCAAACTTAGTTCTTCCGGGCCTTCAACTGGTTGTTTCGGTGTTACGACAACAATCTCGTCGTGGACATCTAGTTACGCCGCGATTTCAATCGTCCTCTTCACGTCGCAACTCGATTCACGTCAGCACCTCGCTCATGCCTTCGCAAGATTCAACTTTTTCTGGATAAGTCGCGACATCAATTCCTTGTCGTGACATCAACTAAAGGATCTCCGTGTGTTTCAATCGAAAGCTTCATGATGTCATCGACATCAATATGTTGTCGACATCAATCGATTCCTCGCTGTTTCCTAATCTTATCGCACTTGTATCTTCCTTTGATCGCTTTTGCCGTCAGCGAATATCAACTCTCGTCACACATCACTCATGCCTCCACAAGTCTCAATTGTTTGTTTCTGATGTCGCGACATCGCGATCTCTGTCACGACTTCGGATTCATGACTCGTAGCTTTCAATCGCGGGTTCTCACGTCACTACCAATCTCATCGTCATGACTCGCCTCATTTCTCTTTCGCAGCCTTCATGAGCGCTCCTGTGTCGTGACCTCAATATCTTGTTATCCATGTCATGACTCCCAGATCGATTTCCTTCACTTCGATGTCGCGACCTCATGACTGGACTGTGTAACCCCAAAACTGCAACATAAGTTAGCCAAGCCGCTTTATTTCGCCTGGCTATTTTCTCAGATTTTACTCACATCGTGATTTTTTCCAACATTTTCTTCTTTCTTTTATACTTCCCGCAAATACCAAACTTGCGGAGTTTCTTCATATCTTCCGCCTTAATTATTCCTTTTTCATTAAAATCAATCGTAAAATGGACTAAAATAATAGATGACTTTGGCCTTCATCAAACTCCCCAAACTTAAAGTTTTGTCATTCCTCAAGCAAAGAAAGAAAGATTTGTCTGGTCCTCAAACAAAAGGACATTTTTCTCTCGACGGTTCCGCAAAGGGCATTCACGACCGCAATGCAAGGTATGCATAATTTTCTGTACATCAAGGCTTCAAACCAACCGAAACATTAACAAAACACTTAAACAAAGTGTAACTTAAGTAGGATAAAACCCCTACCTCACGGAGTTTGTCGAAACTCCTTAAAACCGGAGTCCACGCGTTGCCCTCGCCACTTTGAGCAACTTTGCTTCTTGCTCCGAAAAATTCCGACGGTCGGATCGCCCGAAAACCTAGAGAGAAGTCACTCCCTCTCTCTCTAAAAACACAAAAACACCACCTACTGCATCTCTTTCGAGCACTGCACGTTTTTTTTCTCTTTTCCATTTGAGAAGATCACTATTCATAATTTTGTCCCATTATCATTTAACTATTCACATAATACCAATCATGTCCCTTCTCTTGGATTTTTGACACTTGGCACAATCTCGGCAGTCCATTTCCATCATCTCTCTGCTCATGCAACTTATGTCACATGAGTACATGTTATATGTGACTTTTGTCACATCAAATATCGTTTTATGGCACTCGACTCGGTGCCTCGAAAAAAGTGCAAATCCCGACCGCTCTGTAATTCGACCTAAACTAACATGGTAGCTAGATTTCGCGAGACGATTTCAACGATGAAATCCGTTTCATCATCCGAGATCTAGAAAATTTTTTGGTTTTGACCGAAATTACGATTTTGCCCTTTTTCCAGAAATTGGAATTTTCTCGGGTCTTACATTCTCCACTCCTTAAAAGGAATTTCGTCCTGAAATTTTGGACAATCACAACACAACACATGCATATGCAAAGATGCACTATACGTTCATGCATGTAAATCCAGCCATTTAAGTATATTAAACGATCAAATCACAGACCTTCATCCCTAAACAAGAAGCGGATAGGTGGCCCAGATCTTGTCATCGCGCTCCCATGTCGACTCTCCACTCCACGGGCGCCGCTATAAAGACCACTAGCCTCACGGTTCAAGGCCGCAAACCGATCCCGACCATCAACGCACACTGTCCTCACACGCCATTCCCCCGATCCGACTCCAATCATGATTCGAACCGAAACCGAAAGCGACTATATAATCGACCTACGACCGTTTCTTTCTCGAGTCGAACTTGCATCGTTATACAAACACTTTCTTTTCTAACAAAAATCATTTTCATATATATAAAAGAACTACCACCGGAGTGGTGTCCCTCAACATCTATATACATATACTGAGTCCCATTTACTTTTACATGTACATTTTTTTTTTCTAATACAAACATCGTAGATCAAGGGAAGCAAGTATAAGTGAGCACCTATCTCTCGAAATGGCCTCGCTTCACGATGTGGGATGTCCCGTCCTCTATCCTTGTCTTCTCGTCAGACCTACACTCCGATTGAACACCCGTGCTAAGCTTTACGCTTAGTGGGAACATAAGCATGGACAACCACCAATGGTGACCATCTCAAGCTTACACATATGCATATAACTTTATATTACTTATCATCTTTACAATACTATTACATGTCCCATGTACTCTATCTTTGACATATCACCTTTCTATACTTTTACTGTATTCTTATGCTTGTTATCTTTTACTTATCTCTATCGTTCTTAGCACTTATGCATTTCTATCATGTAGTCATAGCATATTCCATCTATTCATTGGGTATGTCTATTATATATCATCAGCATAACCTTATGTCAGTATGTCATATTTCATACATATATGACTTTCATGATTATATACTATACCATTTGTTATGTTCTATTTGCATCTATCAAGTATCATGTAATCACACATACTAATTTCATATACTGTATTCATGTACTGTTTCATGTACTATTTTCATATACTGTTTTCATGTATTGTCATATACTGTATTCATGTACTGTTTTCACATACTGGTTTCCTGTTATACTTTTCATATTACTTTCTCTTTCATGTACTGTACTTGTTCATATACTTTCCGTGTCATTGACACTTTGCTTCTTGTACTTGTAACTGTATACTATCATCACATAGCAGTGCTATGCTTCTCATATCATGTCATGTTTTCTCTACATTTCATTTCTTTTATGTTTCATGCCTGCATAAACCTTAGAAGTGGATAAAGGAAACCATGAGGGCCCAAAGGCGCTATTATCATTGTGTGAGACAATGTACTATTCCCGGTAATATGATACCCGAAGGTATCATCACTGTATGAGACAGTGACCTATTCCATGAGTGCCCGGTAATATGATACCCAAAGGTATCATCACTGTATGAAACAGTGACCTATTCCATTAGTGCCCGATAATATGATACCCAAAGGTATCATCATCAGAGGAGATGCTGACCATTCATGAGTGTCCCAGAATATGATACCCGAAGGTATCATCACCGATGAGATAAAGGACTATCCGCGAGTGCCTCGTAGGCGCTGCAGGACTCCTCGGCCACCGATCCAAACGGATCTATGTCATCGACCCAAACGTACGGAATATCAGATATGTATGTCGCAAAGAATCGCTTTTCCCTAATAGGCATGCCCATCTATCCTCTACCAGTTCTGCACAATCAATGTGTATTTTATGCTCGCATATATCTCATATTCCCCCGAATAATTATTTCGCATTAGATAATCATATATGAGATATATATATACCATCATTTATTCTTATCTTTGCATTTTTCATATCTCATATCTCCCTTTACACATTTACATATAACTGATCATATACTTATGTCATATTCTATACTTGTCATATACCCATGATTATATATGTTCCATACATATAATTTGGCTACTGCATATACAATATATACTATCATTACTTTAATCCGATTCATTTTCTCATATCCGTAGCCTATATTACGGTTCTCCTATTTCTTCTCTTTACAATACATGGTTATCATTTCATATATGTCTACTTCATATCGCATTTCGTTCATGTTTTAGCTATTCATATTTCATCTCTTCACTCTTGTATTCATATCATGTTCTATCATATTTTTATCTCATATATTAGCCTATCATTAGTGTACAATTACTCATTCCTGGTAACATCTTATATCTTGTTAACTTATATTTTCATGTACTTTATTAGATTGTCATATCTTATGACATATACCCATACATTTCTATACTTGTACGTTTCACTTGTACTTTATTAGACCGTCTTACCTCCCATAGGAGTTACAAAACTTATACCTATACGGAGGTACTTATACACGTACTTGTACTTTTATCTATCTTATACTTGTATCTATCTTATATTATGCATGATATACCATGATTATCATATATGCTTACTGTTTCTCCTTACTTCTGGATCTAATATGAATTTCCCTTTTATCATACTATGTATGGATATATTCTTGACTCAATGGGCTTTCCATAGAGTCCAAGAACACCCGAATCGGAGTTCGATCGAAGGGAGTTGTATGACCCGGTTGGAGGTCAAACTTAATCAACTTGAACTGACGAGCCGATCTGACCTGACGAGCTCGACTATCACCTTGGTTTGATACCCAATATCCTCCTCAGGTATATGGATGGATTCTGACTCAATGGGCTTCCATAGAGTCTGAGAACACCCAACCGGAGTTCAAACGAAGGATATAACCTTCAAAGCTGGAGGTCATGCGCAATGGGCTTCTGACGAAATGACTGACTAACGAGCTGAGCTGTCACGGACGAGCTCGCTCTAACAATTCGCCCGGACATCTACTATCCTCCCTAGGCATATGAATGTATCTTTACTCAATGGGCTTTCCATAGGTTCAAGAACACCCAAATCGGAGTTCAAACGGCGAGTTGCGACCTTCCGGGTCGATGGTCATGCGCAAATAACCTCGACGAGCCGACGTAGCATCGCTTCGACGAGTAATCGCTTCGACGAAGACCGCTTCGACGGCGACCGTTTGACGAGCATCGCTTGACGAAGACCGCTTCGACGAAAGATCACCCATTTGATTGTTCAGAGTAAAAAGACCATAACTTGGTCTACAGAAGTCCGAATTGAGAAATTCAAAAGCCTAACATCAAGTTCATTGATGTGGCTACAATTTCACAGAAGGACTTACTGCCAAATTCTCCTTATTTCTGACCCAAAAACCCGTTCTAAGATCCGGCTACTGCATATGGTCGACAATAGGGAATTTTCTGGGTTCAACTTGCAACTAGACCCTTCTCATACACATATTTAGGAGCCTTAAAGCTCTTCTCAACTCAACCCTACACGAAATGAGTTTAGGAGTTCCCAAACCCAAACCATAAACGAAATAGAGGGTTTCAAACCATGTATCTATACTTTTTATACCCAGAACTATACAAACCCATAGTTTTCATATACATATTCCTAGTTCCATACACACCTAGTTTACATACACATATTCATGGTTCCATACAACCCAAGACATGGGTCATACAAATATTCACAAATTTCCATACACACACCTAGTTTACATACACATATTCATGGTTCCATACTTTTCTATACTCAAATCATAGTTCCATACTTTTCTATACCAAATCATAGTTCCATACCCGTGATCTCTCTTTTCCTTTTCTTTCTTTCTTTCTTTTTCTTTTCCCCTTCCTTTCTCTCTTCTTCCGCTTTTTGTCTCTCTCTTTTTCCAAGACCGTGAGATATTTCTTTTTTGGTCTTATCCTAATTGGATCTTATCCCCTTTTATTTCACTTTCCAAGGAGGAAACTTCTCCCTCTTTTCTTCAAGCCACTTGTCTCTTCCACAATTCTTTTCTTCCTTATTTTATTCTAATATCTTCTTTTATTACTCTTGGATTTAACTTATGCTATTATTCCTACTTTGGCATATGAACTTATATATTATGACCCTTGGGTCATGAATCGGGTAATTTATTAATTTACCCTTAACTGTTGTATTAATTCCAAATTCTTGCTTATTTATTTTCGAACAATTCCATTTAGCTTTTAATATACTCTAAACAAGTCCGAAACTGTTAGGGTATATTTCGGGGTGTTACATCCCTCCTTGAAGGTCCCATCCGTGCTGTCTAATCACCCTTTAATCCATCACATGAGCCGGATTCTGGAGTGTACCTCGTTGAGCATGGAGACGTGAAATACCGTGGACACCGACATGTCGGGCGGCAAAGCCAACCGGTACACTGGCCTCACGCCACCTCTCGAGCATCTCAAAAGGCCCAAATGAAATCCGCATAACTTCCCTCGCTACTCAAACCCGAATTCACCTCTCTTAAGCATCACCTCCAAGAAGACGGATTCCAACCTTGAACTCTAAGGGTCGACACGTCAGACATCCGTGATAGCTCTTTTCCGCCGCTCCGAGCCGTGAGAAGACGATGTCGTATCAAGCTCACCTTCTCAGAGATGTCTCTAATCAGATCAGAACCCGTGATGGAACTCTCTCCCACCTCGGTCCAACATAACGGTGATCTACATGGCCTCCCATACAATGCCTCATATGGTGCCATTTGTATACTCGCCTAATAACTATTGTTGTAGGCGAATTCCACTAAGGGAAAATGCTCCTCCCAGCTACCCTTATGATCCAGGACGCATGCTCGCAGCATGTCCTCTAACACCTGTATATAATCCACACAACATGTAACCCTACACAACCCTTGCTTGGTGTGTAAACGCTGACCTTCCCAAGGTCACAATCATTGATAATCCAATGGACCGTCAACCTAGTCCATGTCATGAATGACATCCATATACCGAGCCCTTGCCGGCTCAACAACACCCAATGCAATTTCCAAAGGGGTAACCAAATCTCGAGTCACTTAATTTGGTATCACCTGAACCTAAGTCTACGTGATAACCCGACCGTGTGTTTTCACCTCGAGTCACCCCGACTCCTATCACTCACTCTAAAGCCTATGCGACACATGACCGCAGAGCCATCTCAGCAACATAACTCTTCTCGGCCTACATCAGGAGCCTCTAACATTCACATAGAAATTTCCTGACACTTCCACCCGGCCCTTACACACACACGAAATTTCACACCCACCTGCCCTTACACCCACACGTAAATTTCGTGATAACTCCACGTCTCTTACACCCACACAAAATTTAGATCTCTCTCCCCGGCCCTTACACCCACACAAATTCTAGATCTCTCCTGGGCCCTTACACCCACACGTAAATCCAGATACCTCCTGGCCCTTACACCCACACGTAAATCTCAGATATCTCCCTGCCCTTACACCCACACATGACCTTTCTGATACTACCGCAGGTCTCCTTCACCCTAACCTGTGCTTTTCACCTGGGGATTAACGACCCCCTTCTTTGCCTTGCCCAACACACTTTAATTACTCTTCATTTCCTGATTCGAACTATGAGTCTTCATTGGACGTAGTTCCAAAGACAAACTCAACCCACAGTCACCAAGAGTGGTGAATGACCATACCGTGCACCCACACCCGATTTGATGCGATGTTACCGTGCACATGAACTAATACGCTATACCGTGACAATCTTCATTCCAGTCCACCATGACACCCCGTGAGATCTCTAATAACTCAGAATCCCGACCTATCGTGTCAACTTCACCCTACATCCTAGGGAAGAACATCTATACCTAGCTTCTCTAAAGGCCTTAACCTCTAAGCCCAAATCCATCATACAAGATGCAACAATGAATGAATATGATGCATCCAACTTAAACGCTACTCTAGTCAACAAGTGCAAGAGTAGAAACGCACTCGCATATCCAGCCTAATCATGCCCGCCTTTGTACTATGAGACCCTACTCCTAGGACAATCCACCTTATATGCCCAAGCCGTCGATTAAATAACACATCTCTCCGCCCTCGCCCGATTAGAAGTCCCTGGCCGTGGAGTCCCCAGACTTGACCTCGACCCACACTCTTACCCCTCCGCCCACCAGGCTGTCAAGGTGCTCAGATAGCACCTCGAAACTCGAAACTGCTCCGACCAGACTAGGGTGTGGAGGAATGAACTCGTAGATACTCTCCCCGTTTACCGCTAACTGGGACCGTGGCCGTCTCCAAAGCCCAGATCCCCGTCTCGGGGCAATCCCGTCTCACATGCCCAGGCTGTCGGCAGAAGTAACATATCCTCTGCCCTAGCTACCTAGATGCCCAATCCCGTCCCGGTCCCGAAACCTCGTGTAGCGTGTCTTCGCTCTTCCCGAACCAAGAAGACTAATCCTCCCTCTTGCTACCAACACCCGCATCTCAAATGCTCCAAGCATCCTCGATCTCTCTCTCTATGGTCAGGGCCGTCCCAACCATGGAGTCCATATCCTGTAGGCGAAGTCCTATAATCCTACCCCGAATGGACAACTTCAGCCCATTCTCGAATCTCCTGACTTTGGCCATGTCCGTGGCAACGTAATCATCAGCAAAACGGGCTAGCTCATTGAATCTAGCCACATAATCCATCACAAATTATCATCCCCTCGTTTCAAATTTAGAACTCCTGAGCCTTCGCATGCCTCGCAAAGATTCGAAAGTACTTCTACCATGAATGTGCCTCTCCCGAAATCCTCACCCATGTCATCGCCTAGGTCTCTAGGAGGTCCTTGCCCATTTCCACCATACTGGCCTTACCTCTAGCCGAACGCAGCCTTAGTCTCCCATCCCGCGCCGCAGGTAATCTCCATAGCTCTAACACCTTCTCGACCGGTATGAACCAATGGTCTCGTCACCATCTGATCTCCTCCCCGTGTGAATGCTCGAAGGATGATGCGCCCAAACCTCCGGAGGTTACTAGACCCCGACCACCGCTTATACCACCAGGCTATACCGCAATTAAGAATACCGGCGCCTACAAAGGCCTCATTGATCAAATACTAGTGGTGCTCGACTAGTACCCCATGGATTTCACGCGTCGCCCTCGACTAGCCATCAACACAGTTCAAATGGAAGTTAAATACAATGCAGTATCTCTAAGGCATAAACACAGCCCTGAGACACTATTCATACACAGAATCGGTGTATATATCAAGTCCCTGCATTCATAAGCAATGCAAGACCATTTATCCAATATATTAAATCATATTTATCAACAAAAAGTTTATTTTTGATAATTTTATTTTTAAAAATTTTATTTCAATTTATTTGATTTTGTGTGATTTTATTTTATTTTATTTTTTGAAAAAATTTTGTGAACAAAGGTTCAACCGCGACTCGTAATAGTGCACCGAGTCAAATCGGTCAAGTGCACCGTGCACACACGCCCACTACAAGACAAGCCGCACGTTGCGTTTATCGTGCACTCCCAACCTGGCCAGAAGCGGCAAAGGTCGCAGCCCCCGGGCCACATGTCATGGGCGAGTAGCGGCCATGTCGCAGTTCCCAACCGGGCCGTGGTCGTAACTGGCTAGTCGTGTCGCAGCGCCGTGTCGCGCGCGACAAGCTATGTCGCGAGCCTGCCTCGCGATACACTCCAGCCTGCCTCGCGATACACTCGGCTGCCTGCGCGATGCACTCCCGACCTCGAGGTCGCTGCAGCCACGATACACTTTATGTGTGTTGCGTCTGGCTTCGACTAGCACGCACGATTTGTTCATTACACTTTGGTGTATTTGTGACACACACCAAACCATCCGACCACCTAAGTTTGCGATACAGTTCCTTATTGCAGTACACTTCCATCACTTGTAACACGATACAGCTTTGGACCCACTTTGCGCTCTCTAAGCCGGGTTTGTGTCACGAAATCTGATTTCATTTGTGTTAGCGAAGAGCATAGTTGACAATATGACAAATTTACCGCGCCATTTTTTTCACAAATGCGCTCTTTGGAAAAACCCAAAAAAAATACATATCCATTTTTTTTTCTTCATTTTCCAAGGCACCAAATAAACTTGTAAAAATTTATTTTATTTGAATTTCTTCAGTTTTTACACACTATAAAAACCTTAGAAAATGATTTTCTTCATCTCATTTTTTTTTCATTTAATTCTGGACCATTTTGTCCAAAATTTCCTCAAACCTCCTGATCTAACACTAACCCTAGTGTTCACCCTTAAAATTTATTTCATTATCCAATAAACAAAATAAATTAATAAAAATTTATTTAATTTATTTTATTTTATTTTTCCAGTTTTTACTCATTGTAAAACTCTTAAAAATTTTCCAACACACCAAGTGCTAATTGCCTAAGCACCCAATTCACACAACACATAACAATTCATGTTATGCACACCATTCACACAACAATTCATCAAACAAACACATGATCACACATCATTCACACTTAAAAAACCATGCATGCAGTGTTCTACTCTTGTCCCTTAATCTCCTAGGTAATCTCATACCTAAACCTAACATCAAGCCACACCAAGTGGTGATGTTCTTACACGACTATGGCCTAAGCCCAAGCCCTTAAGCACTAGGTATTCGTGTACCTAAGCTATCTACACCCATCGAGCTCCCAAGGTATTCGTATACCTAAAGCTGACCTGCAGGATTGTCCACGCCGCCAGTAAGGTGTCAGATTGACTACCGTCCCGGCCGCGGAATACTCGTGAACGTTGAGTAAACCAACACTATTCACGAAAATCGGGCAGAGTCTCCTTTGTACGAGGAGCTCTACTCAAATACAAATTCTGTCCCAATCAGTTCAATATGACTACACAGGGTCCAAATGCGAGTAAAATAACGACCACTTGGGCCCCTGCATCAATACTCACAAAATAAATCCCAACTATATACAATAGTTTCAAGAGTTAATAATTTAATCTTATACAACATATATTAAAAGTTTAAAACATTCTAATACATGTTTGCATAACAAAACCCAAGCCACAACCCGTCTTTCTTCTAAAACGGCCTCTATGATGAGCCGTCTCCTCGAATGCTCCCTGTACCTGAAAATATATTCCCTCGACAGGGTGAGCTAATGCCCAGTAGTGGAATCACCCTAAATGTGTTACTCTCCATCTAAGTGCATATGCAATGATCCAAAGTAAACACATATTCAAGCAAATTCATGATCCTACTTGAATGTCTAAATGACCAACCCATGTCCCGAGTCCTCACCGACTCCCTCACACTTGCAAAACCATGTATGAAAAAAAAACATCATTTTTAAAACAAAACTTGTTGTTTTCGAAAATACACTACCGAACGTGTCGGTAAAAATATGGGACTACCCTCCGAGGCGAATGTGTTGGAGAACCTTCCGAAACAATACACGGGCTCCTCTGACATGTAATTGTAGGACCATCTCCCAACACTATTCTCCGGAAAATCATCCTGTGAAATTTCTTTTGCAACCATGTTAGTTTTTCTGAAATTTCATGTCATGCACACACACCTAATTTCTAGAGTTTACCCAGGGTGCATATAAAATGCATTATGTATTTCAACTCGATTTATATAACACATACAAAATATATCATCCTTATATTTTACATAATTTAAATCACACAAAGCATGTTATGCGAATTCTCAATCCAATACACCAAAAATTAGTTCACATGGGCTAATTAACAAACACGAGCAATTCGATTTGAATTACCCAACCAAACACATTTTCTCACAAAATTATTCCGTGAATACTATTCATGTGAATAGTGAAACCCTCGGGTTACTGTTCACGGCCAATCATCCAATCATCGGTTCCACTTCGTGAACCTTGGAATCATGGCCATTTAGGCCTCATACGCACCAAACACAATTTTATTTCATAAATTATGAAATAAGCACCAAAATAGCCCACACGATTCACGGACTATCAATGGGCTCTAAGATTCCAATAGCCGGTCCCGAGTTTTGGGGGCCCGGGTCAAGCGACCATTCAAGGCCTCAAACCAAGCAGAACATTAGCAAAACACTTGACAAAATTCTGCTTAACTCAAGTAGAGTAAACCCCTACCTCATGGGTTGTGAAACTCATTTAAAGCCTGGTCAGCGCATTGCCCTTGCCATGTGGAGCAACTTTGCTTCTTGCTTCGAAAAATTCTGATGGTCGGATCGCGAAACTGGGAAAGCCACTCCTCTCTGAAAACAAAAAACACCACCCTCACGCATCTCCTTCTTGCAACACTTTTGTTTTGTTCTCTTTTCATTTAGAAGAAGATCATTATTCATAATTTTGTCCATTAATAATTCTTCACATAATACCAATCATATCCACTTATATTGGATTTCGATCTTTCTTGCTTGATATGTTGGTGGGTTTCGTCATCTCTCCTCATGCAACTTATGTCACATGGTACATATTATATGTGACTTTTTCCATCAAATATCATTGCGCTGTCACTTGGTGCACCGAAAGCGTGCAAATCACCAGTTGTCTCAAAATTCAACGAAATTCGACGTGGTAGCTAGATTTCACGAGACGATTTCAACGGTAAAATCCGTTTCATCATCCGAGATCTAGAAAAATTTCAGGTTTTGACCGAAATTACGATTTTGCTCTTTTTCCATATATTGGAATTTTCTCGGGTCTAACATATTCGATCAACTCCAAGGGTCTCGAGTATACTCTAAGATAGACTTGAGGTCGGGGTATCATCAGTTGAGGATGTAGGAGGGTGATGTTCCTAAGACTGCATTCAGGACACGCTACAGACATTATGAGTTTCTGGTGTTGCGTTTGTTTTGACTAATGCCCCGGTAGAATTTATGGATTTGATGAACCGGGTATTCCAGCCGTATTTGGATAGGTTTTTCATAGTCTTTATCAATGATATCCTAGTGTATTCCGGGTGACGGAGGAACATTGAGCGCGAGGGTTGTGTGCGGACCTAAGGGAGGCGGTAGTTGTATGCTAAGTTGAGCAAGTGCCAGTTCTGGCTTGATAGGGTGAGCATTCCTAGATAAGTGTGGCCGAAGTAGTGAGGTAGTGTGGATCCCGAGAGAAAATAGAAGGTGTAGTAAATTGAAACCCGCCAAAGAAGAGGAAATGTGTCAAAGGTCGAGAAGCTTCTTTGGTTTGCGGGTATTACAGGGGAAGTTTGTTGAGGGTTCTCCGAGATGACGGTCAACGACCAGTATGAGAAAGATGTTAAGTATGATTGGGTGGATGCATTAAGTTTGGTGAAGGGTAGATTGACCGACCGATTATAGCTTTGCTTAATGGGAGAGATGGGTTTGTGATTTATGAAGTGATGCTTCCGTGAGTGCCAGTTGTGTTTTGATGCGGAATGATAGGAGTGATTGCATATGCCTCTAGGCAATTCATTTAGACCAAATGATGTATATGTGAAAAATATGTGATGAGTGAATGCAGTAAATACTCGAAAATTATTGATTTGAAACAAAAGTAAGTGTACTCAAGCTGAAATAGAAAGTATTGACACTTAACCCCTTTCGCAAGTACACGGGTCAGCCTAAGTAATAAGTGGACTCTAAGTCAGATATACGTGCCACGAGGGTGGAGTTCTCTCTAATTGGAATTTGATCACCCAGATTACAAGGGCTCTTCAGCGGCCCAGGTGATAAAATAGGATGTGGAATAAAATCAATTTAATTGAAACAGCCCGATTTAAAACTAATCCACAAAAATCTACGAATAAAGAACTACTTGATTCTAAAGGTATGAAAGTCACTAGGGATGGGGATAATTATTCACAAAAGCAGTTTGCATTTTCCTTAAAAGCTCAGCAATTTGTGAGTTGAATGCTAGATTTGTCAAAAACTGATAGTATAGCTTGGATTTCTCCTGGCACTATAAATTTCACTATCTAACACACCATATTCCTTTTCAGGACAATTGGGTCTAAATAGCTACTTGTAAAACCTAACTCTCTTTAAGATTTGATTGTTTTTCTTTTTCAATACTTCACAACCATGTCTTAGGACTGAAGAATTCTTGCCCCCATATACAGGAAAATGCAAGCCTTCTCCAATATAATTGGTATCTCGTCATGTCTAATAAAATTTTCTATCTCCTTGATTAGATCTTTGCTAACCACTTGGGATCGAGAATCCTTTAATCGGATTAAGGAGAGCCTCTAATCAAGTAAATTGATACATCGTCTAATTAATCCTCACATCATGAAGTAAAAATTAGTGATCTATAAAATATTTTCAGAGTTCATTTATGCTTATTTCGAGAAAAGTACCACTGAGTTTTTCGGACTTGTTTAAATTTATATTATAAGCTAAATGGAAATTTTTCGAATAAAATTAGAGATCCGAAATGAATATTAGAGACAAAGGAGTAGTGGTCATTTACCATTTGAGGGACATAAAAGGCATAAATGAAAAATGGTATGCAATTATGGATTTGAAGCATTAGTGAGTCGAATTAGAATGGCATAAGTTGAATTACAAAAGGGAAAAGAACCTAAGGACTTAAAGACGATTAAAGAAAGTGAAAAGCAAAAGGGGTTTTGACTTGTGACATGGTCTTAACAAGGCATGGGGTTAAAGAGACCAAGAATTGGTGTCATTTTTTGAAGAAGAACAGCCCAGTAGAGGGGAGAGAAGGGGAGAGAAAGAAGAGGGAGAAAGGAAGAAGAAGAAGAGGAAGAAGAGGGAGGAAGCCAAGATCAAAGGTATGGAAACTAACCTTGAACATGGGGTGTATGGATCTATGGAATTTTAAGGCTTTGTATGGAAATTCAGCCGACATCCCTCAAATCTAGGGTTTGATAGAATTGTATCTAACCATTCTTGAAGTCAGATTTGAGTAAAACCCACGAGGAACAAGATAAGTATAGGGTCCCCCTTTGAGGTTGGATTCATGAATTTAATGACAGTAATTGAGTTGGTTTGAGAATCAGGCCTAACAGGGTCTTAACGATTTGTATGAGTTGAGACCGTAACAGAGTTGTTTTGGAGGATTTGAGAGAAACATATGTATTGAAAGATGATTCAGGTTCAACCACCAGCTGAGATGAATTTAAGTGGTTTTTTGATGTGTATGTAGAGTGTTAGGATAGTTTTGGGTAGTAATATATGGAAAAAGTGAAGAAAAGCCCACATTCTTGGCAAAATTCGAGCACATGTACCGGTACAGGTCAGGGGTGTACCGGTACATGTAATGCTCTGTTTACCTATTTTGACCAGTCTTCGTATTTTAGCCATAACTTGCTAATTTCTGATCCGATTTGAGTGATTCAAGTGGCTAATTAAAATAGACTTCAAGTAAAACCAAACATCCAGAAATAGGAATCGTCAAATTCACTCAAAGTGGGGCTATGTGCAAGCCAAATTCTGGTTCAGTTTTGAACAGGTAGTAGTCACGAGTTTGTTTGGACGTAACTTGAGTTTGGTCATCAGGTTGGGTGATTCTAGTTGGAGGAGAACCCTTAGCACCTTGGCTTCAAGCAGATACAAAGAACCGGGGTCAGGTATGGAAATTCTGACCTCCCAGAAAAAATAGAAATTGATTTATTCCCTGGTATGTCAAGATGCAGAGCTAGTTTGGCATGAAAATGCCATAACTTTCGTTCGAATGATTCAATTTGAATGATTCCAATTCTAAGTAAAATAAATTCATAGAAGGACAAGAATATTGAATGATGTGTGGATAGGCATCATACAGTACAAGTATCTGAAATGCCAAATGAAATAGGCATGAAATCTGAATATGATATGAAACCTGAAAACGAACTAAAGAAACGCCGAACGCAGGCGCGAAAGTATATGCGCGACAGAATGTGATTAAATTACATTATGAGTTCTGAAGACATATGATCATATGACTTCGCAGGACCGAAAAATGAATGAGTGGGCGTCACATTGGTGCTTGGCACTCCACGATGCTTGGCAATCACATTTGGTGCTATGGCACTCTGTTCGTGGCGACCGTTTTATTCGGTGTGGCCTCCTGGCGAGTGCTCGACGCCATTTGTGGCGAGCGCGTCTGAAACGATTATGCTTGGCGCTCTGTTGGTGCTACGACCTCCACATTGTATTGTACCTTGGTGCCATTATCTTGTGTCCCACCTCATTTGCGATTGATATTGATATACGAATGAGTAGGTAGATGAGTGCATCTGCCTCTGTTGTTCACGAGGTGCCTCTGGCCTCTGATAAATCACTAGATCACCTCGGATCATCGAATGTCAGGTTATGATGCCGGGATCTCTCGTGTGATAAGAACAGGATTCAGTTCATATAAACTCCTGATCAACCGACAATTGTATAGTCAGTCCAGATGCCTCTGGGTTCGTTATAATGAATCTGTATGTAGTACCTACGGTACTTTTGTATCTGAATAAACTCTGAACTCTCACAGGGAGATCCGAATAAGCATAAGCACAGTATAAGCATAAGAAATTGTATAGAATAAAGATGACTCGATATGAGCAAATGACTCTTGTTTGTTATGTGATATGATTCTGATCTGTTCCGACTTATCGTACCTACGGGTACCTTCACACAAGTATAAGATCCATAAGACCAGTATATGCTCTGTAAGACAAGAATAAGATCTGAAATACATGTATAAGTTTCGTAATACACGTGTAAGATCCGAAATACAAGAACAAGTTAAGTAATACAAGTATAAGTTCCGTAAGACCAGGATATACTTCGTAGTACAAGTATAAGATACTAAGTACCAGTATAAGTTTTGTAGTACTTACGGATACTTCCGTATAAGGATAAGCTCCGCAATACCAGTATACTTTCCATAATATCTCTGTAGTACCTACGGGTACCTCCGAATAAGTGTAAACTCCGTAGTATAAGTATAAGTCCTATGGTATAAGCATAAATTCTGTAAACTTCTACGGGAGGTCTGAGATAGTATAAGTACCAGTACGTGTATAAGTACCTCTGTATAAGCATAAGCTCTGTAACTCCTACGAGAGATCTGAACAAGTATAAGACATATAGAAGTATGAGTACGTGATAAGTACCTCCGTCTAAATATATGTATAAGTTGATCTAGCGTATAAGGAATGCGAATAAATACATTGTCCTCTGGAGATCGGAATAAGAATAAATTACGCCATGAGTGTAAGATGCGAGGTAAATTATAAGTTGCTCTAAGTATAAGTTCGATGCGGTAGATGATATACTCCTATGGGAGATGTAAAATTACATTAAAAAGTCACGAGAGTACAAGTAGACAGAATTATGTCAATGACATGAATAGGAAAACGACCCGAAAACCCGAGAAAGTCATGATACATGTAAAGAGACAGATTAGATGCCTTGCCATTGTATTTGTCTAAGTTTGCTCACGAATATGATCTGACTGTTATCACATTTGGATTATATAAATTCATGAAGATTTTTATATCACATTTACATTTATATATTAATCATGATTCGATCCCAAATGCATAATAATATCGGTATAAGTTAAAGATATGTTTCCGCTCAGCGTAAAACACTTGCAGATTTGGTGTTCATGTAGGTACAAAGGAGGACATCGCGATCTTAGCATTCGGTTGAGCGACACACGGTGGGAGTTCCTTTACATGTAGGTTCAGCTCGATTTGTAAATGTAAAAATCTGATTTTGTATTTGTAAATGGGACTCATTAAATGTTTATAGATTTTGGTGGACACCTCGGGTGGTAGTTCTTTTGATATGTTTATAACATTTTGATTACATTTATAAGATATGAAGGCCCATACCACGCCGTACAGTTCGGCTTTTAAAAAAAAATCAGGTAAAGAGTGATATGTGTTCTCGCGCCTCTCGAAGCCAGGTTCGGATCCATGATCGGGTCGGACGGGGGCTCGGGAGTGTGACATCGATAGTTCCAGATATTAGTCTAACATGCCCACAAAGTTGCAGCTCTTTACTCTCGGGAATCTCTATCTCACATTGTCCTTTCAGAGGGCCTCCTGAAATCGAGCAAAGATCTGACTCTTTTGCATTAGTATAAGCTACTAATATTCAACAGGTTCATTATATGAGCAGGTACCAATTATATAAATTCAGTTTTCAAACCTGAAAATAGCGAAAAGCGCCGTCGAATGTTCAACAATTAATCCCCACCTGAAATTGTTTAATGTTCCATTCTTTGGATTCCAATCATCACCAATCAAACAAAAAACAAGAAAATGAAGAAAGAAATCAAGAGACAAGAAGAGAAAAATCCAGATTTGAGCTTAAATCTTCGCCTCAGCAGTAAATAAATTGAATATCTGAGTGTACCAGAAATCTTGATGGAAATAAAAATCTGCTCTAAGAAACTACTCTAAGATCTATTAAAAATAAAAATCTATAGACAAAAACTAAGAAATGGGGTTTAGAGAGAGAAAACCCATGAGGAGAGAAAATCTAGATTTTTAGCTTCAATCTTTATGCGAACCTTAGTGAAAAATCTAAATCTACTATTATACACCACCGAAATCTCTTCAATAGAAATAAAAATCTGCTCTAAAACTACTCTAAAATCTAAAAAAAATCAAAATCTGTAAAAAAAAACTGGAAAAATGGGCAGTCTAGAGAGAAAAAACCCATGAGAGAGGCTCTCCAATCTTCCCGGCGCCTATTTACCTAAAAGCGAGTATATATATGGTCTAGGGTGAAATGGGCTTGAAATTAGGTCAAATATCAAATTTTGGCCTTTTTAGGTTTCTCCGGCGTTTTGAGGTGCGACACGGTGTTTTTGGTGAATAGGATTTTACGCGACACAGTTTCACGAATTGCAACCCGAGTTTTACGGTCGCGACCGCGATTTCTGGTCGCGACTAAGTTTACGGGCGACTTGTTTTCTTCTCCCGACTTGCCGGGGCATAACTGCTTCATTTTAACTTCCGGATTTGGGAGTGCTTCGGTGCACTCGTTGGAAGCTCTTTGGATGTAGAATGCAGCCATGGCGGAATTTGAACCACTGATGTTCCAGATAGTATAGAAAAATTTATCTTCCCGGTAGGCGCGTTGTGGGAGAAACTCTCGGTTGACTCTTCTTTTGGAAATATATTGCTCATTTCTTGCCAAATCACTTGCTTTTCATCAATAATCCTACAAAACCAAGTTTAGAGGAACTTTTATAAATTTTACATGAATATGGATATAAAATGCACAAAATAGCATGTGAAATGAACTCAAAACATGAATGAGTTTGCACTCATCAAAACACCCCCAAACTTGAAGTTTGCTTTCAAGCAAAAGAAAGAAAAGAAAAATTGCTTGTCCCGAAAATGAGAAGAGTTCATTTCACCCTTTTTATTTAACCAAAACTGAGTAATCTAGCTTTGCAAGGGGTATGTGATATGTCTCAAGAATTTCCCTTATAAGGAGTATAGGGAATATAATCAAGATAATTTATTCATTTTAATAGTGAATTAATCTCATAATAGACAAATTTAGATCATGGTTCTCACTAGTGTGTGTGTGTGGTCTTCCCTATCAAACAATTGCAACCTAGATGAGTTTATGAAATTATTGAGATAAATGCGAGGATCTCCTAAGATAATTTATTTAGGTTCCATAGGCTTGTTGTTCTATCACTCTCCACTAATGTAGGCACACACAACTCGAATCAAGTAGGTCTTTATAAACATAATGTAAAGGCTTGGGTAATGGGTAGTTAGGAAGTAATCATTTTAAATTTCAAAACTTACCCCGAACATACATATTTATGCGCGTGACAGCTCCTACTCCATCTGATTCTTACCATTAGCATAGTGACACTCTGGAAACACCCCAATCTGTTTAGTGCATCCTTCCATACTCCTCATATCACTTTTCTGCACATTCTTCATTCTTTCAACAAAAACACAATAAGCCTTTTCTTTAAGACAAGGTTATTAGAGGTAGTGTAATGTCAAAACCTTAAGCTTTCTACCAACCCTTGTAGGCTTTTAAATCCTAGCTCCTAGACCCGATTAGTATGGGTACTAGGTGTTGAGACACCCCTTAAGTTGCACTCTAGGGAAGGAAGGCTACGAGCTAGACTCTCTCCTCCTTGACTTTTTATTTATATTTTTTGCTTCTTTTACACTTGATTTTTTTTTTTTTGACAACCTCTTTTGATTTTCAACTTAACTCATTTCAACCAATTTGGAGTTATTTTTCCTATGGAAAAATAACTCCTAAACTTTCTCCTCATCACATTTCTCAATTATGTTCAAATCCTCATGTGTATGGGTGAGGTTTGGTTCTTTATTGAGGATAGTGATGTATAGGAAGGTTATTGGCTTCAAACTTGGTTTTTTTATAAAGCATAATTTTGGCTCTTTAAAGGCTCAACATTATCTTGGTACTAGAGGAATATGCATATGCATATTAATAGGAGGTTAACAGAAGGCACAATCTTTCCAAGGATGGCCTATATCATTCTCAATTGTTATATTTGCCTAGGATTTCGCCTCAGCGATAATAGAATTAAGTTCTAGAACCTGGAGATCAAAAATTAGTGGATTCTCATAAACCTTCTCTAACTGACAAAAACTGCTTTTCAAGGGTACTTAGTGACCACGTGCATGGTTTGAGAAACCAATGACTAAATAGCCTATTAAAAAGAGATAACTCATTAAGCATTAAGTCCTATTATCTCTAATATTGTCCATATGCAAGAGTTCATTTATGGTCATATTGACATCATGACAACTCCCGAAGCAAAACTTAATTAACTCGATAAACTCTAACTAAAAAATAATATACCAAACTAGGAATGTAAGTTAGGAAGCATCAAACAAAGTCATTAACGAAAAAGCACTAGAAAATTTCATCCTCAAAGTTGTCATTTTGCAACATGTAGGGTGTGACATGATAAACTAACAAAATAAACACCCGAACTTTGGGGATGAACATTCCAACTCTAAATGTCCTTGGCCAAGGCAAAAGAAGCAATAAGTAAAGGGTAATAAAGAGAGTTGGGAAAAGTGAGAAAGCCTTTGTAGTCTTGGCCACTTTGAATAGGAACCTTGATGATTTTAAGACATTGACATTGGTGTACTACCCCTTGATACCTCTTTGTCTTTGGAGCCATGAAAATGGCTTTGGCATTTTCTTAAACACTTGGTGTGCACCAACTTCCTTCACCTCAAATGAGTGAGTTTTGATTCTTCAAAACCTCCTTGAATACATGCAAATCATTCCATAATCAATAATGATCCACAAAGAACCCAAAAACAAACAACCAAGCACAAAAACTTTCTTCCATTGTAACTCCTCTTTGATGCTTGGAATGATGGATGGAAAATTGGGGTTGACAAGGTAAGTTTGTGGGTTTGTGAAGGGTTTTGAAGCTTGAAGATGGTGGAGATGGATTAGGGAGGAATGTGATTTAGGATTTGAGTGTATGGGAGATGAATTTAAAAGTGGTTAGAAGTTGCAAGGGTTGGAGGGAAAGAGTATGGCAAGATAGAGTATAAAGTAGGAAGAAAGAAAAATGGGTTTTAAGGGTTAAAATGCCTCTTGCTCGTAGTGGTGGTGCTGGTACAATTACACTTTCGGCACCCACATTTTTATCCAACTTGTTATACTCATATCTCCTTCAGTTTAGCTCGGAATTGGATGTGTAAGGACTCGTTGGAAAGCTCTTTCAATGTAGAATGTGCTCATGAGCTTAGGTGAACCATTTGGAGCCTCAATAAATACAGAAAAATCAGAATGCTCAATGCTGTCCAGTGAGATGATTTCTTGACTCCTTAGGTTCTCCTTGCTTTGTCTCTTGCCCATATCACTTGTTATCCTTCAAAAGTCCTTCATGCTTATATATTCTCTCAAATTCCTCCAATAGTAACCCTTAATGCTTTCATTCATGCCAAACTCATCTCTGTCTTCAATTCTCCTCAAGCATGATCATGAACCTTCCAACTTTATATTTCAGTTCAATTTGGTTCATTTCATCTCAAAAACCTAAAATTTGTTGACATCTCCACTCATTTTTCACACTTCAAGCACCATAAGTACATCAACCACTTTCCAGCTTCTTGCCTTGGCTCTTGCAAACCTAGTCATGACAACATGTTGAGCTAAGCTTACCTTGATACGAAAACACTAACCATGAGTTAAAACACTTCTTTGCAATTTTCATCTGACAATTAAAAAAAAAAAAAAAAACAACAACAAATAAAATAACTAAAAAAAATAGAAAAAGAAAGAGAGATAAGATAGAATCCTTATTACTTAGCTTAGGTTGCCTCCCAAAGAAGCTGCTCCAGTTTTGGAGTCCAGCTAGACTCATTGGAAAGTACTAGTGCTTCCATTTGACGATCCATTCATCTTGGGAAACTTCCCTCCTTCATAACCATTCATTTCCGAGGATGTTTTCTTTATACCATACTTTGAAGAGGAAGAAAACTCAAAATCCCAACTAATTATGGCTGGTGGTTCAGCCACAATTTCTTAAAGCAGTCCCCTCTATGTGATGTAGATGTAAACACATTTATGCTTAAGGGTATTCAGAAGCTGTGCCCTTTTAGAGTTGAAATAGTGAAGAATTTTCAGCTCATTTTCACCTTCTTCCATAGATTTCGGGATGGAAATTTACGCATCTTTCGAAGAGTATGATGCATTCATTGGGATTTGGCGAAATGTTACTAGGAGAGGTCCTAGAGAATTTTTTCCTTGAATGCTTGGACCCGAGAGTCTATTTGAGCTTCACCATTTTCAATCTAGCACTAGTGTTGACCTGGAAGGTATCTAAATCTGGAATTTCTACTCATTAAGACTAATCATCTTCTTGTTCCCTTCCATGTAGATAAAAGTATATAACGAGGAGACAACTCTTTCCTCTTGGAAATGTAGGATTTGAACTCCCTTGATAAGGCAATACTCCTTGTTCCATGGTGAGTCATTGTGAGATTCTTTGAGTCCCGATTTATGAAGTAGTTCAAGCTTGGATTCTATGGAGCAAATCTATCTTCTATTGAATGTTCCTCCATAAGTACCAACAAATAAGAAAGAAAAACAATAGAAAATGAAATCTGAAAATACTAAAAAAATTAACTAAGAAACAAATCACAACCAAAAAGATAAAAATAAAAATAAAATTTTCCTAAATTAGAAAATTACCCGTTCTTCAAAATGTCAACTTCCAATGAGAGAAAGTGAACCGCGCCAATCCCCGACAACGACACCAAAAACTTGTAAAGACCAAATGATGTATATGTGAAAATATGGCCAAGGGAGTGAATGTGAGTAAAATACTAAAATTGATTGAAACAAGTATTAAGTGTACTCAAAAAAAATGAAAGTATCATGACATATTGCTCCCAAGAGTGCGCGGGTCAGACAGAGTAATACAAAGTGGACTCTGGGGTCAGATATATCGTACCGAGGATTAGGAGTTCTCTCTAATCGAATTTGATCACCCAGATTACAAGGGCTCTTCACTATTTAGGCGATAAAATGGGATGTGAGGAATAATCAATTTCAGCGGAAAAAGCGATTAAAAGCCTTAATCTAAAATCTACCAAATAAAGAACTACTTAATTCTAAAAAGGTATGAAGAGATTCATTAGGATGAGGATCAATGTCACAAGCAGTTTATTTCCTTGAAAGCATGACAATTGTGAGTTGAATGCTAGATTTGTCCAAGAGCAATGTAGTATAGCTTGGATTTCTCCACAGCATATAAATTTCACTATCTAACACACCATATTCCTTTTCAGGACAATTAGGTTAATATTCTCTTATGAAACCTGACTCTCTTTAAGATTTGATTGTTTTCTTTCCAATGCTTCTGACCATTTCTTAGAATTTGAAAGAATTCTTGCCCCACAGGGCGAGGAAAATGCAACCTTCTCGATATAATTGGTATCTTGTCAACTAAAATCTAATAAGAATTTATATCTCCTTGATTAGATCTTTGCTAACACGGGATCAGATCCTTTCATCAGTTAGGAAACCTGCAATCAAGTAAATTGATACATCGTCTAATTAATCCTCACATCATGAGTAAATTAGTGATCTATCAAAGTAATTTTCAGAGTTCATTAGTTCGAGATATTAGTCTAACATACCCTAAGTTTACCGCTCTTTACTCTGGGAGTCTCCATCTCTGTGTCGCAGAGGGCCTCTGGAATCAGGCAAAGATACGACTCTGCTGCGGGTATAAGCTATTAATATTCCAAACAGTTCATTATATGAACAGTACCAATTATATCAATTCAGTTTTCAAACCCATAAAATAACTGAAAAACTGCAAATCTGAATGTTCAACAATTAATCCCCACCTCTAGAGGGTGTTTAATGTTCCATCACTGGATTCCAATCATCACCAATCAAACAAAAAGTAAGAAAATGAAGAAAGAAATCAAGAGAGAAGAAGAGAAAAATCCAGATTTGAGCTTAAATCTTCACCTCAACAGTAAATAAATTGAATATCTGAGTACAACACCAAAATCTCTTCAATAGAAATAAAAATCTGCTCTAAAACTACTCTAACATTTATTAAAAATAAAAATTTGCAGCAAAAACTAAGAAAATTGGCAGTTTAGAGAGAGAAAACCCATGAGAGAGAAAATCCATATTTTTAGCTTCAATCTTTGTCTGAACCTTAGTGAAATATGAATCTCTGTTATATAGCACCGAAATCTCTTCAATAGAAATAAAAATATGCTCTAAAACTACTCTAAAATCTAAAAAAAATCAAAATCTGAAAAGGAAAAAATGGGCAGTCTAGAGAGAAACCCATGAGAGAGGCTGTCAATCTTCCCGCTGCCCTCTTTACCTAAAAAACGAGTATATATATGGTCCTAGGGTGAAATGGGCTTGAAATTAGGTCAAAATATCAATTTTCGGCCTTTTTTAGGTTTCTCCAACGTTTTTGGTCACGACACAGCAAGCTGGTTGCGACACAGTTTTTTTGGTCGCGACCAAGTTTTCTGGTTGCGACACAATTTCCTGGTCGCGACTAAGTTTCTGGACAACAACTTGTTTTTCTTCTCCAACTTGTCGGGTCATAACTTCTTCATTTTAACTCGGATTTGGGCGTGTGAGTACTCGTTGGAAAGATCTTTGAATGTAGAATGCAGCCATGAGGAATTTGAACCATTTGATGTTCCAGATGGTACATAAAAATTTATCTTCCCAGTGGCGCGCTATGAGACTTACGGTTGGCTTTTTCCTTTGGAAATATATTGCTCATTTCTTTCCAAGAATCCTTGCTTTCATCAATAATCCTACAAAACCAAGTTTAGAGGAAATTTTATGAGTTTTACATGAATATGGATATAAAATGCACAAAATAGCATGTGAAATAAACTCAAAACATAGATGAGTTTTGCACTCATCAACAGCTGAAGAAGCATGAAGAGAATTACCACACCACGACAGAAACTACGTGTCGTGTTTGCTCACGAAGATATGGAGAAATTACTTATGGTGTTCATAGGGATCTTTACAGATCACAGTCTTCAATATACTTTCATCCAAAAAGAGTTAAACCTGAGGCAAAGAAGATGGCAGGGATTGATTAGGACTCACATTGTACTATTGAGTACCATCCAGGAAAAGCTAATGTCGTAGAAAATGCCTTGAGTAGGCGACCAGAGAGTTCTTTGTCTCATATGAGATCAGGTTATCTTCCACTATTGGTGGATCTAAGAGCTTTAGGGGTGATATTGGAGGCTGAGGATTCAGGAGCATTGTTAGCCACATTTCATGTTAGACCTCTCTTAGTGGATCAGATTCTAGCAGGGCAGTCGCAGGATCCACAGATGATTAAGCTTAAGGAAGAGATAGAAAAAGGAAAGAAAGCAGAGTTTCAAATTAGAGATGACGACATGATAGTGAAAGGCCAGAGAATGTGTGTGCCAGAGTATGGCGAGCTGAAGAGAGACATTATGGAAGAAGCACATTCATACATATTACATGCATCAGTAGTACGAGATGTCACGAGGACTTTGAAGAACATTGCGGTGGAATTGGATGAAGAAAGGGTGCAAGTTTCGTCTCGGATGTCTAACATGTCGATGGGGTGAGGCTGAGGCATCGAGAGGCCCGTAGGGAGAGATCTGATTACTCCCACATTCAGTATGGAAATGGAAGAAGATCACTATGGATTTTGTAACAGGTCTTCCACGGACTCAGAGACAACATGATACTATATGGGTGATAGTTTATCGATTGATGAAGTCTGCTCATTTTAAGTTATGTTGAAAATTCTACGGAAAAGTTGGCGATTGTATGGATGAGATAGTGAGACTTCATGGGGTTTCAGTTTCGATAGTTTTGGTCGAGATCCGGGTTCACATCCCGGAGTTTTGGCCTAGTTGGCAAGCGGTTTAGTACTCGCCTACATTTGACACAACATTTCATCCTCAAAATAGCGGTCCCGAAAGGACCATTCGAGACGTTAGAGGATATCGAGAGCTTATGTGATGGAATTCAAGGGGAGTTGGGATACTTTCATTTTAGCCTTAATGGAGTTCGCTACAACAAACGGCTATCGGGCCCGATGCTCTAGAGATGACTCCATTTGAGGCCTTGTATATAGTAGGAAATGTAAGGACTCAGGTGTCTTTGGGATGAGGTTGAGGTGAAGAGAAGACTGGTAGGCCCTAAATTAGTGCAAATCACTTCAGAGAAAGTGAAAGTTGTTCGTGATAACTTAAAGATAGCAAGAGATAGACATAAAAGTTATGCGGACAACCATCGTAGAGACTTGCAATTCGAGATAGGTGACCGGGTCTTTTTGAAAATTTCCCCTTGGAAGGGTGTTTTGAGATTTGGGAGGCGAGACAAGCTCGATCTGAGATTTATAGGACCTTATGAGATTGTGAGCAAGGTGGGGCCAGTAGCTTACATGTTGAAGTTACCCCCAGAGTTATCCAAGATTCATGACACATTCCATGTGTCGATGTTGAGAAGTATCGGATCCTTCACTTGTCTTGAGAAGCCCGGTCTGGCTAAAGGGAGAACCTGACTTATGAGGAAACACCTATGCAGATTGTAGATCGCAAGGAACAGGTGTTGAGGAGTAAGGTGATTCCTTTAGTTAAAGCCCTATTGAGGAATCATGAGAGAGAGGCAACTACCTAGGAGTCAAAGGCTTAGATGCGTCGTCAATATCCTCAACTATTTTCTGATTGAGGTATTTTCCTTTCCTTTGAGTTTAGTTTGTTCATTTCAAGGACGAAATGTTCTAAATGAGGGAGGATTTGTAACGCCCCGTCCCGAGAGGGTGTACGGTATGTGTAACCGTAGGGTCTCATATGTGCACCAAGGGCTTCCTTAATTATTTGAGTGCCATAGTAGTATTTTTGAAAGTTGGTTTTAAGGATGAAATTTTCAAGTTTTCAAAGCATTATGGCACTTTTGCAATTAAGGAAAGTGGAGGGGTGAGTACAAATTATGGAATTTCAAAGGATAATAATAAATTTATATAATGGTTCGAGGAAACTTTAGAAATTTCTCTAGATCTCGGATGACAAAGCAGTTCTTGTAGTTAAATTCGTCTCGCGAAATCTAGTGACATAGAAAAATTTCGTCTGATTATGAGACAGTCAGAATATTTTATAAATTTATGGGTGATAAGTCGTTAGTAACTTTAAGGACGAGATTTTTACAAAAATCTCGGAAGTCAAGAAATGACTTGAGATAAGTTCATTTACAATAAAGTGAACTGAAAATAAATAAATTTTTTCGGGGTAGAAACGGAGCCGAATGAAGTAATATGAGCTATGTATTTAAATAATAATAATAATAAAAGAGGATAAAATCAAAAGGAGAAGGGACGGATAGAAGGTGCATGAGAAAGAGAGCGTGAGGAGAGAGAGGAGAAAATGATTTTGGAGAGAGAAACTTCTCTTTAAGATCTACTGAAATCAGACCGTAGGTTTTCGTCGGAGCAAAAGGCAAAGTTGGTCTACACGATGAGAGGTACGCGTGGGTACCAAAATATTAGAGTTTCATTAAACTCCAAAAGGTAGGGAATTTTCCTACTTGTGTTATTTCTAGCCTAAAGGCTATGTAATGCCTTGGAATTTTCTTAGAGGCCGTGAGAGACCGTAAATTTCAGTTCCAAAATTTTTGGACTGAGTGCAGAAATTTTTAGGAATTTTTGGGACTGTTTTCGGACAGTTCGGGTTGAAATTTCAAGATTTTATTCGGACAGTCCAGACATAATTTTCAGAAATGTTTTCGGGTGTTTTTAAACTCTGGAAAGTCCCATGAGTCTAGAATCTAGCCATATGCCTGTGAATAGCATTTGGTGCCCACATATTTTTTGAAAAATTTAATTATAGCACTAAGTGTGCAAATTGCTTGGTTGTGCTGACATGTGTAGTCTAATACATCAAATGTGTAGGTAATAGTGGAGGTGGGGGAAATTGTGAAGTCGTGCTCAATTGTTTAATCGGAAAGGTAAGTGTTCTAAACTCTATTTTTAAATACTAGTGTATTGTTTATAAATCGTTTTACGCTGGTATGTTATGGTTTTAAATTATTAAACCATATTTCAAGATGATTTTAAATTATTAAACCATATTTCAAGCAAGCAATGGTTTAAAAGTGTTAAACCATATTTCAAGCAAGCAAGCAATGGTCTTAAAGTGTTAAACCATATTTCAAGCAAGCAAGCAAAAATTATATTTTCATAAATCCGGCCTTAAGAAAATCCCTAGTTTAAGCAAGCATACCGGTCAGAGGTATTTCGTACGTGCACAGTGAAGTTAGGACATGATTTCATTGCATTTTAGATTTGCACGGTCGTGAGCTTGAAGCTCATGCATTATGGCATATTAGAGGAGGTCGTGGCACGTACTAGGGTATATAAGGAGTTCAACAGCTAGCTAGAGTATGGTGACGTGAACCGCGAGGTCTTTCCACTATATTTACTTGAAAAGGTGATGTGGACACAAGGTCCTTCCGTCGGCACGGTCGAGGCCCAGGTTTCCCGTGTTTACTAGGGTGCAACAAGCAAGAAAGGCCTCCAGTGGTTGATCTTTATTTATAAGCATTTTTCATACAGTTTAAAAATCAACCACTAGTAAGCAAGCAAGCATATTATGAAAAGTTTTTAGAAACTTTTAAAGCAAGCATAGTATGAAAAGTTTTTAGAAACATTCAAACCAAGCAAGAAAGTAGTTTTATGAAAAGTTTTAGAAATTTTTAAAGCAAAGAAGGCAAGTAGTTTCTGACATTTTTTAGAAACTTTTATAGCAAAGCAAGTAAAGTTTTCTGAAAATGTTTTGTAAAAGGTAGTTTTATAGTTTTGAGACATTTTTCAGAAAAAGAAAGCATTTTATAAAGCATGCACTCACTGAGCTCGTTTAGCTCATTATTTTTCTGTTTTAAAAACTATTTTCCAGGTACAGGCACGCCGGACGTTGGGACATATTAGGATTCTCTTGACTTCTAGTATAAGTGTTGTATTAACTAACTTTTGTAAGAAATTACTTGGAACTTGTATAGTTGTGTATATGTATGTACATAGTTTTGGTTTATGAAAATGTGATGAACTTGAGGCTCTTTTGAAGAAGTGTTGTTGGTTGCCATGTTTTAAAAGTGTAAACTATATATACAAGTTTTGGGATATGTCCTGTATGCAGCTGTTATGCTGTCAAAATTTTATAAAATCACAAGTTTAGAAAAGAATTTTTTTTTTTTTGGGTTTCGGTAGCTTAACCACGAAGCCGCTTCATGGGATTCTCCTAGTCATTGGAAGTAGCAATTTGGGGGTTACGTGGAGTGTTTCTTCTTACCTGCTAGTAAGGGTAGGGGTGTGTCAGGTTCGATATTGAGGCCATTTTGTGTGTTGTTGCTTGATTGAATAACATGTTGTGTGTGAAAGATCATTTGATATATGCTCTTTTGATAGATGTGAATTATATGTAGAAAATATAATTATCCATGTTTTGGTAATGTTGCCTGTAGCCCTCATTATGCATGTAACATGATATGGCATGAAATGGTATATTCACGTTTCATATGCACAGGACATCGCGTCGAGTATGGTGTGTGTGCATGGTATTAGTTATTCACCATACTTGGCGAATATGTGGTGAGCTCGAAAATGGGACGACGTCCAAAATTGAGACTCACGGTTGCATAACAGTAAAACAAATAAATATACGTGTGTTGGGTGAAGCAAGGTGGAATTGAGCCCCCTTCAGGTGAAATACCTAAATTTTATTTTTGGTTAGAGATATGTATCCAACAATGAAAGTTCGCGAAAGTGTTGGAAGCCCCCCTCCCCAGGGTGAAATATCTAAATTTTATTCTTGGTTAGGCATATGTATCCAGCAATGAAAGTTCGCGAAAGTGTCGAAAGGTGTGCGAAGCCTGCAGTGAGACCCCAGAAATTTGCGACCCACAAAAACACACGGGAATTTGGTAAATTCAAATGAATATTGGAGGGTTGTCCAATGGGTTAAGTCAATGACTGGTTCTCACACTTGGCGTTGCATATGTGAGGGAGTCGGTCAGGACTCGGGTTATGGGCATGAGAAGTCTCATCGCAAGCATGACATGATATATGCCATATAGGATTGCATTTTATGTATGGAATATGGTTTGATGTATGTGTGCCATTGCATGTGCATTTTAGGTGGGGAGTAGCCCTTGTAGGAGAATTTTTCTACACTACAAGAAAAATGATCTTCGTTGATAGTTTTTCATAGTCAAGATAGGGCATAGCTGTCAAGGTAGGTCAATCTTCATATATGTTATCGATGCCAGTGTCAAGAAAAGTTTAAAAGTAACTTGACATATGCATATGTTAAGGTTGCCTTTATTTATATATTAGTATTGAATTCCGCATAAGTTAAGATTGCTTGATTTGATTTCAAGGTTGCCTTGTTTTTCTATCAAGGTTACTCAAACAAATGTCAAGGTTGAGTATAAAATGTGTCATGACAAGTTCCCCATATGTCAGTTTTTCACTATATATGTCAAGGTTTTATTTTATTTATATTATAATTGTCTCATATTTTTGAAGGTTTAAATCATATTTAATGAAATAATTTTTACAAAATTGGCAATCTTGACACTTATAAGAGTGTCATCCTCAATCTATTTTATCAATGACACCTTTAGAACTGTCATCCTAAGACATTTTTCTATAAAAAATAATATTTATATTTTCTAATTAAAATAATAAACTTTATGGACAATTAAATATAAAAAAAGCCCCAAAAGTTAAATCAAATTTGACAAATTAAAATATCATCAAATATTGATATACAATAACCAATATTAAATAATTAATATAGCTACTTTAATACAATAATTATATTTAAAAATGTTAACTACGTCAAAATATTTCAAAAATACCTAACTCTTACAAAAGAATATATATTAGTGGAACAACTACTAAGATTTACATTCTCCAAAAACATAGTTCTACCTCCTAATGTCTTTATTAATGTAACTTTCTTGATTTTCTGCATCATCTTCCTAATTAATGACTTCTCTTCTTTTGCCAAACCATTTCCTTTTAGCCTATAAAGAAATATAGGAAGAATTAGAGAACCTCTCGATATGCATGCAATAATCAATAAACACAATTTAAACTATAACTTTCAAACCATGAAGGAGAAAAACGCTAGAACCAATCTAAAAAAATGTAGACAAATTTGAGAAAAATAAACAGGGGTTATATAGAAAATAAAAGAGCAAATCACTTGAGCATAAGGGGATATATATACCTTTGATATGTGAGCTCCAATAATTGGCGGTAGTGATAAATCAACTTCTGGTGTATGAGTTTATGTATAATGGTTCTTTATCAAGCTTCCTTTTTGGAGGTGCCCGAGTACTTGTGTACCTACATGAAGAATGTAGTCAACAAATCATGCATCATGACATAAAGCCCTCAAAACATAATTCTTGGATGATTCTTTCACAAAAAAAATTATAGACTTGGACCAGGAAAGCTTTTGATAAGAAACCAAAGTTAAGCATTGTCACGGGCATAAGAGGGATTATGAGGAATATTCATAAAAATAAGGCAGCCTATATATCTTATAATATCATGTCATGAAGAATCAGCTCAACACTTGTGTTAAATCTGCAAAGCAAGGGATTCATCAATGTTTCGTTCAAAACAAATCATAGGAACATAAATGGACCATTCTGAAAAATCGATTGTCTATTATAGCATATGTACAACAATTTTTAGGATTCTATGTCTAACTCTATTCCCATTCTGAAATAAAGTACAATTGACAAAATCAAATATCTACCTTCTCACTTATAGGTGTTCTCTTGAACAAATCCTTATGTCTAGAACAAGAAAAGAAAGAAATTCCTCTGTTTTTATGCATGATATCTTCAATTTAGGCTTTTCCTTTCGCTTTTGACATGGCTAGCACTAATCTGGGAATTGAAAATAACAAACACAAATAGATGGAACAAAAAATAATTCAAATGCCTCCATTGATTGAAGTATAAATGAATTCATCATACTCACTGTTTGAAATGAAAAAAAAAATCTAGAAGAACACAAAGTTGATGTTGGACTCTAGAGAGGAATAAAATGAAGAGATCATAAATAACCATAAAAGAAAGTGCTATTGCTCCAAGATATCTATGCCACGTCTCCAGTGAAATCTAAAGATGACTTAAATTCTTAGAGATAATCATAGGGAAATGAACCTTCTACCTATAAGTTTCTTATTCTTGTTGAAAAGCGCAATAAGCATCAATTATTTAACACCTAGGAATCTCCCTTCCTCCACAGGCAAAACCATCATCCATCCTTTCTTCAAATTCCACTTCCTTTGAAAATTTGAGAGAGCTCAGCTACTTTGCACAAAAAAGCTTGAACAATCTAAAATTTTAACTAGTTCAGTATTAAGTCCTTTACACATATTCTAAATGATCTCATCACTAAAAAATACATTGGCGTAAAATTATTGTTGTTTTCCTTACATGCTTTCATGGTCATTCTCTAACTTTATTTCTTAGAAGAAATCTTCTATACTCATCCTAAAACACTTAAAGGATTAAACAGGGAAAAAAAACAAAAATGATGATTACTCTAGTTCATAATTTAGTGCATGTTATTTTGTTTGTTTCAAATCATAAAGAAAAGAGTAAAAATAAATAAAATTTGAACTTAAAATTTTATTAAAATTATCAATTATTTTTTAAATTAATAAGATTTTATAGGAACCTTGAGAAAGAAAGAAAATAATTTTAAAAAAACGTAATGCAATTTCCCATTTAATTGATTTCAAAGATAAGAAGAAAAATAGAAGAGAATTAATTTTTACGAATTTTTATATTTTTAAAGTAAGAAAATTGGATGATTGTGGTAAAAAAGAACTAAATATAGGCTTTTATCTATATTCTCCCTTCCCTTCCCTTCATGTTTTCTTTTATAAATAGAATATGAAATAGAATAAAGTTATTGAGAATTTATACAATTTTGGAGTAAGAATATTTTATTATTATGGTGAAAAAAATATATAAAAATTTAACATAGATTTTTATTTAAAATTCTCTTTCTTAATCTTCAAGAATTTGGGCTGGAAAAGTTTCGGACATACTATTGTTTAAACAGTCATTCAATCAGTATATGAAGAAAATAAATGCAATTTCAAGTGAATGACATAGCAAGATCTAAGAGAAAGATGTTTTGAATCTTACCGAGTTTGCGAGAGCCCCGAGTCAAGCGAAGGCACTAGGAATATAACTGTTAAGTTGTTGGAAACAAAAGTAAATTAAGAAAGAATGAGAAAGAGAAAAGAAAACAAGAAAAAAAAATGAATATGTAAACATTTGAAGGTTAAATGTGCATCCGAACTTAACAATCTTTGCTAACTTAGGAATTCCCCAATGTAAGGTGGACTTCTTCCAGTGATCAATGCATTCGTCATAACTCTGAGGAAAAAAATGGACTTGTTTACATGAGAGATTTAGAAAACAAAACAGAATTAGAAATGAAAGTTTAAAAATGAATGAAGGATGATCATACAAGTCAATTAAGTTCTTTAGATTCTTAATGAAATCAAGAGATAAGCTGAAATTGAATAAATCACTTATTCACGACAGTTATTTATGAACTCTATTATTTATGAATAAATCCTTAATGAAACAACTGGTTTATTTTTCCAAAAATTGGTAAGATATATATATATATATATAAAATAAAGTAAGAAGAATTATAAAGAGCCTCCAAAATACAAGGACTTAATCAAGTAAGTAAACAAACAAAGCCAATTCATGAAACTAGAAAAACAAAAGAATTAACACCGACCAAAATAGAGGCGCATTACACCACCAAACTGAACACCCCATAAGACCGAAACACTTAAAAAACTATAGAAAGCAACCCCTATCTCATTGGGAACTTATCTAGATATATAGATAAGGATATATATAACCAAGTAAAAATTAATTCTGAAAAATGATTATGAAGGGATGGAAAACTCACAGAGAGCTCGAATAGTCAAGTTCCATATAATAACTATTTCCATACCATGCATATAATTTTTTTTCTTTAAAAAAAGAAAATCTAAAATGATACCCTACATGTACTTGTACTTTTGTTCTCAAATGTTTTCTTGTAGCCAAACATGGCTAGGACGTTCCAATTTGGTTCAGGATGTCAAGAATCCATAAGCAGATTCAGGACACAATTCCATACATGAACCATAAAACAAGAATTGTGTATCCAATTCCTATCTCGTTCTAGAGATATACAATGCATTTTGACCTACTAAAATACACAAATGTACCCTAAATATATATAGAAATATATACTCTAACTCTGTAAAACCTGAGAAAATTTCATTTTTTCTGAAAAAGGGCAAAACAGTAATTTTGTACAAATAGTACAAGCTAAAACCTGGAAATTTTCTAGATCTCGAATGACAAAGCGGACTTCACCGTTGGAATCGTCTCGTGAAATCTAGCTACCCTGTTGAATTTCGTCGAACTCCAAGACAATCGGGATTTCACGTTTTTCGAGGCATGGGGTGTCGGATGACACATGGTGTAATTAGGGGGTGCCAAGAGAGTGACACTTGGCAAAGCCACGTGGTGCACTTGAAGGGATGGCTCACAATGAGCCACATGGGAGTGTGATGTCATAAAAGGGGAATAAGGAATAAAAGAAAAAGAAGGAAAAATTAGTGGCCCACACATGAGGCTTGAAATGGGAGAAATTGCCTCACTTGACCATACGGTCGATAATGATTCAAAATGGGAGAAAATGTTAAGAGAGAAAATGAAATGAGATGAGAAAAGAGAAATAGAAAAGGGAAAAAAAGAAAGAAAGAGTTCTTGGAAAAGGAAAGGAAAATGAAAAAAACATTATAAAAGGAAGAGAAAGGAGGAACAAACAGGACATGGAGAAAGAAGAAGAAAAACAAAAAAAAAAAAAACAAAAACAAAGTTGTCCAATTTTTTTAAGATGTTCCGACGGTCGGAGTTCGGTAGCCCGAGAATTAAAGTTGGTCTACTCTACTAAAGCTACGAGTAGGTACCAAGAATGGAAGGTTTCGGTGCTTCATGCTCCAAGAGGTAGGGGTTTCTCCTACTCGAGTTCCTTTTTATTTAAGGGCCGTAAATGGCCGTGTGGGTTAGAACTTGTCACAGGACTGAGTTTTCGGCCATGAGACTGGTTTTCAGACCGTGAATGACGGGTTTTGATATTGGTATTGATTCCGGGCTGTTGTCTGGAACTGATAAAATTGGTAAAAAAATATATTCCGATGTTGGGGGCTGCCATAGCCATGGGTGATAAGTCCGGGATTGAAGCTAGACTGTTATAGATTTTATAGTGAATTGTTTTCAAGACAGTTTTCAGGCCGAGTTTGTGGCTAAATTTTTATCCGTTAAAACAGAGACTAAAATTTATGGACTAAGTCTAGATTTTTTTATTATGGCCGAGAATGGTTATTTTATGTGTGTTATGATTGACAATTTAATAACATGCTGAATATGTTAATATATGTGTATTTAAATGTATTAACATAATGGATGTGAATTATATATGTTTACATGGTACTTGGCATGAAGTACGATTGAGTAGAATGTTCTATGTAGTGTGCATCATACATGTAACATGAGAACTTGCAGTGGCATTAGCATTGCATATGCACAGGGACATAGCATTATGTTAGGTGTGTGTGCATGGGTGTGGTCACCCATCATCATTGTTGATGAATGGGTAGTGAGCTCGTACTTTGGACGACGTCCAATAGATATCTCACGGTTACAAAAAAATAAAATAAAATAAATAAATATAAATAATGTGTGTTGGGCGGAGCAAGAAGGGGACCATAACCCCCTCAGGTGAAAAGCCTAGAACATGGGTGTAAGAGACCCGTGGTGTGATTCGCAAAGTTCTGTAATATGGGTGTAAGAGACCAGCGGTGTGATCCGAAAAGTTCTGTTGCCCAAAGAAGACACACGGTCATGATTATCACATAGACTTCGGGTTGTGTGATAGAGTCGCGATTGACTTGGGATTGGTTGCCCATTGGCACTTGCATTGGGTAATGGAGCCAGTGAGGGCTCGATACATAGGTCATTGGTAATACTAGTGATGGTTTTCACACTTGGCATATGCATGCGTGAGGGAGTCGGTGAGTGACTCGGGATATGGGCATGATGACATTTCATGCATGACATATGACATTCATGTAGACATTTGAGTGGATGTGTGATGAGTGCAAAACTCATCTATGTTTTGAGTTCATTTCACATGCTATTTTGTGCATTTTATATCCATATTCATGTAAAACTCATAAAATTTCCTCTAAACTTGGTTTTGTAGGATTATTGATGAAAAGCAAGTGATTTGGCAAGAAATGAGCAATTTATTTCCAAAAGAAGATATAACCAAGAGTCTCATAGCGCACCACTGGAAAGATGAATTTTTATGTACCATCTGGAAAATCAAATGGTTCAAATTCCCTCATGGCTGCATTCTACATTCAAAGAGCTTTCCAACTAGTACTCCTGCGCCCGATCAGGAGTTAAAGCGAAGAAGTTATGGCCCAGACAAGTTGGAGAAGAAAAACGGAGTTCTTTGTCGGGAGTATGTCGCGACCGGGGGAGGTATGTCGCGACCCGGGAAGTATCTAATCGAGTGAGTATGTCACGACCAGGAAGCTGTGTCGACCAGGAAGTATGTCGCGAGAAGTATGTCCACACGATAGGAAATGGTGTCACGAGCCCCGAAACCGTGTCGCGACGAAATCTGCGAAACTTGAAAAGGCGAAAATTGAGTTTTGACCTAATTTCAAACCCACATTTCACCCTAGGACCTATATTTACCTGCGATTTTTAATTAAAGGCAAGCGGGAAGATTGAGAGCCTCTCTCATGGGGTTTCTCTCTCTAGGCGCCCATTTTTCTAGTTTTACGTAGATTTTTGATTTGTTTTAGATTTTAAGAGTAGTTTTAGAGAGTGATTTTTATTTCTATTGAAGAGATTTGGTCTTTGTATAATAGAGATTCAACAGATTTCCTAAGGTTCGGACAAAGATTGAAGCTAAGAATCTGGATTTTCTCTCTCTCGTCGGTTTTCTCTCTCTAAATTGCATTTCTTAGTTTTTCTTTGCGGATTATTTTAATAGATCTTCGACGATTTTATTTCTATTGAAGAGATTTCGGTGTTGTACTCAGATATTCAATTTATTTACTGTTGAGGAGAAGATTTAAGATCAAATCTGGGTTTTTCTCTTATTTCTCTTGATTTCTTTCTTCATTTTCTTACTTTTTGTTTGATTAGTGATGATTGGAATCGATGTGGAACATTAAACACCCTCTAGGGTTGGGGTTTAATTGTTGAACATTCGATTTGCGATTTTTCGGTTATTTTGTGGGTTTGAATCTTGAATTTATATAATTGATGCTTCATTCATATAATGGTGTTCGGAATATTAGTAGCTTATACCCCAGAGGCTGTATCTTTGCTATTTCGGGAGGCCCTGGTGGCCGCAAGAGATGGAGATTCTGAGTAAGAAGCGTGCTTAGGGTATGTTAGACTAATATCTTGGAACTAATGAACTCTGAAAAATTACTTGATAGATCACTAATTTACTCATGGTGAGGATTAATTAGATGATGTATCAATTTAGTTGATGAAGGTTTCTCCGCCGAATACGATGAAAGGATCTTGATCAAGTGTTAGTAAAGATCTAATCAAAGGAGATAGAAATTTTATTAGATTTGAAGGACAGAGATACAATTACATTGGAAAGCTTGCATTTCCTGTCTATAGGAAATGAATTGAGTCCTAAAATGGTTGTGAAGTATTGAAAAGAAAAACAATCAAATCTTAAAAGAGTGCCAAATTTTACAAGCGCTATTTAGACCCATTTGTCTTGAAAAAGGAATATGGTGTAATTTAGACCAGTGAAATGTATAGTGTATGGAAATCAGAGCTATACTACATTGCTCTTGGACAAATCCAGCATTGACTGCAAATGTGCACTTTCAAGGGAAATGCAAAATTTGTTTTGTAAATAATTATCCCCATCCTAGTGACTCTCTTCATACATTTTAGAATTAAGTAGTTTATTGTATTTGGTAGATTTTTAGGATTAGTTTTAAATCAGTTTTGTTTCAATTAAATTGATTTTATTCCACATCCCTGTTGATCGCCTAAATAGTGAAACCCTTGTAATCGGGGTGATCAAATTCCGAATTAAGAGAGAACCTCCGATCACGGTAGATGCGATGCTCCAGGACTCCTAGAGTCACTTTATTACTGTATGGCCGTGCACTTGCGGAAGGGGTTGAGTGTTAGTAATACTTTTCATTTCAGTTTTGAGTATACTTACTTTTGTTCAAATCGGTTTTGAGTATTTACCATTCCTCCTTGGCAATATTTCCACATATACATCATTTAGTGGTCTTAACAAGTTTTTGGCGTAGTTTGGGGATTAGATGTAGTCCTTTGGTAATGATGTCATAAATTGGTGTATGTCATTTGGTCTCTTAACAAGTTTTTTGGCGCGTTCTTAAGTGGTTGGCACAGTTCACTTTCTCTCATTGAAGTTGACATTTTGAAGAACGGGTAATTTGCTAATTTAGGCAGATTTTATTTTTATCTTTTTGGTTGTGATTTGTTTTCTTAGTTAATTTTTTTATGAGTATTTGTAGTTTATTTTCTTTTGTTTTCTTATTTGTTGGTACTTATGGAGGAACATTCGATAGAAGATAGATTTGCCTCCATAGGGGAAGCGACTTGAACTACTTATTAATCAATTGGACAAAAAATTACCAATGGCTCACTCATGGAACAAGGGTATTGCCTTATCAAGGGAGTTCAAATCCCACATTTCAAGAGGAAGAAGAGTTGTCTCTGTTAAGGAGCATATTTTATCTACATGGAGAACGAGAAGATGATTAATCTTCATGAGCAGAAATTTCAAATTTAGATGCCTTACAAGTCAGCACTAGTGCTAGATTGAAAAATGTAAAGCTCAAATAGGCCGCGATCAAGCATTCAAGAAAAATTCTCTAGGACCTCTCCTAGTAACACTTTTGAATCCCAAAGAATGCATTGATACTCCTTTGAGCGGAGTGTGCGAAGAAATTTCCTATCACGAAATTTGTGGAAGAAGGGTGAAAATAGAGATGGAAATTGAAAAAGGCACTCCTAAACAACTTAGAGAATGAAAAGTCATTAGTGGATAGGTGACATTTGAAGAAGAAAGTCAAGTGGTGGCTGGCAATCTTAGTGAAGATTGACATTTACCTTCCCCATGGATTTTTGTGACTTGGGGCATTGAAGGATTTAAAATTCTCATATACTAAGAAGACCACTTCTTTCCTTAAGCCAAGCATGGATTAACATCAGCAAGGGGAGCTCACCTTGCTTGTAGGTGAGGAGGCATAAGTTCAATCTTAAGCGACCATTACCTTTGTGAATGAGAAGAGCCACGTGCAGAATTCTGGCTGCTTCAATCAAAAGGGCCTGGTTTGAGCAGTCCCATAAGCATAAATGTCATTTACATCTACATCACATAGAGGGGACTATTTTGAAGAAATTGTGGCTGAACCACCAGCCATAATTAAAGGGGATTTTGAGTTTCTTTCCCCTCTTCAAAGTCTAAAAGAAAGCATCCTTGAGCTGAATGGTTATGAAGAGGAAGTGCTTTCCAAGATGAATGATTGGTCAAATGGAAGCACTAGTACTTTTCCAATGAGTCTAATTTGGACTCTAAAAGCGGAGCAGAGAAACTTCTTGGGAGGCAACCTAAGCTAAGTAATAAGGATTCTATCCATTCTCTTTTCTTTCTATTTTTAGTTATTTTATTTGTTTGCTGTTTTTTTTTCTTCTTTGGGATGAAAATTCTAGCAGTGTTTAACTTTGTTGTTAGTGTTTCGGAGATAAGATAAGTTTGAGCTCAACATGTTGTCATGACTAGTTTGCAAGCTGAAGGCAAGAAGTTAGGAAAGTGGTTAATGTAATTATAGACCTTTGAAGTGTCAAAAAAAAAATGGAGTGGAGATGTTCATCAAATTTCGGGTTTGAGATGAAAAGAACCAAATTAATTTGAAATATAAAGTTGGAAGGTTCATGATCATGCTTGAGGAGAATTGAAGACAAAGAGATGAGTTCAAGAATGAATAGAAGAAAAGAATTAAGGGTTGCTAATGGAGGAATTTTGAGAGGAATATATAAGCATGAAGGACTTTTGAAGGATGTGAGTGATATGGGCAAGAGACAAAGCAAGGAGAACCTAAGGAGTCAAAGTATCACACTGGACAGCATTGAACATTCTGATTTTCTGTATTGATTGAGGCTCAAATAGTTACCTCAGCCCATAGGCACATTCTGCATTGAAAGAGCTTTCCAACAGGTCCTTACACATCTAATATTCCGAGCTAAAATGAAGGAGATATGAGTATAACAAGTTGGATAAAAAGCAGCGAGTCTTTGAGCAGAATTCGACGTGACCAACACCAGTCACGAACAGAGGCTTTTAACCCTTTAAAACCCATTTTCTTCTTCTACTTTATACTCTTGCCATACTCTTTCCTCAACCCCATGTAACTAACCACTTTCAAATTCACTTCTCCCATCCACTCAAATCTAAATCCACATTCCTCCCCAATCATTTCATCATCTTGAGCTTCAAAACCCATCACAAACCTGACTTACTTTGTTGAACTTTGATTTTCATCCATCATTCCAAGCATAAGAGGAGTTACAATGGAAGAAAATTTTGTGCCCAGTTGTTTGTTTTTTGGAGTTCCTTTGTGGATCTGATTGTGGAGTGATTTGCATGTATTGAAGGAGGTTTGAAGAATCCGACTAACTCATTTAAAGGTGAAGGAAGTTGGTGCACACCAAGTGTTTAGTAATGCCAAGAAAGCCACTTCCTTGGCTCCAAAAGAAGCAAAAAGTGTATCAAGGTAGTACACCAATGGCCAATGTCTGATAATCCTCAGGTTCCTATTCAAAGTGGCCAAGACTACAAAGGGAGTTCCTTTTCCCTGTCTCTTTATTACCCTTTTCTTTATTGCTCCTTTTTTGTCATTTGCTAGACATTTGGGATAAATGTTCATCTCAAGTTTACAGGGATGTTTATTTGCATAGTTGATTATCATATATTTACCCATGTTGCATATGACAACTTTGAGGATGAAATTTTCTGGTGCTTTCTGGATAATGACTTTGTTTGTTACTTCTAACATCTTAGTTTGGTATATTTTTTTTTAGTTAGTTTATTGAGTTAATTGAGTTTTCTTGGGTTGTTGTGATGTCAATAAGGACCATCGATAAACCCTTGGCATATGGACAATAATAGAGATAATAGGACTTAATGTAATGAGTTGTATCTCTTTAATAGGCTATTTAGTCATTGGTTTCTCAAAATCCATGCACGTGGTCACTAAGTACCCTTGAAAAGCAGTTTTTTGCTTAGGTTAGAGAGGGTTATGAGAATCCATCTGTTTGATCTCATAGGGTTCTAGAACTTGTTCTATTATAAACGAGGCGAAATCCTAGAGCAACTACAACAATTGAGAAATAGTAGGCCATCCTTGGAAAGATTGTGCCTTTCAAGCTAACCCTATTAATATGCATATGCATATTCCTCTAGTACCAAGATGTTGAGTCTTAAAGAGCCAAAATTCTGTTTATAAAAAAAAAAACCAATTTTGAAGCCAATAACCTTCCTATACATCACTATCCCTCAATAAAGACCAAACTCACCCATAACATGATTTGAACATAATTGAGAATGTGGTGAGGAGGCAAGTTTAGAGGGAGTTATTTTCCATAGGGAAAAGTAACTCTAAGTCGTGAAATGAGTTAAGTGGAAAATCAAAAGAAGTTTGTCAAAAAAAAAAACAGAAAAATATCAAGTGTAAAAGAAGCAAAAATACAATAAAAAGTCAGGAAGAGTGAGTCTAGCCTGTAAGCCTTTCTTCCCTAGAGCAAATGGAAATCTAAGAATTGTCTCAACTTCCTAATACCCTAAAGCCAATTGATTTAGGGCTATTGATTTAAAGCTCGCTAAGGGTTGGTAAAGCTTAAGGGGTTTTGACATTGCACTACTCCTATCGCCTTGTCTTAAAGAAAAAAGGCTTCTTGATGTTTGTTAAGAAAGAATGCAGAATTTGTGCAGAAAAGTGATATGAGAGTATGGAGGATGCACCTAAACGGTTTTGGGTGTTTGAGAGTGTTACTATGCGTGGTAAGAATCGGGATGGGTAAAAGGAGCTATCAATGCGAGAAAAATATGTATGTTTGGGTAAGTTTTAGCCTAAAGCTGACTGCTGACTACCCCTTTTAAGCCTTACATTTACAAGAAGCTTATAAAGACTCTTGATCTTGAGAGTTGTGTGTACCTACATTAGTGGAGAATGATAGAACAACAAGCCTATGGAACCTAAATAAATTATCTTGGGAGATCCACATACTTATCTCAATTCTCGCGACTCATCTAGCTTGCAATTGTTTGGATAGGAAGACCACACACACACATAGTGAGAACCATGATCCTAAATTTATCTATTATGAGATTAATTCACTATTAAAATGAATAAAAATTATCTTGATCATGTTCTATATTCCTTGTGGTGATTCTTGAGACACATATCACATACCCCTTGCAAGCTTGATTACTCGGTTTGGTTCAAATAAAAAGGGTGAAATGAACTCTTCTCTTTCATTTTGCTTGGGGACAAGCAACTGCTCTTTTGCTGGCGAGGACAAAGGCAAAACTTCAGGATGGGGTGTTTGATGAGTGCAAAACTCATCTATGTTTTGAGTTCATTTCACATGCTATTTTGTGCATTTTATATCATATTCATGTAAAACTCATAAAATTTCCTCTAAACTTGGTTTTGTAGGATGATTGATGAAAAGCAAGTGATTTGGCAAGAAATGGAAAAGTTTATTTCCAAAAGAAGAGTCGACCAAAGTCATGGCGTACCACTGGAAGATGAATTTTCTGTGCCATCCAGGACATCAAATGGTTCGATTCCTCATGACATTCTACGATTTCAAAGGCTTTCCAGCTAGTACTCCTGCGCCCAAATCAGGAGTTAAGCGAAGAAGCTATGGCCCCGAACAAGTTGGAGAAGAAAAAGCAATGAGGTTTGCTTTGTATCGGGAGAGTATGTCGCGACCAGGAAGTATGTCGCGACCAAGAAGTATGTCGCGAAGTATGTCGCAGTATGCTCGACCCGGGAAGCATCGTGACCAGGAGGTATGTCATGTGAAGTAATGTAGCGACGAGGAAATGAGTAATCACGACCAGAAAACTAATGTCAGCGACGAGAAATCTTTACGAGAAACTTGAAAAGGCCAAAAATTGAGTTTTGACCTAATTTCAAGCCATTCACCTAGGACCATATATACTCATTTTTAAGTGAGGCAAGCGGGAAGATTGGAGAGCCTCTCTCACATGGGGTTTCTCTCTCTAGGCGCATTTTCCAGTTTTAAGTAGATTTTGATTTGTTTAGATTTTGATAGTTTTAAGTGATTTTATTTCTATTGAAGAGATTTAGGTCTTTGTATAATAGAGATTCAGATTTCACTAAGAGTTCGAGACAAAGATTGAAGCTAAGAATCTGGTTTTTCTGTCTCTTTTCTTGGGCTTTGCTCACCAGTCGTGGGACCCCCTTCGAGGTCTGGTCGGTCACGGGTGTCGACGCATATGGGATCGCATGCAGGATGAGAGCCGGATGAGGCTTTGTTTTGTTTTGTTTTTGTCATGTAATTATATTGAGCCTCAAACATGTATACCTTTTGTTGTATAAAGGGTATTGATTAAATAGTCTATCATATATTTTTTGTATATTGGAAATTAAATATGTAGGAATGAGTCTCAATATATGAGACAAATAGGTATGATGTCGGGACACCCCAATATCACGGGTTTCCTTACGTTGTGGGTTATCAGCGGGACCCGGGATAAGGGGTGTCATAAACTCTAAATATTTATAGACAATAGCGGTAGTATTTTTGGAAAATTAAAATCAATAAGGTGAAGTCCACGACTTCTTATTCATTGTCTGATAATATTTTAAAGGCATTAGAAGTATATTCAAAATGGCCTCCACATCTTGCCACTCCAAAATTTCCTTTTAGGTCAAAGATAGGATTGAACTTGTGTCATCTACTCGAAGGAATCATTAGAGTTCATCGTTTATTACTTACATTTAAGAATAGTAAACATGAGAAAATTAAACCCCGAGTTTTGGAATCGGAATGATTTAATACAAGCACCCTCTAGATGAAACACAACCATAGTCCAATTTAATATAGTCTATAAGAACATTTTTGGTTGGCAATGAGGGAAGAATCAATATTAGATGAACTGCATGTGCTCATTTTATTTTTTAAGCATAGGCCTCAAATAGACCTATGTACTTTATTTTTGTGATGCCCTAAAACCGGGGTTTCTCGTTGACAACCCGTCAACCCGTGGAATGTTTGTGGATGTCGGGTAACCCGACACCACCCATGAGAATGAGTAGAATCTCCTTTATGCGGGAGCTCTACCCCGAGATACAAACATGTCCCAATGATTAACATGACCACACCGGAGTCCGTATGCGATAAAATGGCCACTTGGGCATTCAATGATACTCCTGAGAATACATATCAACTATATAACAATAGTTCGGGAGTTATTACAATACTCTTAACCAAAACACATATCAAAATTTAGGTTTTAATACATATTATACAAGTAAGAAAACACCAAAGCCACAATCCGGCTTTCTTCTAAAGCAACGGCCTCTAGTGGCGTCGTCCTCCATGCATTTAGCATGATGATCTTGACGGTGAGCAATGCCCTGATGGTTAGATTACTCCCCACCCAAGTGCACATGCAATGATTCAACACAAACGCATGCAAGCAAATATATGATCCTACTTGAATGTCTACATGCCCAAACCCATGTCTCGAGTCCTCACCAACTCCCTCACACATGCCTAAGCTAAATGCGAGAAAAAAATACAGTTTCCAAAACAAAAGCTTTTTGTTCTTGAAAACACACTACCGAGTTTCGGTAAATACATTGGACAACCCTCCGAGGTGAATTGCTGGGTAATTCTCCGAAACAGTCATGGAACCACGCCTCAGAGATGGAAGCGTTGCAGACAACTCTTTAAGAAATTCTTCGGAGAAAATCTTCCTTTGAAATTATTTCACAGCCATTTTTCATTTTTAACCATTTTTGTGTCGTGCGGCTCCATGTAACAATTTTTTACAGGTTGCGGTGCGTATGAAATGCATTATCTTAAGTCGAAGACAATTCATGCTAATATATTTTACACATCACCATATTAACATATTACTTTCACATACTAATCACATAATTCAAGTTATGAAATTCACAACAACAACACCATAATTAGCTCTCATGGGCTAATTAACAAATTAAGCAATTTATTTTGAATCACCCAAACCACACAAAAATCACACAAAAATATTACGTGAACAGTGAGAGCCACAGGTTTGTACTTTATTCACGGCCACTGTCAGGATTTTCTCCACTTGGTTCAAATGTTTTGAGACCGAAATCATGGCTAATTCAAGCCTCAGACTATCCCTAACCATTCACTTGGCTCTTAGCCAAAGAATGCTAAGTAGGAAGACCCCACCTCTTGGGGTTATGTGGAACTCCACCGTCGGGGAATATCCGCAGCGTAGCCCTCGCCGCGTAAATCGACTTTGCTTCTTGCTCCGTCGAGAACCGACGGTCCGAACTTCGGGAAATCTAGAGAGAAGTAGCTCTCTCTCTCTCTAAAACTCAAAACCCAACTCATTGCACGTTTTCTCCAATTTTTGGAGAAGAAACCTATTCCCTTTTTGTCTTATACTCATTTAACTTTCTAATAATTCCATCCATGTCCCTTTAAGTTTTGGATTTTGACACTTGACTTAATCTAAGCCATTCATTTCCATCATCTCACTAATCATGCAACATGTGTCACATGTGTCAACATGCCTCGAAAAACATGAATTTTCGGTATCTTGGGGGTCGACGAAGTCGACGTGGTAGCTAGATTCGCGAGGCGATTCAATGGTGAAGTCCATTTCATCATGAGATCTAGAAAAATTTTGGGTTTTGACCGAAATTACCATTTTACCATTTTTCGGAAAATTCGAATTTTCTCGGGTTTTACATTCTCCCCTCCTTAAAAAGAATTTAGTCCCGAAATTCCACGCACATACGCATCCAACAACGTGCATATGTAACCTTACACAATCCTTGCTAGGTGTGCAAACGCTGACCTTCCCAAGGTAACAAACGCGACAACGATAGGTGCGTCACCTTTAATCCACGTGTCATGAATGACATCCATATCTTGAGCCTGCCGCTCACCAACATCAATGCAATTTCCAATAGGTATCAAATCTCGATCACTCCGACTCTATCCTCAACTCTAAGTCTACATGATAACCATGACCGTGTGTTTTCTCTCTCGAGCAATAGAACTTTTAGATCCTGCAAATCTCCCTCTTTGTTGGGATATCTCGGATCTACCCATAGAATTCAGACTCTCACCCGGTCTCTTACACCGCATAAATTTCGGATATTTCCACAGGTCTCTACCTACAGTCGGACCTCTCCATAGTCTTACACCCACCACGAGTCGGGATATCTCCACAGGGTCTCTTACACTACCATGAGGACCTTCGGTCTACCTCGGGTCTCCCTCACCCCAAACTCAAGCTTTTCACGAGGGGTTCGCATTTATTCTTGCTTTACTTGACACACATTAAATTACTTCTCATTTCTGAGGATTTGAACTATGAGTCTTCATTGGACATAGTCCCAGACAAACTCGACCCACACTCACCCAAGTGGTGAATGACCATACAGTGCACCCACACCCCGGAAGACTCAATCTGATCCCCCTAGGGTCCATAGACGAGAATCTCGGAGATCTCTAACTCACAATCCCGACCTATCAGGTCAACTCTCACCATGTATCATAGGGAAGAACATCCACACATGGCTTCTCTAAAGGCCTCAACCTCTAAACCCAAATATATCACGCAAGATGCAACAATGAATGAATATGATGCATCCAATTTGAACACTACTCTAGTCAACAAGTGCAAGAGTAGAAACATACCCTGCATATATGGCTGCTCTGTATGCTCAGCCTGTAGTACCATGAGACCTTTGCCTCCTAGTACAATCTCGTCTCATATGCCCAAGTTCATCGGCGAAATAACATATAAAATGCCTTTCTGCGACCTAGAAGTCGGCACAATAGGCCCTATACAACCTCGACCCACCTCCTCGCCCCTACATTGTCTGTCTTTCATGGGTGTATAGCACCCAGAGGCTAAAAGCAGTGGTTCCTCGACCCATGCTAGGGTGTGGAGGAATTAAGCGTATACTCTCTTGACCATAGCCTGCTGAGATGTCTTGTCCCAATCCTAGGATCATATGCAGGGGCAATCCCGTCTCATTGCCCAGAGTATTAAATGAAATAACATATCATGCATACTGCTGACTAATTGCCCCAAATCATTACAGTGTGAAACTTCGTGAAGCAAAAGTCTTTTTGTCTATTCCCAGAACTAGGAGAGGTTTGATCTCATCGCGGCATTCTGGTGGCTGGTTTGATCATCTCTGTCTCTTATCTGTGGTGGGAGGTGGTTCAGCAGTGGAGTTCATGTCTATGGTGAGCCTACGATCTTTCCCGAATGGACGCTCGACCCATTCTCAAACCTCGACCTTAGCCATGTGTGGCCATGGTCATCAACCCAAAGCGTGCCATCTCGGTGAAGAATCGGCCACATACTCCATCAGTATCATAGATCCTGCTTTTAGCTGCAGGAACTCCCGAGCTTTTCGTGGCGAAGCGTTATCGAAAAATACGCCATGAAAGATGTGTGGAATACCGCCCGATCATTGCCTCACAGATCTCTGAGGTCTTTCGATTCCACCATACTTGAGCCTCACCCTCGGTACGAGTCACATTAGTCTAATCTGGTCGTATAAGAGCGATCTCCACTTAGCCTCGATACCTTCTCGACTGCATGAATTGATGAGTACGCCACCATCGAATCTCCTCCCCCTGTGAATATCGAAGGATGATGTGCCTTGAACCTTTGGGTTTACTTTCGGACCTCCTGGCTACTGTACACTATGGCCCGCAGCTAGCAGCGGCCCTTGATCCCTCTGACAATGAGGCTTCTTTGAACCAATCACGTTAATTGCTGAAAGCGTTTTGTAGGCATTCCACGATCCTTGCCCTCGACTAACCATCTACACATGTGAATGGCAGGTGGGATTAATCACGATATCTCTAAGGTGTAAACACCGCCTCAGTTACTATCTACATACTAAAAGCATTTCATACTAGTATCGCATTCATGGAGCATCTGAGACAATAGGGTTCATATAATGCGTCATATTCAACAAAAAAATTATTTATTTTATTCCATTTTTGCCATTTATTTATTTTTTGAAAACCTCGCGAGCGGTTATCAATGACGGTGTTCATAGCGATTGTCCCCCAAGCATTGACTCGAGCAGGTGCGCTAAGTCCAAGACTAGGTCGATGCGGTGTGCTGCCGTAACCCGGGCTGGGTTGGGTGTGGTGTCGGCGCCTCTGTCGTGGCGCTCACGGCCGTGGCGCCTGCGGCGTGTCGCAGCACTCGCGGCGGTGTCGGGGAGGCCCATGTCGTGGCGTGTCGTCGCGCAGCCAGCGGCGCCTGGCGCGCGATGACTGTTTGCGACCTCCTCGGCCGTGTCGCACGCCTCTTGGCCGTATCGTGTCGCGTACCCGATATGCCATTATATAAGCGACCGGCCGTAGTGAGCGCTTCCTCTAACACTATGCAAATGATTGTATGTTTGACACCCACCAGCCAAGCCCTCATGTCACGAGCCCACGGCTGGTGTATGCGTGACACACCTGGTGGCCGAGGCCGCTCTCTATCCTGATACAATTGATTGTATTCGCACGACACACCACACCAGCGAAACCCACGCACGTATCTTGTTGCCCGCGGCGCCCTTGCGCGGTCGGCCCGTGTTGTGGCCCCATCGCCTATGTGGCTGATCGTATATCGTGGCCCGCGTCACTGCCACTTGCTGTCTTTGCCCACGAACCATGTGTCACAATACACTCCATTATGTGTACGACTCTTTATAAATGATAAGGCGAGTAGCCCGTCATTTACTGCTCCACGAGCATATATATATATATATATATATATATATTTTCACATCATTGTTTTTGTCATTTTCTTTTCCAGCTACTAGAAGACCATAAAAAAAATATATTATTTTTTTTTTCATGTTCCAGTAGAACAAAATAAATTCATTAAAATTTATTTTATTTTCTTTTCTTTTTTTCTAGTTTTACACACTGCAAAACCTCAAAAAAAAAAAAATTCTTCAACACATTTTTTTTTCCTATATGCTATTCACCAAGCATACAATTTCACACAACATACACAATAATCCATGTTGTACACCCAATCACACATAAAACACAATGCATCATAGGTGTTACAATCATCCTCATGTTTGCTGAGTAATCACGTACCTAAACTCTGGCTGTCGAGCCACACGAGTTGTGGTGCTCTCACACCATAATGACCATGGCCTGGCCAGTCCCTCAAGCCCTGGTAGTCGTATGCCTGTAACACGATGCAAGCTATGACTGGTATCAAAACCATACCCATGGATACCCACCCAGGCTCACAGGCGTCGTTTACACAGCTCGTCTGTGTGACGATCCAAAATCGGGGTGTCTCATTGACTACCCGTCAACCCGCGGAATGTTGGATCGGGTAACTACTTACCACTCATGAAAATCGAATGAGTCTCCCGCTTCTACGAGGGCTCTGCCCGAAGATACCCTGACCTATCCGTAACGCGACCACACTAGGTCCATGTGAGAGTAAAAATGGCCACTTGGGCCCGTGCATCAATACTCACAAAATACATATCAACTATATAACAATAGTTCAAGAATTATTACAATACTCTTAATCAAAACACATATCAAAATTTAGAGTTTTAATATATGTTATACAATGAAAATACCAAAGCCACAATCCGACTTTCTTCTAAAACGCGGCCCCTAGTGAGCATCGTCCTCCTGTGCACTCCTTGTACCTGAAATAGTGATCCCTCGACAGGGTGAGCAATGCCCAATAGTTGAATTATCCTACATGGGTTACTTCCCACCCAAGTGCACATGCAATGATTCAACACAAACGCATTCAAGCAAATACATGATCCTACTTGAATGTCTACATGCCCAAACCCATGTCTCGAGTCCTCGCCGTCTCGAGTCCTCACCGTCTCGAGTCCTCATCAACTCCCTCACATACTAAACCAATCACGAGAAAAAATACGATTTAAAAGCAAAAGCTTTTGTTAAGAAAACACACTATCGAGTTCGGTAAATACATTGAATGACTCTCGAGAAATTCTTGAAAAATCTTCCTTGAAATTCCTTTCCACTTGACCATTTCTACTTTCTTTCATTTTATTATCATGCACTCCTAATTTTCTAGGTCCTTACTGGTGCATATGAAATGCATATGCTAATTGAAACAACTCCTTGCTAATATATTTTATGCATATATTAACATAATTAACTCACATACTAATCACATAATTCATGTTATGCAATTCACAACAACAATACGAAATTAGCTCTCATGGGCTAATTAAATTAAATAATTCATTTGATCACCAAACACACAGTAACCACGTGACTGATGAAACCCTAGGTTTGTAACATTTGCAGCCTGTAGGGATTTTCTCCACTCGGTTCAAATGTTTTGAGACCGAAATCACGGTTAATTCAAGCCTCAGACTATCCCTAACCATTCACATGGCTCTTAGCCAAAGACTAACACAAGTAGGAGAAGACCCCTACCTCTTGGAGTTGTTGGAACTCCACCAAGTCAGTGTCCACGAGTAGCCCTCGCCGCTTAGACCGACTTTGCTTCTTGCTTCATTGAGAACCGATGGTCCGAACACCAGGAAATCTAGAGAGAAGTATCTCTCTCTCTCTCTCTCTCTAAAACTCAAAATCCAACTCATTGCACGTTTTCTCCAATTTTTGGAGAAGAAAACTATTCCCTTTTTGTCTTATACTCATTTAACTTTCTAATAATTCCATCCATGTCCCTTTAAGTTTTGGATTTTGACACTTGGCTTAATCTAAGCCATTCATTTCCATCATCTCACTAATCATGAAACATCTATCACATGGGCACATGTAGTAGGTGGCTTTTTTCACATCCCATGTCTTTCACAAGCTGTTTAAAAACACCCGGTGCCTTGAAAAACGTGAATTTTAAACTGTCTTGGAATTCGATGAAATTCGACATGGTGGCTAGATTTTGCGAGACAATTCCAATGGTGAAGTCCCTAGTTTAGATGTGAGTCTAGAAAATTTTAAGTTTTGTGAAGTACCTTTTTTAGAAAATTCGAATTTTCTCGGGTTTTGCAATTTTACCCTATTCAACTAGTTTCTTCATTTCTCCCATCTTACGAACATGGGAATGACATAATTACGACAAGCATATAAAAATGAAGATTATTTAGAAAATTAAAAAAAAAAGAAAAAAAAAAGAAGGAAAAAAAGCATATGCTGAAAACATAGATATTTATATAAAAATAAATAGAAAATCCTCAAGATAATCATCACAAATACTATAGCCTTTTGTTATAGTAATGTCGAGCCAAGTTGCAAACCTAAGTATCCCTAAAGACAAAATCTTTTGTTGTTTATAGTCAATAGGATGATTATGGGATTAAGAAATAATAATGGTTGAATGATTTTGCATTTCAATAGGGAAATTTGACTCAAATTTGTTCACAAAGTGGATAAATATGGCAATTTTGAGAAGCAATTCAGGTTAAAAGATTTATAGAAAGCCAGAGTTCTCTGAATAGCTAATGAGTAACACTGATTATATATCATGCTTTAAATGACATGCATATTCCAATGGAAAACTCTAACCCACCTATGAGTATGCACATAGTTGTCTCTAGAACTATCTTCAGTACTTAGTATTAGCACTATCAAGTTATCATGTGGGACTTACCCCAGCCGGATGAATCCTAGCTCTGTGACTCCATGTCTCTAACATCTTGGATGTACAAGAGATAAGATAAGTGGTGAAGATATGAGCAATTGATTCTTTCATCAGATCCTTGAAAAAAATGGAAGATATGGAGGTTCCTATTGGAGACAACCCAATTTCAAATATCGAGAGTTTTGCCGGTAAGTATGAGTTACATAACAAAGTGTTGATTTAGGCACCTAAGGATAAAAAGTTATTTTGATGCTGCTCGCCTCAGGCTTGGTGTAAAGATGTCCACAGACTAAATCTTGCATCTAAAATCTAGAAATTAGAATATCCACGGAGTTATGAGATAAGTGTTTGATGTAGTGACATGAGTGAAATGGCAAGTAAAACAATACTCAAGTGGAATATCAAATTTTCAAACAAGATTTAAATTTTGCCATTAAGTAAACATCGAAAAGTTGGAAAGGAAAGGTCTCAGAATTTGAAAGACAGAGAAACGATAGGAACTCAAGATGGAAAATATTGTACTAACAATCTGGAAAACATTGGACATGTTAGCATGTGTACAGAAACAAGATGAACATTAAAAAAATAATTAAAAAAACCTAGACATTTTGCAAGACTTATGACAAACAATAACCAGTCATCGACGTTGAATGGCCTATGGATCCACATCCTAAAAATAGAGATTGTAAAAAAAAAAAGGAAATATTGGAATATATTTAGTTCCTAGAAAATGCTAGGGGAAGAAATTTGAAAGGAAAATGGAAGGAAGAAAAACATAAGGAAAAAAAAATTATATTTCTCTTGTTTGGTCATTCATGAAATTTTAAGGAAAAAATCTATATATTTTTCTCTTTCCACAAATTTAACTCTCTTATTTCATATTTGTACACATTCTAACCAGCCATTATTTTTTTTTTTTTTTTTTATGGGTAAAAGATAATTTAGACATGGCACTATCAAAACATGGGGGGCACAAAGTAAAGAATTAGGTATAGCAAATATGCTCAATCCAAGTCAAGATACAAATCCTAACTGCTTGTTCATCTAAAAGGATGGCAATGCCTAAGAAAAGAGGCGTGAAAATTAGAGGTGCAATGTAGATTGTATCTTCTATGACTCCATATGATAACATATGCTAGATTGGTATAAGAAAAAAGTCCATGCCATCAACTGAAGACTAAAAACTACCACATCAGGCAATATAATTCTAAAATTATGTTTTTCGGACGTTTTAACTTGCGTCCTTATGTGAAACTGAGTTTTAAACCAATTAAGCTAGATTAGAGTTATAGTCAAGAGTAAAGAATCTAATCAATGTAATTCAGTAACCATATGCAACCTGAATTATAAACCATAGTACAAAAGTTAGAGCCTACCTATTGCTTACAAAGCAGGCCTAGGCTGGTATTTAAAAATTTAGACCCAAAATTTTCCCCATATAATCAAGTTATGGAACATATAGTTAGGTCTCAAGATTTTGCTTCGACATTAAGAAGCTTCAGTTTCAATCTAGTCACGAGATCTTCTTAGTAAGTCTTCCCTTGAGGAAAAGAAGATTCACGAAGAAAAGAGAGTTTTACATCATTGAGACTCAAGAACCATTAACATTAGCACTATATTGAGCATTAAAAAAAACTGAAGAGTTGAAAAAGTAAAAAAAAAAAATTGAAGATCTAACTGATTATAGATCATTTCTCATTTATATACATATGCATTTACACCTTATGAAATAAATAAATTTTGGATCACAATTTCTCTACCCATTGTAAAAGAAAAAGGACACACGTGATCGTAGATTGCTTTATGGAATAAAAGTATGAAAGGAAAACCAAAGAAACAACCAATCATATTTTCAAATAAATGAAATCTATTATTTCTGACGACATCATTTAAAATCCAAAGCTAGTTAAATATTCTCTTGAAAGCAAAATTCAAAAAATAAAACAAAATAAATCCAAATAAATACGTAAGATTCAACTTTTTTCAACATTGTGATCAATTCCACAACAAAAACAACGCCATGATCTGCACTAAATCCTATCAAACTACATGCACTACAAGAAAAATTGGAATTAGAGACGAAAATTAGAGACGGACACTTATCCGTCTCTAAATAGAGACGGATTAGAGATGGATTGCATACAAATTAATTAGAGACGGAATGATTTCCGTCTCAGATTTGAGACGGAAATAATTCCGTCTCTATTTAGAGACGGAAATAGAGACCGAATAATTTCCGTCTCTGATTCTTTAAATCCTCTATTTTAGAGAGGCGGAAATAGAAAAATTCAAAATAATTTAAGGTCTCTAATCGGAGACGGAATGCGGGAGATAAACCGGTCTCTATTTAGAGGCAAATTCGTGCTCTAACTAGAGGAACGGAATGATTTCCGTCCCAAATTTGAGCCAATCATTCCGTCTCTATTTAGATGGAAAGGCCGAAGACCGAATATTTTCCGTCTCTAATCGAAAAACGGAAAAAATCCGTCTTTGATTAGAAGGCGGAAAGTTAGATCTCTATTTTTCGTTTCTATATAGAGACGAATGATTTCCGTCTCAAGTGAAGACGAAATAAAGTCTCTATTTAGAGAGCAGGGCTTGTCGTCTCTGTCAAACAGTTTTATTAGTATCGATTAGAGACAGGGGTATTAGGTCTCTATTTCCGTCTCTAAATAGAGACGGAATGATTTCCGTCTCAAATTTGGGACGGAAATCATTCCGTCTCTATTTGAAAACGAGCAAATACCGAATAATCCGTCTACGAGCCAATTTCTAATTATTGACCTTTTGAAAAAAATAAAAAGTATGAGACTAAAAAATTCGAAATCTCTTTGTCCCTCAAAGAAATCTAGGTTTTATCCCTAATATTTGTTTTACATGTTTTTTTTTGTTATAATGTTGGAATCTTTCTCTTGTTTGAAAGAAGAATTATGGTCTTTTCAAATGAAATTGCTTCAATTCAAAAATAAATTTTAACAAGAATAACAAAAAAAAAAAATTTTTGATAGCCAACAAGAATAGCCAAAATAGAACATTAATATATTGCTCTGCTCCTCTTCCTTCATTATCTTCCTTTCACCATATCCCCACATCATTTTGTGATAGATGATAAGGTCCAAAGTCAAATGCTAGGTACTTTGGAAATACTAGGGTATTTTAATTTTTAGAGAACAAATAAGAAGAAACTTGTTAAGGAAGTTGTCATTTCATCAAAGAGGATGAATATGTGTTCTACGGAGTCTTGCTGCTTACTTGCACGGTTATTTGATCAAAGCAGTTCTTCACCTTCACATGATTCAAGTGCCATATCTTCAAAAACCATAGAAGGGACCCATGTCAAATGATAAAGCAAATTGTGAAAAAAAAAAAAAGCTACTAAGACAAAGGAAGACAAGCAAGGGAGAGAGAGAACATGATTCAAGAGGAAAATTAGAGCGAAAGAAAGAATAGAAATACTAAAGGCTTGCAAAAAATTTAACCAAGAATACCTACACAGAGAAAAGCTATCTTGAAATGTAAAAAATAGTCGCACAATGCCGGGGTGATCCAATTGATCGAGCACAATGCGCTCTAACTTCACATAAGCTGTCTTATTTTCTTTTGTGATGAACTTTTTGTCCATGATTTTCAAAGCATGCCTGATTCGAATCTTTACTGCACAAAAAAAAAAAAAAATTCTTCTTGTACTTTAACCTGGAGTCAATTGATATGAAATAGAGAAACAAATAATATTTTTGAATATTTTGATCATTTGACAGGATTTTTGCTTTTAGGGCCATTTATATAGTGTTGAGTGACTTTAGCTTTGCTTGCCTTAAAAATCCAAAAATTAAAACCCACGTTCTTTCCAGCTATGTTTGGTTGTCCAAAAATGCGTAAAAAAGAAAGTGTAACAGAAAATTTAAGAAATAATTAATAAATTATTTTTTAAAAATTTCCTAATTTATTTTTTCTTTATTATATAAAAACATAAATCATGTTAGAATAGATAGAATTTAATTATATTTAAATTTATAATAATATAATAATGAAAATTTAGAAAGAGGATTCGATTCAAGTTCTAGCATGAACAGTTAACTACGTTCTAACAAATTGCTTAGTTATCAAATAAAAATAATAAAAGCTAGGCCAAGGCCCACCACTACTTAATAATAAAAGCTAGGCAACCAGGCTCCTAAGTGGGCCCCAAGTATTGGGGCCATGTAATTAGTTTTGACCGACATTGTTGTCCATGAAATGTCCAAGTGTTATTTTGCGATTTAAAGTAAGTGGAATTTTTTTTTCCAATGGAGGATCAAAGGAAAAATCTTAGTTTTTTGGATTCCCCATTTTATTATTATCGAGTTTGGCAATTAGGACTTCCTTTTCTGAGATTCTCTTACCTGTTTTTTTTATGGATTAGTACCTAATTTTGCCCATTTACGTAATCAATAAAAATAAATTAAATGTAACCTTGTGGTGGGGTCACCTAATCATCACTAGTTCAAGTCCATTTCGTAGCACCAAAGGTTCATTCGATCGGTAATTTCAGGTCCTATGAAACTAAGGGTGTTAATGAGTCAAGCTAGTTACTTGATCTTGATTATTAAATGCTAACAATCAAAACCAGACATCAATTCCAGATGACAAGTGCCCAAAACAATTCAACAACCCGACTTATTTATGAACATTAACAAACCAAACTAAGATCTCAGCATAGTACATAAAATCATAGAATGTCCACTTTTTATTTTAGTACAGAGCTAAACACACGTGCCAATAAAAACCAGACATAAACTTCAGATATACAAGAGCTCAAATGGCTTAATAACCAAACACATTACAGTGTAACAACAATCAAAACTAAAGGGCCCGTTTGGTTCCTTCTTTTGAAAACTATTTTCTGTTCTTAAAAACAAAAAGAATAAGGAAAACACATTTGGTTCCCAGTTGTTTTTTGTTCTGAAAAACACAAAGAACACTAAATTCAAATAACAAAAAGAGTTTTCATAGAACACCTTCTGGTGTTCTCTATGTATTTCAAACATTTCTTGAAACCGAGTTTTTTCAAAAAACAAAAGAACCAAACGACCCAAAACTTCTAACAAGGTCCCAATTTCAGCCCAGGTTATATATGATTGCACATTGCTCAACATACCTCGGATGCCTTTAGCACCATGCTTAGATCATTGAAATTTTAGCCTAAAAGTGCTATAATGGAATCCCATATTTCTTCGTAGTTTGCGGTTGCTTCGAGTGCAAAACCATGACACTAAAAGAAAAAAACAAAAGCAAAATATCTCATGGATGGAACCAAGTTCTTTATTATTGGAATTAAATAACTTTAATATTTAAAGGGAACAACAATTTTTATTATGAAAAAAAAAAAAACCTCTTGCATATCCCAACAATACAAATATACTTATATGATCATATCATTCCAACAAAGCTGAATGAACACCGGTATTATCATGAATAGTGATATCATCATCACATCATCCTTGCTATACCAAACGTTGATCAACAAGGAAATATAAATATGTATAAGCTATAATAATAATAATAATAATAAGAATAAGAATAAGAATAATAATAATAATATTATCTGATACCAATTTTGAACACGTAAAATCACAGTAAAATCATATCAAGTCAAAAAGCCTTATAATTATAATAATCAATCTAAACACAGCAATTGCTAAAAGTAATCTTAATATGCATATCATGATGATTATGTCTAAGTCTTCCATATTATATTTATCTAAAATCACTATTTATTCAGAAAATAAACACGATTATGGGTCCACTACGCTTCCATTATCATTCCTTTTTTACTGTTTTTGACTGAATAATATTCGGGAAACAGAGCCGGCATGTTAAATCCCATGAATAAACGAGGACTATCTATACCTTCACCGTGGGGACTGCTTCAAATAATACCAAACTCGACCCTAATTCGTTTCCTACCTTGTGTAGAGCGTAAATAAGAATTTTAACGATTTAATGGACGATAATCACAAATATTTCTTGAGACCAATCACGATTTTATTTCTACATAATCTGAGGCTTAGATAATACGATTTTATTATTTTATAATAATAATATGTGTATTATTATTATTATAATTATTATTATTATTATTATTATTATCTGATACCAATTTTGAACACGCAAAATCACAGTAAAATCATATCAAGTCAAAAAGCCTTATAATTATAATAATCAATCTAAACACAACAATTGCTAAAAGTAATCTTAATATGCATATCATGATGATTATGTCTAAGCCTTCCATATTATATTTATCTAAAATCACTATTTATTTAGAATATAAACACGATTATGGGTCCACTACGCTTCCATTATCATTCATTTTTCTTGTTTTTTGACGAATAATATTCGGAAGAAGAGGCTACGGCATCTCTGTTAATCCAGCCCGGACCGACGGTAGGACTATCTCTTACTTTCACCGTGGGGACACCTTCAAATATTACTAGCTCAACCCTAATTCGTTTCCTATCTCTTACCTTCATAGGTAGGACACGCTTGAATAATGCAAGCTCAACTAATTAGTTCACTGCAATAATAATAATAATAATAATAATAATAATAATAATAATAATAATAATAATAATAATAATAATAATAATAATAATAATAATAATAATAATAATAATAATAATAATAATAATAATAATAATAATAATAATAATAATAATAATAATAATAATAATAATAATAATAATAATAATAATAATAATAATAATAATAATAATAATAATAATAATAATAATAATAATAATAATAATAATAATAATAATAATAATAATAATAATAATAATAATAATAATAATAATAATAATAATAATAATAATAATAATAATAATAATAATAATAATAATAATAATAATAATAATAATAATAATAATAATAATATATAATAATAATAATAATAATAATAATAATATAATAATAATAATAATAATAATAATAATAATAATAATAATAATAATAATAATAATAATAATAATAATAATAATAATAATAATAATAATAATATATAATAATAATAATAATAATAATAATAATAATAATAATAATAATAATAATAATAATAATAATAATAATAATAATAATAATAATAATAATAATAATAATAATAATAATAATAATAATAATAATAATAATAATAATAATAATAATAATAATAATAATAATAATAATAATAATAATAATAATAATAATAATAATAATAATAATAATAATAATAATAATAATAATAATAATAATAATAATAATAATAATAATAATAATAATAATAATAATAATAAATAACATGATGGCTTATGAAAAGTATGAGAAAAAGATCGAAAAAAAAAACAAACATTAAAACTATAAATTTCCTACACCCTTCTTATACATATATACTACCACCTTCACCACCTTACCTTCTTCTCTGCCTTTTCTTCTTCCCTTCTTAACCTTCTTCTTCTGCTGCACCTTTTTGCGTTTATTTTCATCGAAATACTACTCATCTGTTTGCATTTTTAGTTTCTTTGTGTTGTTGATCCTCGATACATGTATTAGCTAGGACTTACATCTTTACGAAACCACGAAGAAGGAAATACAAGAAAAGTTTTACGAAGTTTCTAATTTGTTGCTCCTATTATTTTCATTTAGTTAAATTCTCACGTGTACCACTCTTGCATGGAAGAATTAAGCTCCCTTCTTGAATTTCATTCAGGCGATTAGTCATTGTCATCAACTTTTAAGTATTACCAAAATCAAAGTGAACCTTTATGAAATGGATCAACAATGGTTTGCATCATGGCTTTTTTCAGTAGGAGCAAAACACCTTTTCTCATTTAGCCACACCCACCATCCACAAATCATTATGTATATCTGATTGATGCGCGGGTTGGAATATATGATGATGCGGATTGTCGGCGCAAAGCCAAAATTCACACGGCCAAATCTGACTGGCATCCTTTGTTACTTTTCGGTGGGAATTTGCAATTGACTAGCATATTCCTCGCTCCACTCTTCAGGGTTTTTCCTCTCCCAGTAAGGTTTTCTTTTCTCTTTCTCCAATCAGTTTATTGTTTTGAATTTTGATTTTTCACTCACTTACTTTGATTTCTAGGGTTCAATTTTCTTTTTGGGGTTTTTCCCCCTCTTGTGTTTGAATTCTTGTTTTTGGATTTGATTTTGTTATTGTCTGTTCGAGGAAGTTTATGGGAAAGTTCAGTTTTTGGGGTTTATATGGATGTGTTATGAAAGTCAGCATGCTGGAGTTTTGTCTGTGATACTTATCTTTGGTTCTATTTAGTAGTTGCTTTATTTAGAATTTCTTTGGATTAGTTTAATTTCTTGAGATTACGTGTTTAGGTTTTCAGGAATTTGGCGTAGTCGTATGTTGTGGAAATTGAATTTATGATAGTGTTTGCTCCTCTATTTTTATTTTCCTGCCATGTTATGGTGATTTTGATGAGTTTTAGCTTGATTTTCTTGCTAAAAGTACAAAATTCTAGACTGGGGCTTATCAGGACTATGGTGGACTACGTTGGAAAAAATTCAAGATGATCTTGAATGTTTGGGAAGTATGGACTTGTCTTTTGAATCCATAATTGTTTGGAAAGGAATTTGTGAATTATTTTCACATTATAACCAGGAGAATCCAGGAATTATTTGAAACAAGGGGACATATTCAGTTTATATCTATTGGAGATAAGTTTAGAAATAACTTCTTTTTTAAAGTAGCTTTTGGTGAACTATATAGACTTCTTGTGTTTATAAATAGTCAGTTTGAAGGTCTTTAACTCTTTCATGGACTGGCGAATACTGGCTGCTGCTTGTCGCCATTGTACATTACCATTTTCTATTTATGAGATACAAAAATCTTGAGTGGTCTACTTTGAATGGCATATACCTACCATCTTCCCCCTGAATTTCATTTAAACCCCCCCAATCAATGGGTGTCCCCCATTTTCCATAATTAATCTTTTGGGTCTCTTAATTCTCATAATAAACTTGTACATACTTGATTTCATTTCATTGGTCTTCAGATGTTTTAACTCCAGTCCAACTGATTTGATCGAGGGCGAACTTGATGGGTTTGCTATGTTTTCTAAGCACTATTCTCATCAATTGAGACAAATTGGTGTTGTAATAATATAATATATAGCCTATGAAACCATACAGTAGTCCCTTTTCTTGCTTTCTGCTCGCAGTTAGCTCTACCTATTATATTTACCGATTTATATATATATATATATATATATATATATATATATACTTATATATATATATATATATATATATATATATATATATATATATATATAGATTAAGATTTTTAACATATTCTTTTATGTATCTCTAATTATCGTTTTTGGAGATGTCATTTTTTAGCTTCATGTTTGCGATCAATCATTGTCCATTAAATGCATAGTCATAATTAGCCCAAATAACATTAACAATATATTCTTATTTTTATTATATAAGGACTAGAAATTTAAAAATATATAAAATATTGATTGTCCTCGTGTGTTTCATTAACGGGGAATTAAGTATGAGTTCGACCAGGACAATGGATGTATAATAGGATGTAGCGGTGGTTATTTAAACCAAAATTTGTTGATGGAGTGCATGTTTTGTTCAATTTGCGATTAGTCAACCAAATGGTGATGAATGAGAATAAGGTGTCAGTGTGGTATATTGTAGAATCGAAAGTTTTTGGCGAGAATGTGAGATTACACCTAGTCGAAAGGGTTTTGTACCCGATTATTGTAGTGGAGTTTCATGGGAAACTATTTCGTGAGAATTATGAGCGGGTGAAGTGCATACATGAAACATGCTCTTTGGATCTTTTGGTCCATACCATACCATGGTTATGGATGCAGGTGGACCTGACTTGGACTTTGACACTATGGAGGAGAGTCCAAATCCGATAGCAAAAAAATTGTATGAGATGTTACAAGCGGCCGATCAAGCATTGTGGCAGGGTGTGAGAAAGCACTCACAATTATCTGCAGTAGCTCGATTGTTGAATATTAAGTCAGAATATCATTTACCGGAGAGATGTTATGATTCCTTATTGGAATTTATGAAAGAGGCACTACCTCATAGAAACACATTGCCAGAGAATTTTTATGATACGAAGAAGATGGTTGAAGGATTGGGTCTTCCTGTGGAGAAAATTGATTGGTGTGAGCGTGGGTGCATGATATATTGGGGTGTAGATAGCGCTTTGAAGTGTTGGAAGTTATGTGGGCATCCTAGGTACAAAAGGTAGAGGAAGAGAGTCAACAAAACATGAGGTGATATTCCGTATAGAGGATGTATTACTTTCCTCTCATTCCTAGGCTCACGAGATTGTATGCTTGAGCAGCGCTAAGGATATGCGTTGGCATGATGATCATGACAAGGAAGACGGTGTTATGCATCATCCATCTTACTCGAAGGCTTGGTTTCATTTTGACCAGATGCATCCTTCATTTTCCTTGAGGAGAGTAGAAATAGCCGAGGTTGGGATTGCCGCCGAGGCGGATTCATGGATTTGGTGTCGGGTAAGCAATATTCATGTTTGACGATCATTGTAACACCATATAATTTGCCACTTAGGGATGTGTATGAAAAAGAGCCTTATATGTTCTTGTCGATGGTGTACGGGCGAACAACCTAAGCGTAAGATAGATGTGTTCCTTCAACCAGCGATAAATTTGAATTGAAACACTTGTGGGAGGTGGGTGTTGAAACATATGATGTGTCTAAAAAAACGAATTTTCAAATGAGCATCTTTGTTATATGGACTATTAGTGATTTCTTGGCATACTCAATGTTGTCTGGATGGAGCACAGCCGGTAAATTAGCTTGTCCGCATTGTATGGAGTACTCAGATGCATTTTCACTCCCAAATGGTCGTAAGACATCATGGTTCGATAATCATCGAAAATTTCTCCCTCAAAATCACCCCGCGAACGAAGCGAAGCGCTTTATTAAAATAAAACAATTTCTTCCAGTCACACGCCCACTAGATGCAGGCGAAATTTAGAGCATGTCGGATGTTGGGACTTAGAAGGAATTGGCGGAAGGCGTGCGGATGGGATCAATAGCAGCATTTGTGGCTAGTGGTTGTGGTTGGAGAAAGCGTATTAGTATATTTTGGGATTTGCCTTACTGGAGTACCAATCTGATTCGTCACAATCTCGATGTAATGCACATAGAGAAAAATGTATTTGAGAATGTGTTCAATATTGTCATGAACATTGAGGGCAAAACAAAAGACAACATCTTCAGGAGGATTTGGCGATGTTTTGTCGTAACAGAAGTTAAAAGAAGAATGCTAATGGTAAATATCAAAAGGCAAACTACACTTTGGATAAGAATGGTAAGCAAATTGTTTGTGAATGGGTGAAAAACTTCAAATTTCCTGATGGCTATGTGTAAATATGGGATGATGTGTGGACTTAAAAGTACAAACTTTTGGAATGAAGAATATGACTATCATCTTTATCACGGTTGTCGATAGCATTTCGAACGTGCAGCGAATGTTTGAACCATTGTGATTGAGCTTATCCTTTAAGACTTAACACATGCGAAACTGGGGAGGAAGATGTAGGGAGATTGGAGTTAGAAATTCAGAAATTCTATGTAAGTTAGAGAGGATATTTCCTCCTGCTTTCTTTGACTCAATGGAACATTAGTAGGTCCGCTTGCCATATGAAGCCCGAGGATAGCGAGGCAGAATGCGGTTTCGTTGGTTGTGTACCCGTTGAGTACTAACTTCTCATATTAAAATTTCAATTTCATTGATATTTGATGTTAATAACATATGAAAACATTTAATTGTTGTCATATATATATATATATATATATATATATATATATATATATATAAGTTCACTTAAATCATTTGAAAAAATAACCATTAATAAGGCTCGAGTTGAGGAGTTCCAATAATGCGTATTTAGTTGAAGAAGCATCAAACTTTTGTTCGCATTACTTTGAATCGCGTGTTCACACAAGGCAATCGGAATGTACTTGCGTAATGATGATAGGCGGGAGTTCTTCATTTCAATAGAAGGTAATTTGTCAATATTCACGTATCTGGGGCGATCTTATGGGGCTATGAAGGCCTAGGCGATTGAAGGCGGGGAACAAGACTGCTCAAACCTATATTCTTTTGAATTGTGATGAGGTTACACCTTATATCGAGTAAGTATTTTTGAATATTAGTAAAATTATTGATTTTTGTATTTTAATGGTTTTATTTTTTTATTTGAAGTATTTACATTCTCAATCTACGTGAACAAGATCGAAGAATTAGTGATGCTGACATTGATCAAATGCTCGATAATAATTTTGTTGAATGGTTCAAACTTTATGTAAAGTATTTAGTTTCCTACATAATTTTTTCATAATCGGATATTTTAAATCAAATACATATTGACATTAATATTTTTTTTTTTTGATAAACGAGCCACGTAATCCTATTAACGTGACAAACATCTTTGTAAAAGCTCTTGTTGAAGGACGAATAGAACCACACTGTCATAATCAATGTGCTTTGTCAATGGGTACCAAATTTCATACTATAGGCCACGGGATGGTCGAGCTACATGAGCAGTGGTGTTTGCGTGGGTACAGTATAGTGAGAATGCTAGTGATTATTATGTGACCGGATTGATGGTAATATTGGAGTTAAGGAAGTATCCTGATTTTATCCATTCAAAGAACGGTTCTATTTAAATGTGATTGGTTTGACCCTTCAAGGCATGGTACTAAGAGGCGCAATTCTGACCTCGTAGAAGTCAACAAAGTAGAAGGTTTGTAAATGAACTTCATGCAATGCGGGCGTGCGGGTATATTATGTACCATATCAACCCGTTAAAACGGCCCAAACGGATTAGATAGCTGTGTGAAAGATTAAGGCGAGGGCAGTTGTAGAGATGCCTAAATTGTCAAAGAAAACTTCTTCAATGCCGGAATTGGCCTTTCAGGACAATGAAATTAATTTACATCAGATTGAGGTGGTGGAGGACAATGATCTTGGTCTTCTTAATGATCCCGAATGGTGAGATATAGAGTTCTGATGTAGGAGATGATGAATTTGAATCGAAGATGAAGTTTGAACATGTTTTGGAATACGAGATCGGAAAGATATGAAGATGATGATGAAGACTTCTTGATTTGTAGTATTTTTGCAATCTTGTTAAAAACACCCTAGTAAACTTATCTCCCAAGTTATTATAATCACTAGTTGTCCATTTTCTAACTTCTTAACCTGGCTTGTGATGTAATGGGAAAAGATGAGTTTGGAATTTTGTGTTAGTTTCTGTTTCTAGTTTTTTTTTTTTAGGGAAAGAATTATGTAACAATCCTTGCTTTAGTGGCTCAAGAAACTTTTTAATGATTAACCTGCACTTGAAAATAGATTTTATATCCATAAGTCTATAATCATAAATAAGTATATTTGCTCTCTTGAATCTCTACTTGTTCTTAGAAACTTTTTCTTTTTCGTATCGACAATAATGCTTTGGAAATTTTGGAAAATTTATTACCTTTCAAGGATGAGTATAAAAGCGAAGCATAATATAAATGGTATTAGGATTGTTCCATTGGGAAGGACGAGACATTAGAGAGATAACCCATCGTGTTAGGTCACTAGTTGTAGTTTGATTTGAGTTTAGTGATGTTGTGCACATATCATAACTCATACCACGACCGAAGAAATCGCCGAATTGAAGTATTATCTGCCCTTGTCAACACAACCTAAATTTTCTTTCGTTTTTCATGTGGTTCCAAGTGTCGGCGATTTTCTTTTTGTTTCTTGTGAATTGTTTGATTTGGGTCTTTGTTGGGGAAAATGAGAGTGTTTTTTATTAATGATTAATATTTATTTTCCATTATCTTGCGGATTGATGCTTTGATTTATTCTATTGGGTGTGCGTGAGTTCGATCATGTGAGAAAACCATACCATTTTTAAATTTTCTTCAAGTATATCTAGGTAGTTTGATTATTATGGCTAGTACTTGAACATTGAAAGTTTCATGGTTTAGCTATTAGAGCCCACGATGCATGGATTACTAAGGTTCATTTTCATTACTTTGTTTTCCATTTTAGGTATATGCGTTGTTTAAGTTTTTAATTGATTGGTTTCACGGTATGCAGTTTTGCTATTGCGATTTGGGTAGAGAAGATATAGGGTGGTGTCGTGGTGGTTGTGATTGTGATTTTGCTGTTGAAGATATTTTCTATCTTTTCCTTTTTCCAGTTTTGCTCTACATCGGTTTTTTTTTTTTTCTAATTTATTTTTCGTTCTTATTAATGTTGTTGGGCTTAATAATCACCTGATTCCATGGCCTAGTCCACAAGATTATAATTATCCAGTTGCTAGGTGGTTCTTTGTCCTAGGCTTATTCAGATCCAGGTTCCAAACAATTTATGATCAAGGCCTTAGGACGATACTGTGGGCTAATGCCCCAGAAACCTCTCTAATTTTATGATTATTATTATCTTTTGAAAAAAGAGGCTCTTATTGTCTCAAAGAATGGTAAAATCATGCTATCAAAAAAAAAAAGAATATTAAAATCATTATCGTAGAATCAATGTCAAATGCTTAGGTTAAGTATGAATTGCATGATACCTTTATACAAAAACAAGTATGAGTTCTGCTATTTTTTATACTATTGATGTTATTGCTTACAACTATTGTGATCATATTTTAAGCAATCAGGGAAGGACTATAGTAGAAGTAAGTACTTACAATTGTATGCCACATGCCTTTATGCTATTGTGATCATATTTCAAGATAAGATACAACAGTGACTTTATGCTTGTAGATTAACACTTTATGCTTGTTGATGAAATTCTTGGGTCGTTGGTTTACTAACCATCATATGTGCAGATGGGTAGAGGTAAAGGAAGGAGAGATCCATGAAGGTAGAAGGTAAAGGAAGGAGGAAACCATGAAGGTAGAGGTAATAATAATAGTAGATCTTGGGCTGAGTCTATTGATGAGATAAATCATGTACCAGAGACCCAGACATGGCTCCCGTGATACGATCACAAATTCGCCGGTACAACCATCACCTCCTCCGCGCCGACCTGGAGCTACAGCAATTTAAGTGGCTCACGCATCAGCATCTATTGCTGAATCTATAAATGTTGAGGCCAACATTGATGGTGCTTCTAGATTTGACCCTAGAGATGTGATCACTATTGAGAACAGAGAGTAAGCTTTCATCAACTTAATTTTCTTCTAATAATGCAAATAGAAGCATGTATTGTATTAACATGTCATAAGCATTACTATCCATCAATCTAGGAAATTTAGTTACCACTCAAGTGCTTTAATGAAAGATAGTCATAATTGATAACATTTAATTAATTGACATGTACCAATACACTATAATACTCTTAGTTTTATGTAATCAAATGTGGTAGAAAGAGTCAACTTAATTTTTTTTTCTTTAGTTTTGTTTTAGATCAGTTAGTCAAGCCCGTATCCTCATCATTTTTTCTTAGAATTCGCTAGGCTTGAGCTATCCCATTAATTACTCTAATCCTTAACCAACATGAAGGTTTCAAACACAAACACTTGTCCACAATGTATATAGGTTTGGATAAAAATATATGTTAAAGTCATTTTTAGTAAATTTTAAGTCAGGAGATGAGGGAGACATTATTAGTATCCAATCTAATCACGATTAATATCATTACCAAGCAAACTTCTTTATTTGTTTAGTATTATTAACTCTTTTCAATACTGAAACTAACAAGAAAGTAATTTTCATCATAGGTTGTTGCCTCACGAAAAATGCTCACGGATGATCACTAAGACTTTCGAGCAGCTGACTTCACAAGGATCGGTATACTTGGAAGAAACGTTCCTCGAGAACACTAAAGATTTGTATTTTGAGGATTTTCAGGCAATATTTCTTTCAAATATATTGTAATTTTTAAATATAAAATGTGTTTGTACTAACTATTTGTTTTTGCAAATTTATAGAAATATTTTGATTGGGATCAAAAAATAAATTGGCATAGTCAAGATTCTTTGGGAAAGCAGAAATATTTAGATACAAAGAGTTTCATTTGGACCATTAAGAATCACGAAGCGAGAAGCCGGCCTATGTTGATGATATTTGGAAGGCATGGAATGATGAATTCAATAAACTGAGTACATAGTAAGGCGCGTGAACAAATGCATCCCGACGAGGCGGTGAACACGCCCTCATACGGAGGATCTATCCGCACATTCTTCATGCTAAACGCATGGTTGAGTTTTACGATAAGAAAATTTGTTACAATAATATTTTAATTGTGTGATCACATTATATACATTTTTGTTTTAACTCATGAACAAAGTTTGGGAAAGAAACTACATACTATGAGTTGTTTATTTGCAATCATACTAAAAGGAGTGATGGCTCATTCATCAATGAGAAAGCCAAAGCTTTGAATGTGAGCATCTTAATTAAAATTTAATGTTTTATTATTTAATAGTTAATTATTTCATTACTAAATTTATAAATTTACAATGTATGATGTGTTGAGTGTAGGATGATTTCATCAGGCTACGGAGGATATGTCCCCTGACCGGAGGAGGGTCATCGAACCGTCGATTGATGACAATGAAATTTTTGTTAAAAATGTCGAAGTGAAGAAATGGTACTATATGGTATTGGCTGCGAAATATCAACATGCGTAGCATTGCCTCTTTTAGTGGCACTTCACTGCGACGGTCCGCGACCATGAGTTGAAGATAAATTGCAGCTTGTGCAGGAAGAAAATAAGTTGTTACGTGATCAGTTTAAGGATTTGCAAGAGCAAAATGAAAAAGTGCAGGAGGAGATGCGTAAACAAATGCAAGAGGAGATGTGTAAACAAATGCGGGGAGATACGAGCGGATCTGAGGAAGCGAGTATAAATCCGCAGTTAGCGCTTTTTCGTGGTGACAATGATCAGTAGCTATATTTGACACTAATATTACCATTTTGTTATTTAAGAATACTATTGATTTTATAATTAATTAAAAGTATTGTGTATTTCAACTTATTTAATGATATCTATTAATTTAACTGTAGCACATCTTAATGATTTCATATCAGTGGCTTCGAATGACAATAAGATCGGTGAAAGTCAAGACATATCAACAAAATATTAGTATATATAGACGAGAATATAAATAAAATTTTAAATGCGATCGAAGACGGAATCAAATCCGTCTACGATCAAAGCTGAGTAGGCAAGAAAGTGAGTCTCACGTGAAAGGCGGAATCAGTCAGATCTGCGAGCAGAGACGGAATTTAAGACCGAAAATTTCGTCTCTGGTCAAAGATGTAAAATCCGTCTACGATCAGAATAAGATTTTGGTAGAAAAATTAAATCTGGATGAAGTGAGATCAATCATCTAGGCGGAAGGCGTTGGTAGAAAACCCCATCTGGCAGGCGGATCAATCTTCCAGTTAAAGGCGAGATTTGAGCCGAAATTCGTCTGAGTTGAGGCGGGCCGATCGTCTCGGCGGAGGCGATTGAACAGACCTATTCGTCTGATGAGCAGGTCAAATCAATGCTGGCGAAGCGAGCTGGCGAAAATTATGTGGGTGGGTGGCCTTAATTATTAATTTAGAGACGGAAAAATCCGTCTCTAATCCGTCCCGATTAGAGCGAACTTTTCAGATCTCTAATCGACGGATTGGCGCATTAGAAATCACTACCGGCGTTTTTAAGGCGAAAATTTAGTCTCTGTCGAAGTGCAGAGATACGTTTCTAGACGGATTAGAGACCAGGTAATAAAATCTCTAAATGAAGGTTTTTTTGTAGTGATGCACTCAATATCACTTCGCCTAAATGCACTTCTTCTTTAGTCCAAATTAATTGGAAGCCAAAAAGAACAAAATCGCTAGATGAAACCAAAATGGACCAATCCTCTAGAATCATCCACTAAAAATTGGATTGAGCTCCACAAATGCATCACCATCAACCAATTAAAGGTTGGATGAAAAGAGAAGAAAACATCCTTTTGGTTGGAATCAGAGAAAATAAACCTTGCCCTTGAAGAAACTAATAAAGTTTCCCCTATGATTTGCACATCAAAGAACTGTGCAATAAAAATGAGCAAACACTTACAAGTTATCTAAACTAAGAGAAGCCATCTTCACGCCTTTTCTATAGGGAGGATTCAATATCTGAAACATAGGCTACCATACATCTTCTACAACACAGTGACATAAGAGTCCTTAGAAAAATGAAATACTTGCAGTTCAAAAGCTCGACGAGTTAAAATCTCTCAAATCAATAGCTTACTTACCTAGATTCATCATCTATCATGCTCAAAATTTCCCTGACTGCAAATTTGAATAAAAATTGAAACAAAAAAAAATATGCTTGAAGCATGGATTGTTGAACTTACCACTACTAGGGTTTTGAAAGCGAGTCATATTTTACTTACCGACATGAGCGGTACTAGACCCGTACAGGAATAAAGTTGGTGAATAGTAAATTCCTGATCAATGAAAGGGGGATTTTGTTGTCCATTAAAAAATAAATAAAGGGACGGAATAGTAGTTTTATGATTTTCGTCGAAGAGAGAGTTGTTGTTGGAGAAAGAAAGAGAAAGCTTAGAAAGAGAAAGTCACAAGAGTTGAGAGTGAAGAGAGAGATAAAGAGATGGGGAAATATAGGGGGAGGAGGAAGAATGGGTTTTTTTTAGAGAAGGACCGAGAGAGAAAGAAATTTAGCCAGTGAGTTCTCATGGGATGAAAAGAGGTAGGGATGTTTTAAAAAGCATTTAAAAATATATTTATCTTTAAAGTTAATTTATTCAAACAAAATGAAATTAATAAAATTTTCAATAGTTTATTTAAAAATATATTTGATAAATATTCAAATATATTTTAAGTATGATTATGGTTCTTTGTAAAAAGTATGATTTATAGTTCTTTGTAAAAAAAATGTATGATTTAGGCTTACTTAAAGAAATATTCAATATCAAAATAAACATTTTAATATAAAATAAATAAATATTAAAATTGATAAAATATATTTCAAAAATAAATTCATTTGTTTTTTTATTTAATATTTAGCTTGAGGTGATAAATAAAAATTTTAAATTTATTCCAATATGTTTTAATTAATATAAAAATAATATATTTATATATTTATTAATTTTTTAATTCATGTGACTATATTGAGTTTTGTGATAATTTTGAAAGCAATTTAAAAAAATTTAATTTCATAATTTAATATATTTTGTGTGTCATCCGATACCGACCCAAGTTATTAAGACTAAGATATTGAGACGATATACCTTGGGACCCTCAGGAGTGAATGACTAGCGAGACTTTGAACCATGTTTAAGAGTAGAGAAATTTCGTATTAAAAATCAGATTTTGAGATAATAAAATAAAAACTGTATTATTATATACATTAGAGAATATTGATAATTAATAAATTTTTTTACCTAGACTTGTAAATAGAATGTCAAGCTATCTTGATAAAATATATCATAGCTTGTAAATTTTAACCTTGACTTAAAAATATCTATCAAGGTAAGCTTATCACATATGTCAATATTGGTGCCCCTAAATTGAACATCTGTCGAGGTAAGCTTTTAAAGGCTCATATTTGTTATTTGTTTTCAATTTTAATAGCTATGATGACTTATATTTACATAAGTCAAGAAATTATCGTCAATGAAGCCTTTTTCTTGTAGTGCTCTTGGGCGTACTTACATCGTGGAAGCATTTTCAAGTACCGAAGGTACACAAAGGAATAGGTCAAAAAGATTTTTTTGTGAAAAGAGCCGGTTGGCCCTTTCGCCAATATTTTGTAATCTGAGTAGATATGTTTTAATTTATGTAAATCATAAGTTTGTAATATAAACTTGTTTTACTGGAACTCGTTACATGTAGTGTTATCATTCTCATTTTCTTTTAACTTATTAATCCGGCATTGTGTTAAATCTTGCATTTAGGTGAAAATTTGATAGAAGTAAGATGAAATCTTTTATTTGATATATATTAACAAAATTTATTGACTCCATGTAATGACATGGTCCTTTGTGTCACGACAGAGCTGGTCGCGATGTGTCGCGACAGAACTTCTGTCGCACATGGCATGAATGTGGCGGCGACGGGAGAGCCTTAGGCGTAGCGCGACAAGCTCTTGCCTGGCCAGGCGTTCTATCCGCGGCGGAGTTTCTCTATTATGATAAGACTTGGGCGGTCGACGCGTGTGTGATGAGTTCAGGTTGTCACGTGTCGCGGCCAGGAAGATTTTTTATCTTGACAGAGCTTGACCATGGGAGGAGGTTCCCATGTCACGGCGTGCGCATCTCTGGCAAGCGCATGGCGTGTGCAACCGAGAGAACCTCCTTGCAGGCCAGTCTTATAGCTAGGAAAAATGGCCCACAGGATTTGGGGCATCACAGACCTTCTTTAGAGCGCTTTCTCCCCAAAAAATTTAGGGCTTCACTATGCTATGACCCCTATTCGTCAGCGATTGGGGGTGATGTATAAGTCAAGCTGGATTTGCAGCCACGGTGGCACCTCCGACTTGGTGACGTTGCAGAAGACGAACTTTACGTTGATGTGAGCCGTTAGAGAAGACGGGATTCCGTAGACCATGCGGAGGACAGAATTTAGGAGAGAGTATTTGAGGAGATGAGCATTGAAGGATATGAAAATGAAGAGAAGGAAGAGAGCGAGAGAGTTGAATGATGGCAAGACTGTTAGATTTCCTTTTAGTGGGCTGACAAGTGTTAAATTTTGGACATGATTGTGCTGTCTATTCAGTAACCCAATAAAGTTAGTGATCTATTCCTAGTTGAATTAGGGTTCACATAAATAATTATATAATTATTTCATTAATTACAAATATGGATTAAATCTTGTGGTTTCTGTTTGCCCTTAATGTTGTTTTGATGAATTGATAACATTAAGAGCAATTAAGCTCAATTTGGCGAGGGTCCACAGGTTTAAAACCTACGACACGTTATCGCATTGGCATTGAAGGCATTATCATTGCTTGGAGTTTTACAATCCAGAAAACGAACCTTAACCTCCATATGAGAGAGGCTTACATTCTTTGCATTTGTCTAATTGCAATGGATTCGAGTATGTCTTCTACAATATTGGCTTAAGATCTTTGATTAGTATGCATGATTCTAGAGGTTATGTGGTTTTGATACGTATTTGATTCTTAACGATAATAAAAATCACATCTAATAATGTTATTCTTGTGTATTTAATTTAACAAGTGGTATCAAACGGATCATCTGATCATTTGATTAATAAGATTAGTTTTAATTGCTAATTTGATCTTATACGGATTTTTTGAAATATATATATATTTTGGGAACCCAATTTATGCAAAAATTCAATAATTTTGTTTTTGGTTGAAATCGATGTATGGATTTGACACATAATGTGTTTTTGGGTTGCTTTAAGTGAGATTTGCATGATTATTGTGGTTAAAATCTGGTATATTAGTAATAAACCCATGCATGATCATCACACTAGCCAGCCCATATTAGACTGATTAAGAATCCATATATCTCACCTTTATTAGACCAAACTAATTCAGTTAATTTCAATTCATATAGCCCACATTAAGAAATTCTTACAAAGACATCATAAATCTTTTAAAATTAGTCGGTGTTTATATTACACTTGGGGCAAATTTTATGAAAAGACATCATATATCTTTTAAAATTAGAGACAATTTATAAAAATAATTTTCACTTTGAAATAAAAGAAGATATAAAATCTCGTATTTGGTTTTTATTCAAAGTCACTATTATCCTGCCTACTTACCACCACCTTTTATCTTTATATCATATTTTTAATTTTAAATCTAATACGTTTTTCTCCTTTTAAAGGATCTAATATATTTTCTTAAATTGTTATAAAAGGATAATAAAAATATAGACCTTTTTTTGTTTTTTCCTCAAAAATGTATCCCCTCTACCACTCCCCTTTCAATGCCAACTTGACCTCTTAACCATTTGAACTGTCTTATTGGCTATTAAAAATAACAATAAAGATATAAAAAAAAATCCATTACCAAATTTATCACTTTTAATATTTATATTTTATTGTGTTTCAAAAAAAAAAAGTCTATTTACCTACAAACCACAATAGTAGGTAAAAAAATGATAAATAAGAATATATATTTTTACCTACTGAATGGTTTTGTAGGTAAATATTAATGAGTAAATTATGGGTAAGTTATATTATCCACCAAGTTGGCATGTTCTTGACTGAGCAGGTTTGTAGGTAAATGTATGAGTAAGTGTAGGTAATTTGAGTGTATATTCATGAAAGAAATTAATATTGTATTTACCTGGGAATAGTTTGTAGGTAATATGTTCTACAAATTGGCACCATATTCTGTGCGTTAGTTCATAGGTGAATTGACACACCCCGCCCCCTACTAGCGGCAGGTGTGCTAGCCACCCAACATAAATCCCCAGCCGTTACTTCTAACGACTAGAAATTTTTGTAAACGGCCAGATGTTTGTATTAAAACTCATATAAAATTTTTTCCTTTTCTCAAACATGATTTTGGTAAATTTGGCAACATGACATAAGGACATATTCAATTCTGTGAGCTTCGTTTACTTTTCAAATATGGCCACCGGCAGTTATTTAAACTGACCTCAGACTCGACATTTCTGGCTTCACACTATGTACATACATATACTTTATCAGTTCATACAATTCAAGTATTTCCTTACAAAGATTATTAACTGACACTAATACAAAAGTCGGAGAATCTAATATGCTCCCGGCGTCAACGTGCTGTGCACGGAATAGTTTTTAAGCAGTAAAATAATGAGCTAAGCAGCTCGGGTGAGTGTGTGCTTTATAAAATGTTTGCTTTTTCAAAAAATATCTCAAAAATGTAAAACTCTCTTTTACAATACATTTTCCAGAAACCTTGCTTGCTTGCTTTGCTTTGCTTTGCTTTAAAGGTTTCTAAAACTTTTCATAACTTCTTGCTTGCTTTAAAAGTTTATAAAAATTTTCATCGCAGCGGGGTAAGGCTTGACAACTTCCTTCAAGTTTATAAAACTTTTCATAAGCAAGGCTGATACCCCGTGTATCGTGTTGCTTGCTTACCAGTGGTTGACTTTCAAAACTGTGTGAAAAAAAATGCTTATAAATCAAGATCAACCATTTGGGCACGGGCTTCCAGGTGTCGGTGGAAGGACACAGTGCATCACCTAGGTGGAAGAATGACGGCTTACTTCCCTTAGGTAAATATGGTGGAATGACGGTCTCACGTCTGCCATAATCTAGCTAATCGCGCTAACCTATATACTCCGATGCGTGCCACGGTCTCCCTTTAAATTCCATGATGCATGAACTAGAAGTTTTACTTGACTAAATGATCAAAATGCATGAAATGATGTCCTAACACCACCGCGCACGTACAGAATACCTCTGACTGATATGCTTGCTTAAAACTAGGGATTTTCGTTAGCTATTTTATAAAATATGCATTTGCCACTTGCACTCTTTAAATATGGACTTTTACAACTCAAAACCATTGCTTGCTTGTTTTTTTTTTTTTTTTTTTTGAAGTATGGTTGAATACATCAAAATCATTACTTGTTTGCTTTTGACATATGGTTTAAATCAAAACCATTGTTTGCTTACTAAAACTCATTGCTTGCTTGCTAAAACTCATTGCTTGTTTGCTTTAAAATATGGTTTACAGTCAAAACCATTAAATACCAGTGTAAAACAGTTTATAATAATACACTAGTATTTGAAAAATAGGTTTAGAACACTCACCTTTCCGCTTACAAAACTTGAGCACAACTCCACAACTTCTTCGCCTTTCTTTTACCCTACACACTCAAAAGATTACAGCGAAAACATTAATCGCCTGCGTAATCGCATAAACTTAACGTACTTCATAGGCAAGTCACTTTTAGTAACTAGCACTTATTCACACTCAATGAATATCGCCGAGGCGGTGAGGTATGGTGCGTTTTCATTGAGTTTCATTCTTCTTTGAACCTTTCTTAATCATTTATTAAGGTTCCTATACTATCGGTGTACTAATGTGGGCTTAACTATGCGAAATTACAAAAATCTGGGCTATTGGAAACTTTGGTACCGGTACCAAACAGATTCTGTAAGTTGGTATCGGTACCACTTGTCTTGGTACCGGTACCAAATATGTGAAACACCGAGAAAATCTAATTTCTCAAAAAAGGGAAAAATCGTAATTTTGGTAAAAATCCAAAATTTTTCTAGATCTCGGATAATGAAATGGATTTCACTGTTGGAATCGTCTCGCGAAATCTACAGCTACCCACGTCAGTTCATTAGTTAGGAACTCATTAGAATTGCTCATTTTTGAGGCAGAGTATCGTCTTGAAGTAAAAAACGATATTGATGTTACAAAGTCACATATAACATGCTCTCATAGCGTGCATGTTTTCATGAGTAAGGCTCCATCAAATGGAAATGGAGCCGGCGAGAAGAATGCCGTGTGTGAAATCGAGAGAAGGGACATGGATGACATTTTTGAATTCTTAATGAGGAAGAAGACAAGATAGCCAATAGTGATCATCTTCCCCATTTAATTGAAAGCCAAAATATGCAGAGAGCAAAAACGTGTTGCAGTGAGTGAGGGTTTTGATATTTTTAGAGAGAGAAGGTGCCACTTCTCTCTAAGATCCCGGGCGATCGGATAGTCGGTTCTTCGGGGCGAAGGAAGGCATTCTGGCGAGGGCAACGCGTGGAGCATCGGTTTCTTGGAGTTTCGACAAACTCTGTGAGGTAGGGGTTTTATCCTACTTGTTTTACTCTTGATTTAAGAGTTTTGTGATGTTTGTGTTGGTTTGAGGTCGTGAGGGGTCGTTTGATCGATCCCAAATCTTGGAACCGAAGTGTGGAAATTTTTGGGACCCAATTAGACAGTCCGTGATAGTTTTAGGGACTGATTTGGGTGTTTGTGTCATAGTTTATATAACAAATTGTGTTTTGGTGATTAGGAGACCGAAAATGGATATGGAATTCGGTTCCACCAAGAGAGCAAACGTTTAGTTAATTAGGCTGCCACAGACGGCCATTTGTTATATTTTGATTTGTTCAAAAAGCGATCCGGGTTGCTGAATTGGACCAAAACGATCCATGTGTTGTGTATGAGATTGGTTGAAATGAATGGCTTGAGTTGAGTGGAAATAGATAGGTTAATGCATAAGCTTGATGTGTTAACATGATGTTACAATTATATGGAATATAATTGTGTGTATAGGCCATTGGAGATGAAATTGTGATTTGCTCAATTATATGGAATATAATTGTGTGTATAGGCCATTGGAGATGCAATTGTGATTTGCTCAATTATATGGAATATAATTGTGTGTATAGGTCATTGGAGATGAAATTATGATTTGCTCAAGTGAGCTAATTTGGGTGTTGGTTGATCCATATTGTTGAATTACATGTGGTGTGAATGTAAAATTGAGAATATACATGAGTGATATATTTGTATAAAATGATTGAAATGGCATAATGCATTTCATATGCACTTGGAACCTTCTAGAAATTGAGTGTGAGTGCATGACATAAATTACTGGAAAAACGAACATGATTGCGAAAGGAATTTCACAGGATGATTTTCCGAATAATGGGGTTGGGAAGCGTTCCCGACCGTCATTTTGGATGAGGACATGGCTTGTTTCGGGAAGTTCTTGACACATTAAGCACCGGTTGTCCACGTCTTTTTGCAGAATCTCGGTAGTATATTTTCAAGAACAACAAGTTTTGTTTTGAAGTGGTATTTTCTACCGTACATGGCAGGCGAGTGTGAGGAGTCGAGTGAGGACTCGAGACATGGGGCAGGGATAAAACATTCAAGTAGGATCACGTATTTACTTGGTGTGTGTGTTTAAATTGGGCGTGCGTATGCGCCCAGGTGAGATGTCGTTCAGGGTGATTCCACTGGCGTCTCTTCAAGCTGTCGAGGGAATATTTTTTCAGGTACATGGAGCGTTCGAGAAGACAGCTCATTTTAGAGGCTGATTTTGAAGAAAGCCGAGTTATGGCTTTGATGTTTTGGATAATATGTATTAGAATTGTAGATTTTAATATGTATTTGTATTAAAAGTAATGAGATTAACTCTTGGACTATTGGAATAATAGTTGGTGTATTTTGGTGAACATTGAGTATATGAGACGGCGGCCATTTTGCCCCAGGTATGTGTCTCGTATCACAGAGCGTATGGGTGGGATGACGTGTGAGACCACAGGAAAATCGATTTCTAGGAAGGATACATTACCAGTAATTCGGTTTGAAAATCAAATTTTCTAGATCTTGGATGACAGCAGGACTTCGCAGATTGAATGGTCTCTGGCGAATCTGGCTACCCGTCGAATTTAGTCGAATTAAGGCAATTGGAATTCCGTTTTGAAGGCAAGAGAGGGATGTGGACGCAGCGCGTTTTGGGTGGCGAAGCGACCGTGTCGATCTTGAGATGCGGTCGAGCAGGCTGAAGTGGGGCTGTCAGGCATGGCATCATGCCATTGGGTGAAAATCTGAGTAGATGGATAAGGATGAGGGTGTAATCGAATGAGGCACGATGGAACGACCTTGGTAGTGAGGGGACAATTACGAGCCAACCTTGACCCGTCGATTGGGAGAGGGAAGAAGGCAGCGGAGAGAGAGATCTTTTAGAGAGAAGCTCTCCTTCTCTCTAAAATTCATTCGGACCATGGTTTCGGCGAGGAGCAAGAAGCAAGTTGCTCCCATGATGGGGCCACACGTGGGTACCGGTTTGGTGGAGTTTCGACAAACTCCAAAAATGTGGGAATTTTCTCCTGCTTGCTTTGCTTTTGTTTAAGGAGCCTTGTAATGGATGAGAATTTGTTGAAATTTGGATAGTACTGAGTTTTTGGTTCCAAAAGATTTGGGCCAAGCTGGAATAATCAGAATAGTTTGGGCCGATTACGGGTACATTTGGCATTGTTGTGTGATGTTGTGTTATTGCCATGAGTAAATAACATCTTGGTGTGATTTTGTGAAGCGATTCAAAGATGAAACCGCGAATTGTGCCTTAGCCCGTAATGGTAATCTTAATATTTATTGTTGTAAGCCCCGAGATAACATGATTTATAGAATTAATTTTGTTAATATATGCATGGTGTTGATATATTGGCATGTGTTGGAATGTTTTGGTGTCTTAATTCTGCGTTCTGGCTTAGGTGGGGGAGGAAGTAATACGAGTAGGAAAATTCCACTGCGGGCATTTGCTCACTTCCCAGTGGTGAGACCCCCTTTTTGGTCTGGGGACGCGCACTTGGGGATGGGACGCATCACAGGGGCTTTATAGGCGAACAAGCGGCCCAGAGATGTGCTTATCTTGTATTTTGTAAAAAATTGTGGGCAAGAGACCCACGGTTTTGTATAAATTGTAATAAATACAATTGTGAACAAATTGTAAACAAGTTCTTTTTGTATAAAAATTATATTTGGGTTGTATGGATGCGGCCACGGTAGGCTTAGTTTTACACGAGCACATGTGCCTCATGGCGTGAGACATGTAGAGTGTGGGTTGGCGGGTAGTCAACGGACACCACGAAGTTTGAGGTGTCACACATTGGTGATCAGGACACCGGGTTTGGGGCGTGACAAAATGGGTTATATTAGAATCTGGTACCACCACTGTTTGGTACCAGCTGCATGCGGTTTTACTTGAAATGTTGATTTTGCCTTGGTACCAACTTTGCCATCTGACTTCTGCATTCCATAATACACAAGAACTAACATGGAATTCATCAATAGCCTCCTGACACTTGTATTGGTGGTTTGGAACTTCTTATAACCAAACCCAGCAGGTAAAAATCCCAAGAATTCAACCTAAGGTCCTGATTCATACAAAACCATAGAAATGGAAGAATTCTTGTTTATCTCCTTGATTAGGGTTTGCCCACCTGATTTCAACAATTCTAGGGTTAGGATGGTCTCCTAACTGAACCCTAGAAAAGGAGGAACTAATCTCCATGGAAAACCCTAGAATTCATACCAAAAACATACCTGAAATTCTTCCCCTTCTTTTCATTCTCCTTCTTCTTCCTCTTCTTTTCTCTCTTCTTCTCTTCTCCACGGTTTGCCCTAGCCAAAAATGAGACCAAATGAGACATTGGTTTGTCTCATCTCCCTTTTATACTCTCATTTTTGCCTTAATTACAATTAGGTCCTCAATCACTTTAATGGCCCCGAAATCAACTTTTGTTATTTCTACTTTAGCCCATCATCTTCTCATCTTATGTCCTTAATGTCCCATTTTGACCAATTACAACTTTACCCTTATTCTAGTACAAAATTCCAGCTTTAATCAATTTATGATTCCACAATTTCATCCTTAATAACAATTCCCAAAAATGCTATGACACTTGAGAATTTTTATATGTTGCCTGCGGGTTACACTGCAGTATACCCTCTCGGGACGGCGTTACGATGTCAGTAGGTAAATTGTTGAAATTAGTATTACTTGATTTAGTAAGGTAATCTATAGGTAAACCCTTATTTTTACCTACAAAAAATTGTTTCAGTATGTAAACTATTAAATTCTGGTAGTGCATGAAAAGGAAAAATCAACAACATGAACAAACTCCAATCTCGATGCCACGTAATCAAACATAATTATTGAATAAGCGAAAACATTCATAAACAGCAAGGCGTCGATCTAAACTAAATTTAGAGTCTTAGGCGCAAATCAAACTTATAAACATTTCAAAACTTCCAAGAAAATCATTCCTAGGTTATAGTACACTCGATTGAAAAAGCGATCCTCTGCTTGGTGGTTGGTCCCCAAGAAAACCAAGAAGGGTAAAAACAATATATATTTTCTTTTCAACCATGTGATGTAATTGTTGCAGATAACCTTTGTTTTAATGAGAGGTTCATTTGTTAGGAATTCCTTTTCTTGTAGGAATGTAGTTGAAGTATTGTGGTGGTAGAAATGATTATCTTTGTCTAATGAACGGTGATATTGGAAAAAAAAAAATATTATTGTGCCTTCACAACAAAATTTTTTGTTTTTGTTTGGGAAAAAAATCAATGGGATATCAAGGAGTAAATTATAAATTAGTCATTGGTTCAGAAAAATGAATTAATTAGTTCTCTCTATTTCAAAAACTAATTATTTAGCCTCTAATTGACTAATGTTTATCATACTTAATTTAATATTATTTTATTTCAAAAATATATTCTTTTCTTATATAATCTTTCTATTTTTTAACTTATTCTTTTCTTTTACTAGTTCTTAAAAAATCAAAATAAATTGAAAAATATCAAAATGGACTAAATTACAAGTATATTTAAAAATATATGAACTAATTAATTAGTTTTTGAAATAGAAGGAATTTATTGATTTCTTTCTCAATACTTAAAGGCCTAATTTATAATTTACTCAATATCAAATTTAGAATTCTATAATTTTAAGAGTAGATTCCACTTGAACCATTTTTAGCATTCATGAGGAAGGTATGTCATGTTATTTCTACCACCCTCTCTCGTTATTCTTTTCTACAACAATAGGATTTTGATTATATTCAAGAGAATAAAGAGTCTTTATTTTTTATTTAACTATTTAAAAATACAGTTGTTTTGTCAAAAATTAGTTACAATTCACTAATTAATCATTTAACTACCTCCATTGCTATTTCTAATTATATCTAATATATGTCCCCTTTCTTGAAGGTTCTTTTTTCTCTATTTTATTTTATTTTTTTGAAAAAAAAATGAGATAAGTTCATATTTGAGTAAATTAATTATAAAAATGTTTGAAAAAATAAAATGAATAAAAGAATGAATAATTAGTTTTGAAATAAAGGACTGAATTAATTTACTCAAAATGCAGACTTATCTTTTTTTGAGAATAAAATACAGAAAAAGAACCTTCAAGAAAGAAAGGGAGTTTATATATTAGATATGGTAGAAATGATAAGTATTCAAATGTTAATTAATTAATTATAATATCTTATATATATAAAGATTTATGGGAAATTTTGACATGTTTTAAAAAAGAAACAAATTTTAAATTAATCATAGTCAACAATAGTAGACAAAAAACTTAATTATTGGTTTTTGAATTAACAAAGCTTAATTAATTCATTTTTTAAAACTAAAAGGACTAATTTAATATTTATTTGCTCATATTTGCAAGAGTTTTTTTTCCTTAGATATGATGTACAATATTTTATTGTTGTTATTGGGGTATGTTTTTTGACTGGGCTAACTAGTATACGTTGTGATTATATGCTTTCTATTTAAAAAAACAAATTATTTAGTTATTTTTATTCATTTTATGTTCTTTTACAAGCATTACATATAAAAATTAGAAAAAAAATACATAGACATATAGGACCGAAAGATAGATGGACAAATATTAAGGAAAAAACCTATATTAATTTGAGGAATAAAGAGATTTTGAATTTTTTAGTCTCATACTTTTTTTTTGAAGAGGTCAATAATTAGAGACGGAATTTCCGTCTTTGATTTGAGACGAATTTATCCGTCTCTGATTTGAGACGGAATTATCCATCTCTAATCAGAGATGGAATGGTTCCCATCTCGAACTTTCCGTCTCTGATTTGAGACGGAAACCATTCCGTCTCTGATGTAGCTCAGCTACGAAGAATAATAAAATTAAAAAAGAAAGCAAATAAAAGAAACGGAACGAAATTTTCAAATTTTCAATATTAATCAAGTCTACCAAAAACAATAACATAAGGTGCTATTTATAAGCACAAACAAAAAACCTAATGGATAATCCCACAAATCATAACGGATAAATCCAAAAATAAAATTAAATAAATAATTAATAGTAATAAAATTCATCATTGGACTTGGGCTTCTATCTCGTTTAGGCTATATAAGAGACTCACTCCATGTAATCATTCCTCTGGTTAAAAAAGAACTCGACTCAGAAGAGTGAAAGGAAAGGTAGCAATCAACTGGCAGAAAGTCAGGCCAGCGAGAGATCATCCTCCTGTATCAGAAAGTAGCATGAGAATCGGAACTGACCATGCCTGTTTAACAAGGAAGCAGTGAGAGCCCGCATACTAGAAGTCCACGAACTAATCATCGGATAGTATCCACTTAGTCTCCTTAGAAAATTGTAACAAAGGCATAGTGGGTGCGCTTTCTTGCGTTGGCTGCGAGGAGCGCCTTGCTAGAAGGCAAAGTAGAAGAACAAAGTGCCTGATGGAAATTATGAAGTCCTCTACATTGAAAACGGGGCTCATTAGGCAAATAAAGAAGATATGCATTAGATCCCATTTTACTTAATGATAGAATACAAGTCAGTTTCGTGAGATAAAGTTTTTTTGAAAACGTTTTTGGAATTCTTTCAGGACTAATGCGAACCATAACATAGTCACCAACATTAAATTCTTTAGATATACGATGCACATCAACAGCCAGTTTATACTCCTCATTACTTAGAGAAATTTTTTGCCCAATCTCAGCATGTAAGTCATGGATGTGTTTTGCAAAGTTTTCTACAAGTTCAGATACACGCATGTGAGGTGGTAAAGGAACAAGATCAATAGGTGTACTGGTGAGTAACCATTAACAATTTGGAAAGGACTTTTTACCAACATGCCTTTGTTTTAATTTCAACCAAACACCCAAGATATTACCTGCATTACGCATTAACAACCCCGCTTGCTCCATCACCGAGGATGAAAGCAGATAAAAATTTTAGGAGTAGTGCCAAACAATTTCCAAAGGGTTTCCAAAAATAGCTAACAAATTTTATATCCCATCAGATACCGGTGGAAAGCAAACCTGCAATTTAACAACTTCTCTAAAAACAATTTTAGCAACATGTGAAGCATCATCAAGTTTTGTTACATGGAATAAAATGTGCCATCTTAGAAAAATCACAACAACAACCAAAATGTAATCATGTCCTCTAGCCGCCCTAGGCAATCCAAGAACAAAGTCCATACTAACATCTTTCCAAGGTTCATGAGGACAGGTAAAGGAAAAAGTATATAGCTGCTGTTTTGTTTCTTAGCCTTAGCTTATCCGACATGTTCTGCATTGTGCAACTATCCTAGCAACATCCCTTTTCAGAGAAGGCCAATAAAACCTATCTTCAACCAATGCAATAGTTTTATCCCTCCCAAAATGTCCAGCTAAACCACCTGCATGCATCTCCCAAACTAATAAATCCCTAAATGATGTTCGAGGTACGCACAATTTAGTCACTTTAAAAAAATACCCATTTTCAACAAGGAAGTCCAGATACTCTTAATCTAAGCACCATTACTAACCCTCATTATAAATAATACCAAAGTCGTGATTACGCGTAATACTCATTTTTCTATCTATCAAACCCACGACATGAGCACTCATACGATGAAGTGTAACAGCTTAATCGACTAAGTGCATCAAAGAACTTTGTTTTTAATACTGCACGTATGATTAATCACAAAGAATATTCATTCAAAATTCAACTCCACTCCAGCATGTCGAAACATTCAATTTCTTTGTGAGTTTAAATATCTCAAGCTGATGGTCGTAAAACAATACAACTACCAAGAATAAAACCTCTAAAAACACGTACTACGTGACTATGCATAAAACTCTTCATCATACATAATAATCCGTCGCCATCCATCCAAGTTTCTTTCACTAAACAAAGCTTATAGGTGACTTTCTTGGACTCAAGACACCACCAATACCTACACCTGATGGTAGAATACAAGCAACCCTTAAAAAACTTTAGTAAAATCAGGATATCTCAAAATCGTACCTACTATTCCGACCTCGATTTCTCTCTAAAGCCCTGGCAAGAAGATGTAATTATCAAACTCCTATTTTTTAAACATTCAGCTGATGTGGGGAGCCTGGCACAGGCTAAACTTTATAAATCTCCTATAAAAAGAAGCTAAAACCATGAAAAACTACGGTAGTCCCGATGATAGATCGTGGTTCAGCCACTCCTAATAACTCTAACCTTTTCGATCACCGGAAGGCCATGTCTTATTAATAATAAAGCCTAAGAAAAGCACACATGTGGTTGCATAATAGAACACTTCTAAGGTTAACATAAAGCTTAGCCCTCGCGAAGAGTGAGTAAAACTTTGTCTTAAAGCAAATGCCTTTCTTTGGATTGACTATAGATCAATATGCGTCATCAAAGTAGGTGACTACCGTGAATTTACCAATGAGAGATCAGAGATACTGGCCACAACTCTCATGAAAGTACTAGAGCATTAGACAAACTAAAAGGCATGACTAAATCACTAAAACAAACCATCTCGTTTTAAATGCACTTTTCCACTCATCTCCGGTCTAACAATGAATCTGATGATAACCACTAAGCAAATCTATCTAGAGAACCAACTGTAACCAAACCCACAGTCCAACATATCCTCGCGCGAGGGACGGAAACCGATATATTCGATCAGTGGATCTTATTGATGGCTCTACTGCCCACTGACATTCTCCAAGATCCATCTTTTCTGTGTGTCAATAAAGCCGGTAATCGGCACAAGGACTAAGGCTATGCCTAACAAATCCTCTTCTAAAAGTCCTTCTACTCGCTTATTCAGCCATCTCTCTCTTTAGATTCATCCTATAATGGAAGGTTAGGCAAATGTAACCCGAATCCAAATCTATAAAGATGTCGATGTCTCTTAAAGGTGGTGAAATTACTGTGCAACTCATCTAGGACCATATCAACAAAATCATCTAGTAAATTCTTCACTTCTAAAGGAACATCGAGAATCGAAGAACGTGAGGGAACTTCTTTACCACTAATGCTAAGCACATACCGCCCCAAACTTCTCAAACTCGCTTACATTTTAAAATATGCAAATTCCTTTCGTGAAGTTTAGAGATGTCACATTTGCCAATGCAACCTTTAGCTTACAGTCTCAAAAAAATGTTCTCAATTCCTCAGACTTAAAGGAATAAATGTTATCTTTACCAAAATCGTAACATTAAAATCATAAAGCCAAGGGTTACGCTTAAAAGAACATGGCAACATCCATGGGTAGCACCTCACAATAGATTTCATCCTTATAATCCCCCATTTTGAATGGAGACTTGTATTAATCTTAGAGTGACAGCAAAGTATGGTCATTCACCTGTTACTCTGAATGGATTCGATGTGGTTCACTTTTCAGTTTAACAATTTAACAAGATCCTTAGAAACCACATCTTACAACTACCCCCATCAATCACTAACTTACATTTCATTCCACACCGTATTTATTTCGGCGTGAAAAATACTAGTGCGCCTCCAATGATCATTATCTACAACAGATAGCACACACATCGAACCACACCAACACACGCCTCTTCATCACAATTTTCACGTAGGACCATCTTCATCACCGTAATAATCTAAAGGATCAATAATTCGTCTTCCTCATTCTCCAAAATACTGCTCAACATCTAATGCTAATGCACATCGGGGACAAATGACTAATATGACCCTTATGATGACACTTATGACAGATAATCAATGAATTACTAGCCTTAGACTCACAAAAGAGAAGCAACAGAAGAGAGTCACAAACTAGACTCTTGGGTTCTAAGTACATAGGCATAGTATTACCGCTTTGACAGACTTAGGACTCGACCTATGTGTGCAAACAAAGAAGGTCTATCGAACTTCGACTTCTAAGGTTTTTGGTATGCATCCTCTACAAGAAACGTGGAGCATGCAATCTAACCATTCGTCGAATGCTCTAAATCCAGAGACCATTAACAAAGAGAGTAGAGATAGTAAATCGTCCTCAACATTGGAACTCACTACACCTAAGCCTTAGCTTCCCTAAATTTAGTTAATATTCAACTACACTAAGAGTCAAGTCATTTTAGATTAACTGGGCGGCGGAGAACACCGACTATATATGATGGAGGAATGTAATTTCTTCTTGCAACTTTGCTTTCATATAGCCCAAAGGCAGATTCTGGGTGGTTCATTTTAGATGAAGCACATGTCTTGCAAATACATTCTACCAAGACATCTTTAGCCGACCGGGTTAATTTCATTTTAGCAAACCGAACCCTCGTCTACCATTAAATTAGCTCTATGCTCAATCAAAATCGAATGCCCTGCTCAGAGAGTGGCCAAGTACATGAAATCAGAGGGTGAGCACAGCACCAAGTGCCATTGTAATATTTTTGGGGGAGTTGTTATTAAGGATGAAAATATGAAATGATAATTCTTATGGAACCCTAATTTGTATTAGAACAAGGGTTGGGTGATTGTAATTGATCACAATGGGACACATATATAAATTGAGAAGATAGTATGCCAAAATTGAAATAAAAAACAAGTTGAATTGAAATTCTGAGAAGCATGAGATGTCAAAATGAAAAATAACACAAGTTGATTTGCAATATTAAATCGGCTGAGGACTTAATTCCTGGTACTAAGAGAAAGATTAGACTATAATAAAGCTTATAAGACAAACCAAAATCACAATTTTGTTCTCATTTGGTTAGGGCAACCCGTAGGAGAGGAGAAGAAGGGAGAAAAGAAGAGGAAGAAGAGGAAGAAGAGGAAGAATTGGGAGAAGACCAAACCAAGGTATGTTTTTGTCTTGAAATCATGGGTATTTTGGATTCCTAAGGTTCCTTGGTTTGGAGATTTGTTCCTCCTTTGTTTAGGGTTTTGGAAGAGATCACCCCAACCCTAGATTTTTGTTGGGGTTATGAGGGTAAAACCCCAATTGGTGGAAAATAAATATGGAATCATCATATTTATATGGTTTTATAAAGAATTAGTGGACCTTTGGTTGAATTCATAAGATTTTCACCTAGTGGTTTTGTAAGCATGAGTTCCTAAATCACCAATTCAAGTGTCGTGAAGTTGCTTTGATGATTTTATGATGATTTCGAGGTTCAAGGAATGGGAAGTTATATGAGGAGAATTGGTACCAAACATGCAAAAAATAACAAATCAAGTACTGGAACCAGACTGCACAGATAGGTCAGATTCAAGATAACCCCCCCGTGCCAGGCTTAAACCAGATCGTATAGCTGGCCAAAATTAAGACACCAATGAATCGTACCGGTAATCGATTCAAGTCAGACGCAGACAGCCCAAATGCCTGTAATGTTAGACAGATAATTGCTTTAATTCATTACCACCGATCGTGATAGAACCTTTAATAAATGATTAAGAGGTTGAAACAAGACGTCAACCCATTTAAAAATGTACAGACTTCGCCGCTCAGCAATATTCTCCGTTATGTGACTAACTCGTAAGAAGTGCATTAAGTATACGCTTATACGTGAGCGACACATGTTCGCCTATTCGCTTCGAAAGCAGGCTAAAGCAAAGGCGTGGAAAATGTGGAAGTGTGCTCAAGTTTAGTAAGCAAAAGGTGAGTGTTCAAACCTAATTTTCAAATACTAGTGTATTATTATTATAAACTGCTTACATCGGGTATTTTAATGGTTTTGAGTTGTAAAACCATAATTCAAAGAGCAAGCAAATGGTTTTGATTTAAACCATAATTGAAAAGCAAGCAAATGGTTTTGATTTAAACCATAATTGAAAAGCAAGAAAATGGTTTTGAATTATAAAACCATATTTCAAAGAGCAAGCAAGCAAAGAGAATATTTGCGAAAACAGGCCTTATGCCCTAGCTAGATTTTGGTGGCACGTACTAGAGTATGGAGCGTTAACTAAATTATGGTGATGGCGACCCAAAGCCGCTTTACCTCTCACCATATTTACCCGAAAGGTGGATGGCAAGTGCCAGCGGCCCTTCCACTCAGGTGAGTGGACTCAGTCCAGCCACCCACTACGATTTGCTCGCTCCCGTTCACTTCAGGCGCGCCTAGCAAGAAGGCCTCTAGTGGTTGATGATTTATAAGCATGCTATACAGATTTGAAAATCAAATCCACCGGCATGGTTGAGCCCCAGTTCGTTTGCTTTAAGCAAATCCACTGAGCTTCCAAGCCTCGCTTATTTCAAAATGGACGGCCAGCCTGTGCCCTGCAGGATTTTAGCAAACTTGAGCCTAGGGCTCTCGTTTTATTTTAAAGCAACGGTTGGAGCCTAGTTCCCGCTTTATTTTAAAGAATAAAGCTTGAGCCCAAATTCCCGCTTTATTTTAGCATGCTACTGAGCCCCAGTCTGCTTTATGAAAAGTTTTGGAAACTTTTTAAAGCAAGAGATTTGAGAAAAGTTTTAGAAACTTTTAAAGCAAGAGGTTTATAAAAAGTTTTTATAAACTTTTAAATGTACAAGTAAAGCAAGCAAGAGAATTTGAGAAAAGTTTTAGAAACTTAAAGCAAGCACAAGTTATGAAAGTCTGGAGAAACTTTTAAAGCAAAGTAAGTGCGTCGAAAAATATTCAGAAAAAGAGAGTTTTATAGTTTTGAGGATGTTTTTCAAAAAAGCTTAAACATTTATAAAGCATACACTCAACGAGCTTGTTTATTTCCATTATTTTGTGTTTTAAAAACTATTTCCACAGTATTGTGCACTTACATTGGAGTGACAGATCTTTCGACATTTGTACAAGTGTCAGAATTAATAATATTTTGTAAGGAAATACTAAGTCAGATATCTGAGCATAAGTGTATGTACATAGTGGAGTATTGTGGAAATGTGTTGGGTTGCTAGTTGCCATATTTAGAAAAGTGTAAATTTGTGTATACAGGGTTTGGAATATGTCCTTATATGCAGCCGTCATGCTGCCGAGGTTTTACCACTTCCAAGATTTTATAAAATCCTAAGTGGAGAAAAAGGAAAAATTTTTATACAAGGTTTAAGCAAGCAATATGGCTTCACTTCATAGGAATTTCTAGTCAAAGGAGGTAACGGCCAGATTTTTATGGAGTGGCTAGCACACCCGTCGCCGGTAAAGCGGGTTATGCCAAAAATATTCCCTAATAAAGAACTAACCAATCGTAGAAAACATTAGGATTCATTCTACCATCAAACTGTGGAGCACTAACCTTTTTAACTGCTTTTGTAATGTCCTTCGAGGCTGGCCGAACCTGCTCTATCTCCGATCTCTACCTCAAACACCAAGAACTCCTAGGCCGGGTATCACAGGAGCAACATCTTCTTACTCGACATTTGGTGGGTAATTTTGCTCGTGGTTGGTAATCTAATGGAAGTCGATGACACCAAAGTTGAAATCGATCACCTAGGCTTGAACCTAAGGTCTCTCGTCAGGATGTAACCTTGTATGAGGTTGAGCAATTGAATTACTACCCAAGTTCATTTGCATCTGCATTGTCATGCAAAACCATTCATGACCATCAAATTGATGTGAACCCCGTATGACTTAAACCCCCACGCCGTATGACTCCTGATGTGTTTCCAACAGCTTTACCTAACATATTCACCTATCCTATGTTTGCACCATGTTTTAAAAGCAAGTCCATTTTTTTATTTATTGCATGAGTTTGTCAGTTCGAGGGCGTATTGACGCTGAAATAATCAATTGGCCATTACTGAATTTAAAACCTCATGCAAGACTAACAACCAATTGTGTTTTATCACACTATGATGATGGGTAATACAAATCTGGGACTATCATTTAGATCTTCGGTAGATAAGGCTTCAGTCTTAAGTCAAAATTATTGAGTCTCCTTGGATCATTCGTTGCGGAAGTAGAAGATGCAACAATATCACTTTTGGTGGCTGACATGCTAAGATAGTATCTAAAATTCTACTGAGTAAAGAAATTTATAAATTATATGCTAATGAAACAAACACAAAAATTTAAAAAATGAATGTGATTATATATCACAGATTGCACGAGTCACGAAAGATTAACTAAAAAAACCATTATTTTTTAATACTCTTTATGCTCTATCAAAGAAACTAGAATCTAAAACAATCAAACAAGATATACTTAAATACCACAAATATTAACTGAGTTTCAAAGTAAAAGAAAAGGTACCCGTTGAAGAACCTTTAGGGACGCCTACAATTCTTTAATGTGGTTGCCAAGGGAATAAACTTGATGAGAGCAAATTTATTGTATTCCAATGTTTCCTCGTATCAAACTCCAAATTAACGCAAAAACCAACACAATGCAGATCCACAAACAATCTCCAGTGAAAATCAGTTCGCAACACGCCGATCGCTGTTTTTGATTCGTGAATGATGTATGGATTACAATAAGGCGTTGTCGACTGGGTGAACTTGAGGAATTTGTGGGCTTGAGCTCCCTAAGCAGGATCAGGCTCAGGTTTCACCGTACAGTAGGCGTGCCGATGCTGGAAAAGGAAATCGGATCCAAGGAAGGAGTAGCGGAGGATTTGAAAGTAATAAAACAAAAACTTGACAATGGAGGAGATCCTGATTTTACCAATTCAAATGATATCAAAGATGCCCGTTGAATTCGGTGAGCACTCTGGGGAAAGTGCGACCGCTGGATTTACTTGCCGCCAGGTAAACCTTTAAAGTTCAAGAATGTTAGTTGATAACCACTCGCAACGACGATGGGATCGAGATCACGAAGATCATGCGGCCGATATCGATGGCTTAATCGTAGGATTTGTTTCAGCCTGAAAAAGAATCGCCGAGGGCTTCCGCTGCCTCGAGATTCCGGTCGCTACGATTGAGAATTTATCGTGAACCGAAAAGCAGGTTAGCTTTTCACACAAGACTTTCACAACTAAACTATGTAATTATAGGTTTGATGCCTCTCGGAGTTGGCAGCAGCTATGAAGCGCCTGGTGGCGAAGGCACTTTCGCCGCCCTTCGCGGCTTCGCTCCGACGCTTGTTAGCAAGTCGGGTAGCGGTCGCGGAATCGTAGATCGAAACAAACAGATCGAAAAGATGTGAATTGGTGGTAATGCTAACTTTGAAACAAACAGAAATAATTTTATCGTGGATCGAATTTAGGCTCTAATACCAAATTGATGTAGCTCGGCTACTAAGAATAATAAAATTAAAAAAGAAAGCGAATAAAAGAAATGAAACGAAATTCTCAAATTTTCAATATTAATCAAGTCTACCAAAAACAATAACATAAGGTGTTATTTATAAGCACAAACAAAAAACCTAATGATAATCCTAAAATCATAACTGACAAATCCAAAAAACTTAATAGATAAATCAAAATACTAATCTGATAAATCCAAAATAAAATTAAATAAATACCAATAGTAATAAATCATCACGACTCGGGCTTCCTATCTCGCTTGTGCCTATATAGCGCCTACCCCATCGGGCCTCTAAATCGTAGAAGGATTTTATTCCGTCTCTAATTTGAGACATAAATCATTCCGTCTCTATTTAGAGACGGAATTTCCGTCTCTAATCAGAGATGGATTCTATTCCGTCTCAAATCTAAGACGAAAATCATTCCGTATCTATTTAGAGATGGAATTTCTGTCTCTAATTAATTTGTATGTAATACGTCTCTAATTCCGGTTTTTCTTATAGTGAAGTTTGGAATTCGTTAATATTCTTATTTCTCATGTATGTATGTTTATCTAAAAAGTTGATTCTTTACCAAAAAAAAGTAAAAAAATCAATGTAGGAGAGCAGAGGCATGTATGGAAGGCTATCATTTTTCTGAGACCAGATGTGCAATGTACCTCTCACCCGAAACGCAATGCGGGAAGACATATCCTTGCCTCCAAATTATTTTTTAAATAATCATACATATCTTATTAATATTTTTATTGTGATGTCATAGCATGCCATTAAACATAGTTTATTAAATATATAATTTATAAAAAATAAAATTAATTGCAATATTTAAGATTTTTATCTTCGTTTCTTATTTATTTTTATTTCTTTGTCAATATATTTATAAATCATGGTATGTACCACTTTGAAGTAGAGTTGCTTGTTACATTTTATCATATTAAATAACTAAAATTAAATTAAAAAATTAATATCAAATTAAAAAAGAATTTTGAATCCATAAAATTATACAAATATATTAAAAAAATTTTATTTAAAATACTTATATGTATATAAAATAAATAAGGATAAATTTTTAATTTAAAAAAGATATACGTAACTAATAAAATTATTGAATAAAAATATTATCCCAAAATTATAAAATAATTAGGTAACATAAATAGTTTATAAAAATAAAAGTTTGTTATAGGATTTAAAATTCTTTAAATATATTTATATATGTAAGACCCGAGAAATTCCAATTTATGGAAAAAGGGCAAAATCGTAATTTCGATTATAAAATTGTTATTTCAGCTAAACCGAATTTATTCTAGATCCTTGATGATCTAAATGGATTTCACCGCTGGAATCGGCTCGCGAAATCTAGCTTTCAGCACGAAACTTTCGTCGACCTCCCGCATACGAATTTTTACATCGCCGAGGCATCGCGATTCGTGTCGAACGAGATTTTCGACGGACGAAAGCCACATATAACACGTGACTACGTACATAAGTGGTATGAGTAGGGAAATGATGAAAATGGACTGCCGAGGTAGAGCCGAATGTCAAAAGTGGGAAATGAAGAGACATAATTCATTTTTAAGTCATGTCACTAAACGACAAAATCATACGCACTCATCCCTACAAATAAAATGAGCAAAAAAAAAAAACTTTTAAGCAAGGAAAATTATAGAAAGCAAAATGGCGATTTTTTTGCTGTGAGAAGGTCCGACTTATTTCCTAAAAATACGGCGATCCGACCGCCTACTTCCGACAAGAGAAGGAAAGCCGTTCTTACTGGCAGAGGGCTTCGTGGTGAGCCTCCTGGATGATGAGCTTAGACAAACTCCTTGAGGTAGGGGTTTCTCCCACTTGGGTTTTATTCCTTCTTTAAGTACTTTACGAATGTTTGAGTTTGAGCGAGGGCCGTGAGGGGCCATCTAACTCCAGCCCCAAACCTGGGACCGACCGACATGAATTTTGAACACCCATCGAGCAAATTCGTGGATCGCTACTACTGGATGGGTCAGAGAAATTGTGAAATTTTGTGATAAATCATGTATTGGTTTGATGAGGCGTGAATGGTCAGAACTGCGTGGTTCACTAAGTGAACTGATGATTTAGGATTTTCGGGGAATAGTAATCGAGGTTTCACTATTCCCAAACAAAGGTAATAAAATATATATATTTCGGGCAAAATTAGCCGATCGAAAGTGATTCAAGTTGAATTGCTCGTATTTGGATTATTAGCCCAAGTGAGCTTAATTTTTGATAATGAAATAAGAATTTCATATGACATGATTGCGGTGAATTGACTGCTTTAGAAATATACTTACGCTTATATATTTACATGAATTAGACTGTGATTGAATTGGTACACATGCATTCCATATGCACTGGAACACCCTAGAACTATAGGAGTGAGTGCATGAGATGAGTCTAGGGAAACGGTTCTGAGGGTTGTCTAAAAAATGCTAATTATCTGAGGGTAGTCCAAACTAAAATACCAATCGTCTGAGACTCACCCAATTGATATATATACATCTGAGGCTATCTACAAACAAATAAACATAATAATTCATAATGAGGCTTAGGCGAGTGTGAGGGAGTCAGAGGACTCCTGCACGAGGATGATCGCTTAGACATTCAAGTAGGATCATGCATTTGCTCGATGCGTGTTTATTTCTGGGAGCATCAGACCGCACTTAAAAAGTGAGAGGTCCCACTTAGTGGTGATTCCAATTACCGAGCATTAGCTCACCATGTCGAGGGATACTATTTTACAGTACAAGGAGCTGCATGAGGAGACTCGCCATTCTAGAGTAATGTAGTTTGTGAAGAAAGCCAAGCCAGGCTTTGATGATTTTATACATGTATTAGAATTCTAATTTTAATATATGTGTCAGAGAGAGTAAAACATTTCAACTCTTAGAAACTATCGGATATAGCTGATCTATAGCTGGTATGTTTTATGGGTATTGTTTAGGCCCAAGTGGGCCGCTTTACTCATGTCAGGATTATATTAGGACTCCGCTTGGGACAGTTTAATATGTTGTTGTATTTGGGCAGAGCTCCCTGCATAGCTGAGACTTTGCCCGATTGTGAAAATGCTCTGGTCGCCCGACATTCACGAGTATCTCCGCGGCCGACTGGAAATAACCCGACCCCTAAGCTAGCCACAGTTTGGTATCGCAGCTTAGGTATACGAATACCTAGGAGCCTGGGTTGGTATCCATCACCACTAGGTAAGCCTGATGGAGTATCGACATATGGAAACCTAGAGATCGAGGATTCGGGCTTAGGCCATGTTAAGTAAGAACATCACCACTGTGGCTCATTGCCTGGGTTTAGGTACATGAGATTACCTAGGAAATCACGAACAAAACTAGGACACCGTATACATGAGTTTGGTGTGTTTTGTGTGATTTGATTTAGTTCATTGTATGATGGTGTGTATGCCATGTTATATGCATGATGTGAATGTTGTGTGCTTAGGCAAATAGCACATAGGTGTTGGAAAACCAATTTTGGAGTTTAGAGTATGTAAACTGGAACAAGAAAATAAATAAAATAAATTTAAGCAATTTCTTTGGTTTGTTGGGAAATGAAAAAAATAAATAAATTTTAATAAATTTATCGTGTACTGGAAAATGAAAGAAAATAAATAATTTTTTTTTTTTTTTTTTGTATTTTCCAAGTAATAAAGAAATGAAAAAAAAAGGGAAAAAGTTATAAGAAACCCGAACGGGCTACGCCCATTCGAGCACTGGCTGGCAGGATCGGGCGTAGCGCAGGCTGGCGCCGCGGGCGATGGCAGGGCGCGGCGCGGCGTGACGCGTGAGCTAGCGCCGGGCAGCGTGGCGCATGTGCGCGGCGAGGCGCAGGCGAAGCGCGTAGGCGGGCGCGTAGCGGGCGCGCAGCGCGCGTAGCGCACGGGGCGCTACGGTGCGAGGCACATGCAGTAAGGCGACGGCGCGGCAGGCGCCGGGAATCGGGTTGCAGCAGCGGCGCGCGCAGCACGCAGTGCCCGGGCGCTAGCTGGCGTAAGCTGTTAGGCTAAAAGCCAGGCACCTTGGCACTCAAATTGCTTTTGACCTGGGCCGACCAACACTGCTCCTAAGTCAATTTTTGGGGAAAATTTTTTCAAAAAAAAATAAATAAAAATTAAAATAAATAAAATATTAATTTTGAAAAAAAAATCAAATAAAAATTAGACAAAATTTTCGATTTTTTTTTTTTTTCAAAAATGAAATTTTTGTTGATCAAAATGATTTGTTTAAAATGAAATGATTGTCTTGTATTGCTTATAAATGCATGGACTTGATATATATGCACTGGTTTTGTGTATGATTAGTGTCTCGAGGCCGTGTTTATGCCTTCGAGATGCCGTGATTACGAATCGTCATTTTAATTGTGTAGATGGCTAGTAGAGGACGAGGGCGAGGGGTGCCTTACTAGGGCAATCGGTCGTGGCACCACCGACATTCGACCAGCCCGCCAGATTTTAATCAATAGCTTTACTTGGGGCCGTGTGTATTATAGCAACAAGCATCGCACAAGCCGGTACGGCAGTAGATGGTGAAGGCCTCAAGAACTCCTCCAGGGCTGGGGTGGGCGCATCATCCTCCGACATTCACAGGAGAGGAGATCCGATGGTGCGGCACTACTGGATTATGCAGATCGAGAAGGTGTTAGAGGCCAATGAGCCACTCTCCCGACACTACCAGATTAGACTAGTCAGGTTCCAGTTTAGAGAACGAGGCCTGCATATGGAAATGGGCAAAAGACCTCTCGAGACCTTGGGAGAGCCTTTGTATGTGAGTTCTCCCCTAAAGATTGGGGTGGCGAGAATAGGTATGATAGGTCGTGGTCATGAGTTGAGAGAGATCTCGGTGACTCTACTCATAGTGGACCCGAGGAACACGGACATGTCGAAGTTCGATGTCATCCTCGGGGGATGGATTGACTGAAGAATTTCACATGGTCGCATCGATCAGGGCGAGGAGGGTTACCGCCTATACGCAGGATCTGCACTGTGGTATCAGGGGACAAGATAACATTTTCCCGCATAAAGATCGCAGTCCAGTGTCAGGACAAATAATGTGGTCACGAGCCCACTCCCTGCAGGACGAGGAGAGACCGCACTCTAGATCTACCTCGAGTAATCTTGCAGTACGTGGATGTTCTTCCGCATTTGTCACCCCGACCACACCAATGCGGTAGCAGACTTCGCATCTAGTTACACCCTGGTACTTCACCCATCTCTATGACTCAAGATAGATTGGCAATTTCAATGAGCAGAGAACTCAGAGTCCAAATTACGGAGTTACTCTGACAAGGGGTTCATTAGATCGAGCACTTCACCACGGCACCCTGCCTCTATTTGGCGGCAAAGACAAGACCCTTCACTACGACGATTATCGATAAATAACCGTTACCATCAAGAACCTGCACTCCATTACCGAGGATCGACGATTTGTCTGATCATTATAGGAGCGCGAGTCTACTCCAAGATGTACCTTCGTGACCGGTTACCATCAACCGAGGTTAGGATGATATCCCTAAGACAGCTAGACGCGATGGGCACTTATGTAAGACCCAGAAATTCCAATTCGAAAAAGGGCAAAATCAGAATTAGTTAAAAAATAGTAATTTCGCTAAAAATCCATAATTTATTCTCTCTAGATCTCTACGACAAAACTAATTTCAGTATTGGAATCGCCTCTAAATTCAAATAGCACGCAAAATTCGTCAATTCGATTACGCAAGAATTCTACATGTTTTTCGAGGTATCAATGCTTCGGTGTCAGAAACGATTTTCGATGCATTAAATCACATATAACATGTACTCATATGCCATAAGTGGCATGAGTAGAGAAATGAGGAAAATGGATCACGAGGTATTTCAATGTCAAAATCGAAAAGATGGACAAAATCGCATTATAGAATTGATTTGTCACTAAATGACAAAACGCTACGTTGTCGCCTCCCAATGTTAAATACAAAACGCGAAACCAAATGTGTGGAGATGCGTGTTTTTTGAGTTTTCTTTTCGAGAGAGACTTCTCTAGAATACCGCGAACCGACCGCTTCAGCCTTTCTGACAAGAAGGAAGCTGCTCTACGCGGAGCGTTTCACGCTGCATTCTTATTTGTAAATTTTGCATAAACTCCCGAGGTAGGGGTTTCTCCTACTAGTTTTATTCTTCGTTTGCTACTATGTTAATGTTTCTTGTTGTCGAGGCCTCGAATCTGCTGCTTCTACCTGGCCTAAACCTCGGGACCGAATTGATATAATTTTTGAATACTAAATGGAGCAACTCGTGAACTGATACGGACTGCTTGCTAAATGGATGAATTTTTCCATAAATCATGTATTGGTTTCGCTTGAAATGGTGGGTTGTTGATCATTCTAAACTGACCAATTGTTGGAATTTTTTGAGAATTTTTTTGATCGGGGCCGTGATACCGTAAATTGTGGGCCGCTTGCGGATGACATTATGCATTAAAATGTATGCTTGATATGAAAAGACCGGAATGGTTGAAATGATGGTTCTGTGGTGAACCGATGAATTTGTGGAATTTTCGTGAATAGTAACCGAGGGCTCTTACTATTCCCGAAACAAAGGTTCTCAAAATACATGCGGAAAATATGTGTCTGTCGAGTGATTTAAAACTAAATTGCTCTGTTTGATCATAGCCCAAGGAAGCAATTTTGATAAGGAAATGAGAATTTAATATGACATGATTGTGTGAATTGATTGTTTTGTAAATATATGCATGTTTATATATTTGCTACGTGAATTAGATCAGATTGAATTGGCATACATGCATTCCATATGAAACGGAACACCCTAGACTATAGGAGGAGCGATGAGACAGTCTGTAGAAACGGTTCTGAGGGTTGTCTAAAAATACACTATCTGAGGGTAGTCCAAATTAAAAATATCAATCGCCTGAGATGGCCCAATTGATATTCACCTGGAAAGTAGTCCACAAAACAATGACATATCAACTTAGAGACTTCAATCGATATATATACATCTATGGCTGTCCACTAACAAAACAATAATTCTCATATACGAGGCTTAGGAGCGTGGAGAGCTCATGGTAACGGATCCGAGTCATCATGCAGATATCTGGCAGATCATGCATTTGCTCGATTGTATGTTTATTTTGGAACATCAGACCGCACTTGTGGGTATATAGCCCACTTAGGCGATTCGACCATCGAAAGATTAGCTCACCCCGCGAGGGATATTATTTCGCGTACGTGGAGCGTGCGAGGACACATCTGATCAGGATTCAAGAAAGCCGGTCAGGCTTTGGTTGATGATATATACATGTAATAAATGTCTAATTTTAATATATGCATTATAAGAGTGAAAATATTGTGACTCTTGTAAACTATTTGGTATATAGTTGATCTATAGTTGCAGGTATTATGGAGTATCGTTTAGGCCCAAGTGGCCGTATTACTCATGTGATCGGATATATTGCAAGTGAGTTCGGGGATGTGTATATTTGTGCTCAGATTCGTAGAGCCCTCGTACAAAGGAGACTCGCCCGATTTTCCCGAGAAATGCTCCGTCACCCGACATTCAAGAGTATTCGCGGCCGACGGTAGTCAACTAGACCCCCGGATCTGGGGTGTCACACTTTGAGTTTACTTATGCTCCTTCTGGATTGGACGAATGCGCCAACAAAGATTCATGGATCTCATGACAGGATATTCCAACCTCTATTTAGACTGGCTGTGGTAATCTTCGTGGATGATATTTCATCTACTCCAATCGTAGGGAGCATGGTATCATTTTGAGGATCGTTTCCACCGCTGAGAGACCATCAACTATACGCCAAGTTTAGTAAGTGCTAGCTCGGGGCTTATCGAGGTGAGATTTTTAGGACACGTGGTGTCGCATCGCAGTGTCACGAATCTAGAAAAGTGCTGAGACCATGATGAGTCTGAGAGACCGACCATAATCTCTAGATACGTAGTTTCTCGGGACTGGACGGGCACACACAGAGATTCAGAATGGGCCGGCCGCCCATTCGGGGCGGCGGTAGACTTCGCCACGGGACACGGACTCTGGGCGGCAGAATGACCTCACCCATGTAGAGAGATGAGGATGCTCGAGCACCCGATGCTGGTAGCATGAGAGGATCAAGATTCTTCTAGTTCGGGAAGAGGCGTATGACTTCGCTCACGCAGTCGCGGATCAGGCCGGATCAAGCATGCGAGACTCCGGATCGCCTGCAGACAGTGGATCCTGTGACTTTGGGGACATAGCCCCGCGCAATGTGAGAACAAGAGAGCATATTTCGGCTCAATTCCCTCCACACCCTAGTAAGGGTAAGAGGAACTGGGCTCGCCGGGTGCTATACAAGCACCTAACAGTCGTAAAGGCCAGGGCCAGAGCGGGTCAAGTCAGAATGATCGTAGTCACAAGAATGAAAGCCGCAAATGGACCTGGTGTGGTGGCAGGACCATCACACTGGATCACGTGCTCGACATGGATGGTCGGGACAAACCATCGGGTCACGCATCAGGACCTTAGCCGTGCTGTTATACCCACACGCACCCTCGATTTAGCTAGAGGGTTAAGGCCTTTGGGACAGCTGTATAGATGTTCTTCCCCTGGGGAGGTAGGGTGAGAGTTGGATCTGATAGATCAGATTACGAGCGGGAGATCTCCGAGACTCGCTCATGGTGGACCCTTGATCGGGTGTAAATAATATGGCATGATTGCGTTCGTGGTGTACCTGTGAACATCACGCCGAGCCTGGGTGTGGGTGTACTCATCTGGGCCATTCACCACTTTGGTGATGCATGGTCGAAATTTTGTCTTTGGGATCACATCCAATGAATATCATAATTTCGATTCAAGAATGAAGAATAATTGTGAGTGTGTCATAAAGCAAAAAGGGGTCGCATCCCCAAAGCGAGAATCCCGGGAGTAGTGGTGTATGAGACCCTAGAGATATCCCCAATTGGTATGAATGTAAGAGGCTCAAGGTGTTTCAAGAGTTATGTTAATCGAGATGAGAGCTGAAAGGATAGAGCCTGGAGTGACTCGAGATTTGATACCTTCTGAAATCAGATTGGTGTCATTGAGTTTCATGGGCTCTGTGATATGGATGTCATTCAAGACATGACCTGGCTGACGGTCCATTGGATTGTCGTGATTTGCGGACCTTAGGGGCGTCGTGTTTACATACAGCAAGGTCAGGTAGGCACAGTCGGTGGACTATATACAAAGTTAGAGGACATGCCGAAAGCATGTCCTTGATCATATGGTACTGGAGGAGCAATTGCCCTTAGTGGAATTCACCTACGACAATAGTTATCAAAGTAGCATAAGGAGGTATCAGATTTGAGGCCATGTAGATCACTGCTATTCCTTGACCGAGCGGGAGTTCTATCACTGTCATGATCTCGATTAGAGATAATCTCCGAGAAGGTGAGCTGATACGACTAGCTATGCCTTTCACGCTTTGAGCCTGCAAGAGCTTGGGCGCGGATGTGCGACGCACCCTGGGGAGTTCGGCGCCTGGGGGATCACATCTTCTCGGGAATGCGACGCCCAAGAGGGAGTGGTCAAAGTTCCGCGAAGCGCTGAAGCTACCGCCGAGGTTTATCTGACCTTCTTGAGATACCTCGAGAGGATAAGCACCGTGAAGGCATCGGCTACAAAGTACGCCAAAGATGTAGACAAAGTCCACGAGGTATTTCACGCCTCATGTCTTAAGTATACCGTGATCAACTCGTATGACGTGTGACAACAGAAATGGACAATCACGACCTCGAGAGGGACTGTGAATTTGATAGCTTTGATCGCAGTTTTATGATTAAGACCGTGAGGCTGGAGAGTGCTAAGCACTTAACTACGAGTGGAGGAGTCAACGCGGGATGGCAGACATCGATGCGCCACCTATCCCTTCTTGTGTTTAGGGATGAAGGCAATGCGGATTTAGTCGTTTAAATATTCAAATTACTAGTTTACATGCATAGTATAGTGCACGCGGCATATGGCGTGAGTGACAGCGCCGTCTGTAATTTCGACTAAATTCCTTTTAAGGAGGGGAGAATGTAAGACCCGAGAAATTTCAATTTCATTTAAACAAAATCGTAATTTCGACATAAAATTGTTATTTTTGCTAAAATCCAATTTATTCTTTAGATCTCTGATGATGAAATGGATTTCACCGTTGAATCATCTCGTGAACGAAGCCAGCACGTAAAATTTCGCCGAATTCAGAGACAATTTAATTTACACGCTTGAGGCATCGATTCGGGAAGCCATGAAAACGATTACGCCACAAAGTCACATATAACCCGTGACTCATGTGCCATAAGTGAAGAGGTGAAAATGATGAAAACGGATGCCTTATGGCAGAGCGAATGTCAAAACTGGAAATGAAGGGACATAATGGTCATTTCAAGTTGTTGTCACTAAATGACAAATTGCTACAAAGGCTCATCCCTTGATAAAATGGAAATGAGCAAAAAAAAAAACAAGTAGTTAGCGAAAAATTGATGAAAGCAAAATTGATTTTTTTTAATGTGAGAAGGTCCACTTCTCTCTAAAATACGGCTGATCCAGAATCGGCTTCAGCCTTCTCGACAAGAATAAAGCCGCTTCTACGCTTAGTGGCTTCGTGGTACTGGATTTAAGGAGCTTAGACAAACTCCTCGAGGTGGGTTTCTCCTACTGGATTTTATTCTTCTTAAGACTTTACTTAACGCTTGAGCCGAGCGAGGCTTGAGGTTGACTCGATTGGTCCTGCAAACCTGGGACCGAATTGATATGAATTCAACACCTGATCGGTTAAACGGATCGCCAATACCGACGGGGTTGTAGAAATTGTGAAATTTTGTGATAAATCATGTATTGGTTCGATGTGAATGGTCGTGAACTGCGTGTCTACTAAGTGAACCAATGATTTGTGATTTTTCGAATAAGAACTGAGGGCTCTACTATTCCCAAATGTAGCTGGTAATGTAAAATATATATATTCAAAATGGCTGGATCGAAGATCCAAGCTGAATCGCCGCAGCTTGATTATTAGCCCAAGGAAGCACTTTGATGCATGAAATAAGAATTTACATGACATGATTGTGTGAATCACTGCTTTGTAAATATATGCATGTTTATATATTTACACGCTGAATTAAATCGTATTTAATCGTGATACACGATTCCATATGCAATCGAACACCCTAACCATAGGAGCCGAGCTGCATTTGCATTTATCTGTGAAAATTACTCTATGGTCATTCTGTAACACGCACTATCTGAGTAGCCCAAACTAAAAATATCAATCATCTGAGACACCCAATCGGAGCATACACTGAGTAGAAGTCCACAACACATCAATCGGCTTCGAGATCTTTACCCAATTGATATATATTATTATCTATAGCCACCCACAAACAAATAAACATAATAATTTCACGGTGCTTAGTGGCGCGAGGAGCCTCTATGATACCTACGAGATGACTTCCGCTGAGACATCCAAGCAGATCATGCATCTGGCTGGATGTTTATTTCTGGGAAAGATTGCACCCAAGACTCAGCCTTTAGTAGAAATTTCACTCTCAGGTGATTCCACCATCGAGCATTAGCTCACCCCCGTCGAGGGATACTATTTTATACGTGGAGCGTAAGAGGAGACTACACACCCTAGAGGTCAGTTTGTGAAGAAAGCCAAACACGCTGGCGATTTTATACATGTATTAGAATTTCTAATTTTAATATATGCTAGGCAGAAGAAAAACATTCAACTCTGTAAATCATTGGGACATACTGGATTCAGTTGGTATGTTTTGACGTGATTGCGATGGACCCGCGGCCGCGACCTACGCCAGCGATTATATCGACCGCTGGTATGCGCTTAATACGCTATTGCATTTCCAGCAGAGCCCCCCGTACAGCGAGACTCACTCGATTTCGCAAATGTCAGTCAGCTCGACATTCACGAGTATTTCACGTCGACGGTAGTCAACTTAGACTTCTAAGCAAAAATACAATATATATCTAAAAATATAATTAGATTAGCCCATCGCTTTAATTATTTTCTATACTGAGAATTCATTCAGACATAAATAAAAATAAAAAAGTTTAAAAAATATATAATCTAAAAAACATCATATATTTTATTTGTAAGAGAAATATAAAAACATTGCTCAATATTTTTCTATTTTTATTTTTAAGAATAAAATATTATTTTAAAACAATTACTAAATAGGTAATATTAATTATAAAATATTTTGAAACTAATATTAGACTAATTAATTTACTGCTTCACCACAAATAGATAATACTAATTATAAAAGTAATATTTTTTAAAATAAAAGAAGATTCAAAATTAAAAGTCATATGGAGCATTATTGAAAAACAATTTCATCATCTAAACAAATTCAAAATTTGATATAACCAGGAAATCTTGCCCAAGTGATTTACGTTCGAAGCAGAATAATATTAGATCCGATGAAACAATGTTTTCGATCTGAAAACAAAATAAAAATATTTTTGCATGAATTTTAAAATTATTAATTAAGGGAAAAATTTACATGTATAATAGGAAAAAGGAAAATTAATTGGATTTTCCCTCGCAACCAAAATCTTCATACGTATGCATATATATATATATATATATATATATTTTCTCACAAATCTTTTCTAAACAACCAATATCTAATATCGATAACAAGAGAACATATGTAAATATAGTATTTTTATAGGAGCATGTAAGAAAAAACTATAATTTGTAGCTATCAGTAGTTGATCAAGTGTCTTTATCAAGTACCCTACAAAAGCTTATTAGGATGAATGAGCTATCAGCTCCTAATTGCTCCTTCTATCAACCCAACTAAGCAAGGCCTTCATCATTTTCTTTGCAAGCTGGGCATGGTTGACTCTCTTCAACCAGCTCTATCTTGATGTCTGCTCCACGTACATGATCTGTAGCTATTATGTTTATAAATTGTAGACTTCTCACTTGATGAAGATTTTAATAATGTGAAATGCAATTTTTCACTTTACCTTCACATTGGGTTTCTAGACTTTAATATGTGTTTTTTTCTAAAAAGTTTGTAATTAACTTAATACCAACTTTATTTCCATGTTAATATGCTTTCTTTCTTTTGTCTTTATTTTCTTGATGCATATTTTCGTTTTTTCCCTTTAGCGCAAAGGATGGTAATAAATCACTTGTTTTTAATTAAGAAAAAAATAATGGAGAATGATTTGGTTACTAATTAAATTTTTTTTTTTGGTTCTAAAAAACAAGAGAAAATAGAAAAAACATGTTTGATTTATAGTTTTTTTTTTTTTTTCAAAAAACACTAAATTCATATAATAAGAATAATTTTCAATTAACACCAAAATAGTATTCTCTTTATTTTCAAAAACTACTATCAATAAAAAGTTTCAAAAAACATGAATCAATCAGACTCGAAGGGATAAATACGTAACTAATCCATATGTTATATTTTCTTGGGGACACATCCAAGTGGGCTCATAGATAAAGACAAAAATTATAATTTGATGGGAACCGCCCGAAGAGGTTTGGCTTTCCTTAATGTAAATCCAAACTTCTGTCATGTCCATGTCTACTGGTTCCACACCATCTTGAAGCTTCCAGTCAAAAGAGTGAAAAAGAGAAGTCAACATCAAGTGTGCCATCCTATGCCCCAACACCAATCCAGGACCGCGACACCCTTAAAACTGTGATGTCTGCCGAATGACCGTCAACTCATGGAATACGCGAATGTCAGAACCCGACACTACCATTTAAAATTCCAGAGATTTCCTTTCAGATTTTGATGCACTCCAGCGATAAAAATCTGGCCCCAATACCGACAACGACCACACAAGGGCCCACACGCGAAGCAAATAAACCCGCCACTTCGCCCGCATCAACAATACTCAAAATATCCAACCAACTATCTCATACTTCGCTCAAGAGCTAATGACATTTTATACAAATATATATTAAAATTACAACATTCTAATACATGGATATAACGACACTGGGAAGACACAAGCTCGACTTTCTTCTCTCAAACGGCTCTAATGAAACAACACCTTCCCGACGTCCTCAGACTCAAAACTGATCCGACAGTAATGAGCAAAGCCCAAGAGCTGAGCACTCCCTATACAAGCACTCCCCACCTAAGTCAGCATTACGCACGATTAAACAAACACATTCAAGTAATTATACGAACCTACTAACGCTCACGACCACGAGAGCCGACTTTACCCTATCCCATATCCCGAAATCCTTCCGACTCTCACACATGCAAGCTTGCCATGAATTTAAACCATTTCCAAACAAAGTGTATTTGTTTTTAACCATCGACAACCTCCGATATAAATACGACCAACCCGATAATCTATATCGCGACAACCCTCCGACGATATCAACGCTAACTCCGACGATCGATATTATATAATAACACTCCGATTGCCAGAATGGACACACCTTAACAATTATTATTACTGGGTCAACCCTCCGAAACAATTCTCTCAAGAAACCACACCTCACGCACTCAATTTACTGTCAGTTCCCAGCGCATACTAATGTAATGACATTAATTCCAATACGTTCACGCTTAATATATTCACGTGATATATATTAACATAATTTAAATCACATAAAACATGTTATTCAAATTCACCATCACTACACCAAAATTAGCTCACACTTTCGCAATTAACAAACACGAGCAATTTATTTTAAATCATTCAACCAAAAACACATTTTCACACAAAATTATTTCTTGTTCCTATTCACGCGAACAAGAAACCCCTGCTACTGCTCACATCACTAAAATAGAATTTTCCACTTTGGTTCAAAGCTTTTGAGATCGAATTTACGCCAAAATGTCTCGTAATACTTAACCATTTACACGCTCCCACATGATTAACACAAGAGGAAAAAGATCCATACCTTTCGTGGAAATTATTTAACTCACCAAATCGCGCCCACTGAAGAGAGCAACTTTCCTTTGTCTACAAAACCGACGTCCGGGACGGGTCGAAACCCAGAGAGGCTTCACTCCTCTCTCTCTAAAAACGAAAATTTCAAATTCTACCGCATCCTCCTCCTCATTTTCACGTTTTTTGGCTTTCGAGAAGACATTTAACACTACGCAAAGCTTTTGTCTTATTCATTAAGCACTAAATAATACCATCCACGCCCTCAAGCTTTATTTTGACACTCTAAGACTATCTAAGCCTGGTCTATTTCCATCATCTCTCTTACTCATTCAATACGTTGGGCTACGAAGACGTTATGCGCGACTCATTACATCACATGTCGCTTTATGGCACCTGATACTCAGGCTCAAAAACGCGGTTCAATTCCGACCGTCTCGTAATCTCGACGCCAGATAGATTTTCCCGGCACGATTCCAACGGCTGCTCGTTTTATCATCCGAGATCTAGAATAATTTCGGATTTTTTACCGAAATTATCTTTTTACCCTTTTTAAGAAAATTGGAATTTTCTCGGGTCTTACAAGGACACATCATTTTTCCACCAACAAAGGTGTTTTGGTATATTGGAATGAAGAATAGGAATATTTTCCATTCTTGTTTCATTTGGAATGAAATTAATAATTTTATTTTATTCTTGGTGTTTGGATTAGTTAAAGAATATTACAAGGGAATGATGGTTTATTTACATTCCATTGTTCGGTAATATTAGGAATTGGAATGAAAAAGATACAAATTGATAATAATACCATATCATATGTTTTAAGTAATTTATATTTCATTTTAAATAATGAACTTTTAAATTTTTTACTAAATAATAACATTATACAAACAATATATAATTTTAAAATAATCATAAAAAATCATATAACCCTATATACAAATATTTAATCATTCATTTCATTAAAAAATTATATATATATATAAATTAGTAAAAAAATTCTTGGAAAGTATAAATTAAAAATGTTTAAATTTCATTCCATATCCCAAAAATATAACCCCAAAAATATTTCTAAAAGCATTTTTTTTGAAAATAATTTTAGATTTGTTTAGAATATTATAATTCTAATAAATTTGTGAAAATAATTTATTATACATGTAAGAATCTAATTTCTTATAAAACTATGAGTAAATATAATATATATATATATACACACACACACACATAATCTTAATGAATGTAATCTTATAATGAAACCAAAAAAAAGTAAAAGGTCAAGAACATGTAGTTTGGGAACTTGTCGAGCATTTATAATATTTTATTGGACTTTTATACATATTGAAAAAGTAAAAATAAATATACATAAAATTAGGGACAAAATGATAATTTTAAGTTTTTATATAGTATCAAGTTTTTATCATTTTGGAATTAATAGAAATATAATAAATTTATTTATTTAATTTAGAATTAATAAAAATATAATTAATCATTTTAGACTTTTGGATGATTATCTATAAGTTTATGTTTTCTAAATTTTCTATTTTAATGAAATAACATGTTTTTAAATATTTATTGGTGAATTATTTTGCAAGAATCAAGGCTTCAAACTTGAGAGAAGTTAGAAATATGGGATATGAGAAGTATAATCTGAAATTAAAATAGTAAATTGAAGTTATTTTACATTCTCTCTTTAAAAGAGGAATCAAAATAGCACAAAAGTAGGATGAATCAAAATCCTAGTTAGAAGTAGGAGTTTGTTTCCGCCGAAATCACTTTTGATTCCATTCCTATTCTTGTAAAACTTATACAAACATACGAATGAGGAAGAAATGGAATGAGATTCCATTTCCCACACTCCATTCCCTTGTACCAAAACGCACACCAAATGAAACAGTTTGTTCCTGACCCTTGATGTCAATCTCATACTTAAAACCTTCTGCATTTAAACAAAGTAGGCTCGACCATATACAAGTTCTATGCCAATAGCCCATACATTCACAATAACTTAATTATTTTTTGGAACTGCATACCCTAATATTTCTGACTCCATTTAGGTCTTTCTAAGGACAAGAAATGACTAAGTGGAGTAACTATGTTTCTTTTGCATTATCAAGCCAAGACAGAGCTTAGATGTCCAATTCTTCGGCTATAGTGTTTTTTCCTAGCATTTCATCCAGCTCACATCGAGCTTTTGCCAGTGCTTTTGGGTTGCTCAGTAATTCCGCCATTGCCCACTCTACTATGCATGAAGTGGTGTCGATTCCCACTGAAAATAGGTCCTGGCATGAAGAATAACATGAGAATAAATGGTAAATGTTAAAAAGAAAAGGATAACAGGCAATAAGAAAAAAAATAAAGGGAAACTTGTGTTTTAGGAATAATTTCCAAAAGGTATAAAGAATGCAAAATACATGATTCATTATGATTTCATAGAAAATTATTGCATTTCAGGTATGATATTACCTAAGTACTACCTTGAAAAACTGTTAATACCACCTTGACACTGTTCATATGATGCTACCTAGATTAAGTTTGAAAAAGTGACAAAAAATAAGTTTTATTTCCCCATCATAAGGTTACTTTGTCCCAAAACTATAACGAGTAACAAGGAGTGGTTGAGACCAGCGGCGAAGCTAGGATTAAAATTCATGGGAGGCAAACCTTAAGGCTCCGCTTTTTGTTACCAAGAAAGTATTAAGGAAAAAAATAGAGAAAAAAAACGGAAGGAAAAAAAATAGAGAAAAAAAGCGGAAGGAAAAAAATAGAGAAAAATAAAAAGTAGGTTTAAACTTAATAAATTAATTCTATTTGTTTATTCAAACTCATTTCATTTATTTCTCTATATTATATAAGGACTAAGAAATTTTAAAATATATAGAATTTTTGAGAAATTTTGATTATATTTTATTTATATATTTTTAATATTTCTTCTTACATGTTAAACTTTAAAATCTAATTTTCTGAAAAATGGCAAATGGGCAAAAGGGCAAAAGGGCAAAAGGGGCACTTTGGCCAAAATTCGAAATTTTTCTAGATCTCGCACTTACCTAAACAGACTTCACCGTTGAATTGTCTAGCTGTAAATCTAATACTACATCGACTTTGTGAAATTCGCGACAACAAAATTTGCATGTTTTTCGGCGAATGAAAGGTGAATAAGTAAAGACATCTCGACACACTTGAGTGCGACTCACGTTGTGCCACGTGTCGATGAAGATTCAAATTAACTCGAGTCATGTAGCCTCATGGACACATGGCATGATGTCACGTATAAAATCTCATATAGTATTGCTCGATAAGCGTAATCCTCTGCCAATGATTACTGACAAGTGGCAAAAGGAATAAAATGAAAAGAACAATTTCTCATTTTTGAGCCTCAAAACGTGAAGTGGAGAGGGTTTCAAATTCTAAAGAGAGAAGCTCTAACTTCTCTCTAGATTTCCCGGCTTTCAGACCGTCGGATCTCGTGCCAAGAAGTAAAGTTGTTCTACGTGGCGAGGGCTACACGTGGGCACCAGTTTTGGGGAGTTTTGACAACTCCAAGAGGTAGGGGTTTTCTCCTACTTGATTTAATCTCTTTTTAAGTGTTTTATTAATGGTTTGGTTGATTTGAGGCCATGAGTGGTCGTTTGATTAGTCCCAAAACTTGGGACCGAATTGTTGGAATATTTTGAACCTGTTTTGGATGGTGTAGGGACTGTTTTGGGTGGTTGCGTGATAATTATACAATAAATTATGGTTTTGGTGTTTTTGGGCAGGAAGTGGCCATGGATTTCGGTTCCACGATGCTTGGTGAGTGGGCTACCCACTCTGACAACAAACATCGCTTACTTAGTGTGACCTGGTTAAAAATGTACCTGTCGCTGCTGGACCGAGAATGGTCCATGGTCTGTCGTGAAGCAAAATATCGCTTTGAATCGATGGCTCAATTGTGTGAAAGAAATTGTTAATGCATATAATTAATCAGGTTAATACGATGTGGAATTATATAAAAATATAATTGTGTGTAAGCCTATTGAAATGAATTGTACTAAATTTCAAGTGAGCTAATTTTGATGTTATTGATGAATTAAATAACATGTGGTATGTATGTAAATGGCATAACGCATTTCATATGACCGGCAACCTAGAAAATTAAAAAAAGCGGAGTGCAGGCATGAAAGAAATTAAAACGATGTTTTCTCTCGCATTTGGCTGTGCATAGGTGAGGGAGCCTGAGGACTCGAGACACGGATCGGGTACATAGACATTCAAGTAGGATCATGTATTTGCTTCGAGTGTGTGGTTATGTTAAATCGACAGATGTGCACTTAGGTGGGGAAATCACGGGATATTCAACTATCGGGCATCGCCACTTAATGGTGGGACTATTATTTAGTGGATCGCTCTCGAAGATGCCGCCTACAGAGGCCAATTTTTGTAGAAGAAAGCCTGGACAGGGCTTCATGATTTCTGTATAACATGTACTAGAATTTAAATCTGAACATATGTTTGTATTATGAGTAATTGACGCCCAAAACCCAGGTCCGTTGACTAATTCACAACTCGTCATGAAACACTCATGAATGCTCGATGACCCGACATCTCTCTTTAAAATCTGCGTATCTCCTTGTAGCCGGGAGCTCTACCCAAGAACCACTTGTCCCAATCAACATCATAAGACATATACATGAGTAAAAATGGCCACTTGGGCCCATACAACAATATTAATCAATATACATCAACTATATACCATAGCCCAAGAGTTAATAATTCACTCTTACTTCAAGCATATATTAAAATTCTAGAATTCTAATACATGTCATACATCATAAAACCATGAAAGTTTATTAACCCGGGCTTTCTTCAAAATCGGCCTCTAAGATGAGCCGTCTTCTCGAAAGCTCCATGTACTTGAAAAAATGTTCCCTCGACAGGGTGAGCTATCGCCAAGAGGGAATTACCCTTAAATGGGTTACTCTCCACCTAAGCAAGAGCATGCAACGTATCCAATGTAAACACACATTCCAGAAAATCTGATCCTACTTGAATGTCTAAACGACCAACCCATGTCCCGAAGTCCTCACCAACTCCCTCACACTCAACAGGCCATGTGCGAGAAACATCTTTTTTCAAAACAAAACTTGTTGTTTTCGAAATATCACCTAAGCGCTCAGAAAATATGGACTAATTCCCTCCGAGGCGAATGTGCCGAGAACCTTCCAAACAATACATACCGGCTCCTCCGACGTAATCAGAAAAGGACCATCCTACCATCATTCTCCGAAATCATCCCTGAAATTCCTTTCAACCATGTTCCTTTTAGAAATTTTCGCAAGCCATGCACTCACACCTAATTTCTAGGTTACCCAAGGTATGAAATGCATTATGTCATTTGAACACATTCATATAACACATGCAAATATATCATCATGCATATATTTACATAATTTAAATCACAACAACATGTTATATAAATTATCAAGCCATTACACAAAAATTAGCTCGCGTGGGCTAATTAACAAACACGAGCAATTCAATTTGAATTGCTCAACCAAACACACACTTACAAAATACTTATGAACACTATTCATGTGAATGCGGAAACCTCAGTTACCGCTCACTAGCCACTCTTCTCAACATCTGCCCACTCAGGAACCCGAAATCCAATGGCCATTCCAGCCTCATGCACATCACAACACAATTTAATGCTAAATTACACCATAAGCCACCCAAACAGTCCATACATAGTCACGAGCTGTCCAAACCGGCTCCAACAATTTTCACATTTCGGTTCCAAGTTTTGGAACTGATCAAACGGCTGGTCAAGGCCTCAAACCAACTCAAGCATTACAAAACACTTAAACAAAGTGTAACTTCAAGTAGGATAAAACCCCTACCACATGGAGTTTGTCAAAACTCCAAGAAACCGGTACCCACGCAAAGCCCTCGCCGCGTAGAACAACTTTCCTTCTTGGCTCGAAGAAATTCGACGGTCCGATCGTCCAGAAAACCAGAGAGTATGCACACCTCTAAAACTAAAACCTAGCTGAGACTCCACCACCAAATACACACGCTTCGCCATTTTTGGTATTTTGAAGAAGATGAACACTGTTCATCTTTTTGTCCCATTCATTAAACTTTAAAAAATGCCATTTATGTCCCTTCTTGTCAATATTTGACACATGGCTTAATCTAAGACATCCATTTCATCCTCTCTCTACTCATGCAACATGTGTCACATGAGTACATGTTGTATGCGACTTTTGTCACATCAAATTTCATTTTACGATACCCGATACTCGCTACTGAACGCAAGTAAATTCGACTATTCTACTAGACGAAATTCAACGTGTTAGCTAGATTTCGCAAGAAGATTCCAACGGTGAAATCCGTTTTGTCATCCGTGATATAGAAAAATTTCGGATTTTTACCGAAATTAAGATTTTGCCATTTTTCGAGAAATTAGATTTTCTCGGGGTTTCACATTCTCCCCTCATTAAAAAGAATTTCGTCCCAAAATTCTACTCACATACGCATCGAACCACGTGCATATGTAACCTCACCCAACTCACATCGCGCCGTATGACAACCCTGGGCTAAGGTCCCAATTATCGACAACCCGACGGGCCGGTTAACTCATCCATGTCAAGAGAATGACATCAACAATCTAATATGCCTACTAATTTGCTGTCCACCATGAGCGTAATCATCAGATCCCCACTCACGATCTCGACACTTCTCGACCAACTCTCACCTTACATCCTAGTGAAGCACTTCCCATCTCTCTAAAGGCCTCAACCTCTAAGCTTAAACCTATCACACACGATGCATTAATGAATGAACATGATGCATCCAATTCAAACGCTACTCTAGTCAAAAAGTGCGAGAGTAGAAAAATACCTTGCTCATCCGGCTGATATACATGCTCAGCCTCTGGCACGACGACGTAGACACGCCCCTGTGTCCTCGACATCCTGGTCTGCGGGCTCTGTACCTGACCTCGACCCACACTCTTACCCTCTCGTCCCATCTCAGGAAGCCTGAGGTGCTTTTGCATAGCACTGCTGACCGAAACTGGTTCCTCCGAATTCGCATTCAGGTGTGGAGGAATGAACTGCGCCTCTCATCTGAAGGCTGTTCCACCGTGCTGTCCCAAACCCCGGGATCCTTGTCTCGGGAAACCCGGCCTCATATGTCCAAAAGTTGTTGGCAATGGTAACACCGTCACAATCCATTGTTGGCAACTCACGATCTATCCCTTTGTTGGTCATAGCTCACCAGACCCTCGTGAACTTGAAGCCTAGGCTTCTTCCCGAACTAGAAGAGTGCTCTCTTTCCCTCTTGCTACTAGCACTCGCGTCGAGTCAAGTGAGCATCCTCAGTCTCTCTCTATGGTCGAGTTTGTCTGACCATGGAGTCCATGTCCACCCAGGCAAAGTCCTGCTATCACGCCCAGAATGGACAAAATTCAGGCCCGTTCTTGAATCTCTAACCTGGCCATGTCAGGTAGCCACGTAATCATCGACAAGCGGGCCCAGCTCAGTGAATCCTATGCCTCCATCACATTCCTTCGCCCCACCAGCCCCGACTCCCCAAGAACTCCCGAGCCTTCGCATGCCTTACGAGTATCGGAAAATACTTACCCACGTGAAAGATGATGGAACTCACACTGATCATTGCCTCTAGGTCTCTAGAGGTCTTTGCCCAGTTCCACCATACTTAGGCCTCACCCTCTAGTTGGAGCGGCTAGTCACGATCTGATCGTGTCGGGGAGAGGTAAAATCTCAGTAGCCTTTAACACCTTCTCGGCTTTGCATGAACAATGAGTGCCACCATCGGATCTCTCCACACTGTGAATGTCGGAGGATGATGCATGCTAAACCTACGGAGAGATTCTTGGGACCCTCCTTGACTACTTGCTACACTAGCCTGTGCGATAGTAGCAACCCTTGATACCTAGCAGCCTCGTAGCTTTGTTGGTCGAGCACGGGTGGTGCTGACCCGGGTACCTCGTGGGCCCTCGCGTCCCTGGAATCCTCGACAACCATCTACACACAATTCAAATGGCGAGTTAATTTCAATGCGGTGTCTACAGGCGCTAAAGCACGCATTACTGGTGCGCTATTCACACCTGAAAGCTTGGTTCATACTAAGTCCCTGCATTTCTAAGCAATGCAAGACAATTATTTCTATGTATCAAATCATATTTAACATCAAAATTTTTTTTTTTGAAATTTTCATTTTTCCAAAATTTTATCTCATTTAATTTAATTTAATTTATTTTTTTATTATTATTATTTTTTTTCGAAAATTTTTTTGTGAGCGGTGTTCATAACAATGTCCAAACAAAGGATCAAACAATGCAGACCGAGTCCAAAAACTGGCCGAACGCATCTGCGCAATACCGCGCCCTAAGCCCACCACACCACGGGTGGTCGCGGGCACGCCCGGGTCGCGTTTGGGCCCCGCTCGCGATACAACCATCCCGCCCAAACCCCGTCACACCACCAGCCAAGAATCTCTCTTGTCACTGTGACATAATCAAGTATATCGTGACACGCCTCACCCTCGCGTTCCCCAACCGGCACGCTTAGCCGGGCCGCGTCGATACAATCTCCCACCGACGCACCCACTCCACTCTAAACCCGCATGCCTTCTCGTCACGATACAATACTTGTATCGTGACACATTTTCTCCCCCAGCCACACCAGGCTTCCAGCCCACCATGTCACGATACAATGGCTGTATCGTGACCCAGTGCCCATATTAAAATGGGTAATAGCCCAACCAATTTTGCACCATTCTTTTTTTTTTTTTTCACCAAAATTTTTTTTTCACACCTGCTACTAGAAAATACCCTAAAAATTATGTACATATATAAAATTTTTTTCTCTTTTTCCAGTACATCAAATAAATTTATAAAAACTTATTTTATTTGATTTTTCTCCAGTTTCACACATTTTTTGGAACACCCAAAAATATACATATATGTATAGATATGTATATATATTTTTTTTCATTTCTATTCTGGACCATTTTGTCTAAAACCTCCCAACTTCTATTTCTCACATTAACCCTAGTGTTCAACATTCTTACATGTGTTTGTTTTTTCCTATGTGCTACTCACTAAGCACACAAGAACACAACACATAGCAATTCATCAAACAATCACATGATCACACATAAAACACATGCATGCAGTGTTCTAATTTTGTCACGTGCCTTCCTAGGTAATCTCACACCTAAACCTAACATCGAGCCACACCATGTGGTGATGTTCTACACCCACTCACGTGCCTAAGCCTAAGCCCTCAAGCCCTAGGTGTTCCTTTTACCTAAACTCTACACCCACCGAGCCCTAAGGTAATCATTTACCATCGCTTCTCGATACCAAGTCAGACGCCTAAAACCTGGTCCGCTGACACCACAACCCACGGAATGGATTTGCAGGTGGAATGCCTGGGTGACCCAACATCTCTGACGTAAAATCGGCAGAGTCTCCTTTGTAATGGAGCTCTACCAAGAACCAATTGCCCCAAACAAATATCATAAGACATATACATGAGTAAAAACGCTACTCGCCCATACACAATACTCATCAATATACATCAACTATATACCATACCAAGAGTTAATAATTCATTTACTTTGGCAGATATTAAATTTAGAATTCTAATACATAAACCATCGTAGCCACAACCCGCTTTCTTCAAAATTGGCCTAAGATGAGCCGTTTCGAACGCCTTCCCGACTCGTAAAAAATGTTCCCCGACAGTGTTATCGCCCAATAGTGGAATCACCCTAAATGGGTTACTCCCCACCTAAGTGCATATGCAATGATCCAATGTAAACACACATTCAAGCAAATTTGTTATCCTACTTGAATGTCTAAATAACCAACCCATGTCCCGAGTCCTCACCGACTCCCTCACACTTGCCTAGGCCATGTATGAGAAAACATTTTTTTTTTCAAAACAAAACTCATGTTTTCAAGAAATATGTACTCACCGGTTGCCTGTGAAAAATATGGACTACCTCCGAGGCGAATGTGTCAAGAACCTTCCAAACAATACATGGGCTCCTCCGACGTGTAATTGTAGGACCATCTCCCAACACCATTCTTCGGAAAATCATCCTGTGAAATTTCTTTCGCAACCATGTTCCTTTTTCAGAAATTTTCATGTCATGCACTCACACCTAATTTCTAGGTTACCCAGTACATATGAAATGCATTATGCCATTTCAACACATTCATATAACACATGCAAATATATCATCATGCATATATGTACATAATTTAAATCACAACAACATGTTATATAAATTATCAATCCATTACACCAAAAATTAGCTCGCATGGGCTAATTAACAAACACGAGCAATTCAATTTGAATTGCTCAACCAAACAAATTATTTCACAAAAATACTTCATGAACACTATTCACATGAACAGTGAAACCCTCGGGTTACTGTTCACGGCCACTCTCTCTCAACATCGATTCCACTTTGTGAACCCGAAATCCAATGGCCATTCCGGCCTCATGCACATCACAACACAATTTAATGCCTTTCCAATTACATAATCTACATAAGCCACCCAACAATTCCATACACAACTACGCTTCCTAAACCGGCCTCCAACACTTTTCACATTTCCTGCCTAGTTGGGAACCGATCAAACTGGCCGCTCGCGCCTCAAACCAACCTTAAGCATTGGCCAAAACACTTAAACAAAGTGTAACTTCAAGTAGGATAAAACCTCACCCTCACGAGTTTCCTTTTCAAACCCAAGAAACTAGTACTCCACACGAAGTTTTCCTCGTAGGAATGCCTTTCCTTCGCCCGAAGAAATTACCATACGATCACCCCAAATCTACCTCTCTCTGTTCAAAAAACCTAGCTTTCTCGCACTCCACCACCAAGCCACACACGTTTCGCCATTTTCGTCTTTCTTTAGTTGTTATTTAACACCGTTCATCTGTCCATTCATTAAACTTTCAAAAATGCCATTTATGTCCCTTCTTGTCACCACATTTGGCTAATGCTACTTTAATTTGCTATCCATTTCCTCCATCCTCTCTCTACTTATGCAATATGTGTCACATGAGTACATGTTATATGCGACTTTTGTCACATCAAATTTCATTTTATCAAGACCGATAATTTGGCTCTAAAATTCAGAATCTCGACTATCTCTGATTCGACGAAACTGGACGCATAGCCAGATTTCACGACGATCTAATAGTGAAATCTGTTCATTATCCGAGATTTGAAAAATTCTCAATTTTTAATTTAAATTGCGATTTTGCCATTTTTCCAGAAATTAGATTTTCTCGGGTTTCACAAGAATGCATTAACTCTTGAACTACAGAATATATTTGATGTGCTTGGATGAGTATGATGGCAGGCCAATGTGGCCATTTTTACTCATGTGAACTTGCGCAGCGAGACATAGGTTTTCCGCGGCCGACGGTGGTCAACGACACTCGGAATTCGTGGCTAAGGCCACACCACAATAAAAACCAAACATGAAACTTGGGTGATTTTTCCTGTACTTTCGTGTTCCAAACGGAGTCTTGCTAAGGAAAAAAATAAAGATGAAAATTGAGAGGTTCAAACTCATTTGGTTTGTTTCTTTCTATTATATAAGGACTAGGAAATTTTAAAATACATAAAATTTTGAGGAATTTTGATTATATTTCATTTTCTTTTATATTTTCCACGGTGAAGCTAAACATGATGAAATCATTTTTCTTATTATTTTTTTCGTTCCTTATTACTTTTCGGTTATGTTTGGAACCTAGAAAGTACCAAGGAAAGAAAATAGAGAGGAAAAATAAAATGAAAGAAAATTTGGAGGATAATAAAAAAAAGAGGTTCAAACTTAATAAACTAATTTGATATGTTTATTCAAACTCATTTATTTATTTCTTTCTATTAAATAAGGATTAATAATTTTAAAAATATGTAAAAATTTTAAAAAAATTTGGTTATATTTAGTTTTATTTGATATTTTCCATAGTGAAATCAAACATGAGAATAATTTTCTTGAGTAATTTTCTTCTTCTCCGCATTTCGAGTTCCAAACGGTTTTGGTTCTAAACAAAGCTCAAGTAATTTTATTTTTATTTATTTTATTTTTGTGGCCAATGAACAATCTAATAAATCTTAACACTTATACATCAGGAGCATTGTATAATGCAATCCAAAAACTTTTCAAATTTCATGGGGGCATTCGGGCTTCGTTCGGGTTTCACAGCTGGTTGAGACGCCAAAGGTGGATAACAGTCCAAAAACTAATAAAAAAACAGGGAAAGGACAACTAACTTATGTCCAAAAACCATACATTATTTGGGGGTACAAGACGATGCTACAACTCAATATATTTTTTTAAAACACATTTTTCATAAACCTCAAATAAGTATTTATAAAACGCAACTTAAAATATATTTTCTTAATAACAAATCTATTTTTTGTATTCCCCAAAATTAATACTCGCCAACCTCCGTGGTTTTCATCAAAGCACCGTCACCGGCTAATTTCAATGATTGTCCCGGGTCGAGGCGCTCAAACTATCAGAACGTATGCACCCGCATCCACTTAGAAGGTTGACCCATGATGCGGACATCTCCTCAATAGCCTCATGAAATCTCTCCCCAGCCTCACTTAGGCTCCCCAAATTGTAAATGTATTAATTTTTGCATCAATTGAACTATTTTCATGCGGAAAATTTTTGTTTGAATTTCGCAGTTAAGTCATTCCATGAGGTGATGGAAACTGAGGTCATTTTTACCAACTGTTTAGCCCAAATACTTAACAATGGGAATAGCCGCAGTCTAAGAGCTTCTTCGATTACCCCATTATACTTGACTGCATCACAGACCTCAATAAAGCTAGTCAAATGTGCATTCGAGTTCTCAGTCGGTAACCCATGAAACTGGATATTATTGAGCATCTGCAAGGTCACTCCTTTTAACTCAAAGTTGTTCGCCTGTATAGGTGGTCATCGTATAGCTGACTGAACAATTGTAGGTGGCAAGGCAAACTCCTCCAAGAGCATATGCGGATTATCGGGCTATACAAAGGGTGTGGTTACAAGATTTCTATATTTCTGTCCATTATGTTCCACTTGTGGTTCATCCCCATCATGAATATGTCCCGTGATCTACTTTTACATGCATGATTTCCGTGTCGAAAGCCACGCGGGTCTCTACACATAATCCATGCTTGTCCGCTCTGTCTGTAATTGAATGGGCAGCCTCCCCGTGCTCCTCGTTTCCATGCACTCTAAATACTTTCCTGAAATCACAGGATAAGAACGAAACTAAATCACATCACAAATGCAATAAAGAAGAACACGTAAACCAAGAATAAAAGTAAAAAGAAATGATCAAGAAGTGAGAATAACTAAAGAAAGTAAAACTGATCCAAAGTACTATCTATGGCACGATTATCAGTATCAACACTAAACTTCTCCCCGTAAACTACGTTTCAAAACTGGATCGATCGAAAGTGAGTGTGCAAATTAGGTGAGAAATGTTAACCATCAGGAGCAAGTATACGCAATAAGTCGACGAGTGGTAGTGGTTAGTCAAGTGTTGTTCCTCGAAAAAGGCGTGTTGATCATTGATTTAATGACTTTAATAAATATTTGATCTAATCCAAAGTGAATTTCACTAAATTACTAGAATTAACAAAAGCTTAAAATTGCGTAGATTAATTATATCGATGATGAGAAACCTAAAGGTTTTACCGTCTCCTAACACTCTTCGATGAAGTGTCAATTCAATTATGGACTTATCAAGCATTATATGAGTTATGTGGGCTGTTGATCTTTCCTACAAGATATTCTCTCGAGATATATCGTTTATCTGCCAGTGGATGTATCGCATCCTCCACCAACCCCTCGACTCAACGCTTAAAATGTGCAAACCCTAGTGCCACACTTTCAATGAACATTCTGCCTTCCACTACCCAAGTGTCATTGCTTTAACCATGTAAATTTAGAAGTTATCTTCTTTAGATCCTCAAACTCCCGCATTTAGCATACTTGCCACAGATAATAACATGTAATTAAGAAACCCACTAAAGCAACATATGAACTCATATTAACATTCAAATAAGCCAAAACTGAAAATCAATCAATCAAACTTGTGGTTAGGCTGGCAAACCTCGAGAAAAGAATTAGTTCATCATATTATTCATCAGATTAAGAATTGAATAATGGAAGTGGTCAAGGAAAGACTATAAAATCCGCCTCTCGTGATCTATCCTTCCAATTGCTTATCTTTAATCTCTCACTCTTGTATCTCCTCCTTCTTCCCGATCCAACTCCCTTCCCGTCAAATTACCCCTTTTATACTCGAGATTGTGGGCCCATCACCGGCCCGTAAAGCTGTGGTTTTTTTTCGAGTTCCTCGTAATGGAAAGTGGAACCCGCTTCGCCATTAGCGTGTTATAATACTTACCGAGGCCGTTGATTTCAGGCTTTTTGTCTCATATGGTGAAGGGGGGTCTCTCAGAGCGGGCGGCGCTTCACCACAAATAAGAATCTCTATCGCTGGTACGCCGAATCAAGAGCCTTTCTACTGCCGCTTTTTACGTTTCTACTTATATTCTCGCTTTTTCCGTCTTAGCCGCCTTTGATTCCAACAACATCGCCAGAAGGAGCTCTATAGAAACAATATAATATGAGGGATTAGCGCATAATGAAAAAGACCAGGAATCACATTTAGTTATAGAAGGAACACCGAGAACAACTAAATGGCCACAGATTCATCCCCGACGCGCTAAGACGGTAATGGTTATTTCGATTTCACAAAGATACCATTCAAATCATTGATCGCACTCCAATAAGATTCACGGATCTCATGCATGGGGTGTTTCAACCCTACTTAGATAAGTTTTTCGTGGGCATTCATCGATCACATCTTGATCTACTTCGTCGGATAGAGGAAATATGCGGTCACTGAGTGATCATATCCAAGCCTCAGAGACCATCGTTGTATGCCAAATCTAGTAAGTGTGAATTTCGGCTTACCCAGAGATTCGGGGCATGTGTCCGCTTCCAGGTATATCCAAGGACCCAAAGAAGGTTGAGGTGGTTATGAGTTAGGAGATAGCAAAGTCAGTCTTTGAGATACGCAGTTTCTTGGGATTGGCAAGGTATTACAGGAGATTTATTGAGGACTTCTCCCGATTAGCTACACCTATGACAAGATTGACCTAGAAGGAGGTCAAGTTTGAGTGAAATGACTTGTGTGAGAGAGCATTCCAAAAATTGAAGAGGAGGCTTACGTCACTCTCATATTCCCGATAGTTCCAAAAAGGGACAAAAATAAGTATTTGGTGGATGTCTTTAAGTGATCTTAATTTAGTTTTGTTTCGATAAATCTGTGATGGTTGTGGTATATAGTTCCTGCAAATGAAGAACCCAAGGAGCGGAGTTACCCCCGTGATGATATGGTTAAGTACCATTGTCTTGGCCTTTGAAGATTTGGTGCTTACCATTCATACAAGAGTACTATAGTTTCTTACAGCTACATAAGAGTCTTAAAGTAAGATTTTCTACACAACGAGACCTCAACATGAGTCAAATACATGTGGATGGTTATCCTATATCATGAGTTCACTTTGCACTACCACCTAGTAAGGAAAATGGTTTGTTTATTTCTACCAGCCTGGTGTCACAGGAGGTCAAGCTGTGTAGCTCTGAGAGTAGATGCCTCGTGAGATTTCATGGATAGTTTGTAATCGCACTACAGGGTCAGCTCAAGATACTGGGAAGTCTTGAAGGACTATGCCTTCCCACGAGTGGGTACAGTCCCAAGGATGACATCGGTGATATTCATTAGGGATCCGGGCACAATCTGATATATCTGACGTGGTACAAAACATTCACAATGATAGTCTTCAGATAAGTAAGAGTCAGGTTCCCATTTGTTATTCTGTATAGTGATCCGGGCGAGTCCGATCGTCCCGCTTTGAGGTGGTCCGCCAAAAAGATGCCATGATTCGCCAGCCACGTCAGCGACATTTGATTTGACAAGAAACACGTCAGATTATGGTCATCAGATGTTCACTGCATGTTTCACAGATAGCACGAAAGACTGAGTCTTCCGCAAGATCCCATCCCGTCTGATCGCAGCGCTGATGGCACGTGTAATACGCCCATTGGTTCCGGCACTCACTACCATAACACATCTCCTCAGCGCAAGACCAGCCGCATATGGACCAGCTCGCCAGCAGTCGCCACTTTCAAACGTGAAGAATCCTCACAGCAAGGTCCACAGGTCGCGGTACGCTAAACAGAGAGACTGTCTGTCAAATACACGAGCAGAAATGCTCCAATCCCAGAACCCAAAAAAGCTCCTGCGACCAGTCTCGGTAGAGTTTCCAAAGAGCTACGGGACATTGATAATGAGATTGTTTTCATTCCTGGGAGGACGATCAAGGTAGAGGAGAGAACCATCCAATTTCTAGAGGACATGTTCTGCATGCATCCCGGATCTAAGTGTAGTTTGGAAGAAAGAACAATCTTGTGGAATTCGCTTACAAATAATAGTTATTTAAAGAGTGGCTATACATATAACTCTGAGGTACACTTTATGGGAGCCTCACACCTCCGACTGTTAGGACAAAGGGGAGAGACCTCTATAGGTCCGGACTTGGTTAGAGACACCTATTAGAAGATAGACTTGACGCTGCCGCCTTCACATGGATCGTAGAGTCAAGTAAGAGCCACGTCGATAGACGGCTGTGACCTCTAGAGTTTGAGAATGGCATCATGTCTTCAAGGTGATGCCTATACACAGGAGTGGTTGGGATTCGATATGAGGAAAACTGTCAAGCCGAGGCATATATCTGGGCCTTGAGGTGTACTTTGTGAGGTAGGTGGCCATGATCGGCTAGTGCTACCACTAAGCTGCATCTGGTATCTACGCGGTATTCCATGTCTCCATGCTCAGCACACCCGCATTCGACTCATGTGTACTGACTAGGCGAGCCAGGTCATGCAGATGAAACCATCGAGGAGGGATCATGTATCATGATAGCTGAGATCGTGCTCTTACGATTTAAAGACTGGAGCTAGTACGATGTCAGGGTAGCACTAAGGAGGAGAGGCAACATGGAACTTCTACCACACGATATGCCAATTATCCTTTCTATTCGAGAGGAGGAAAGGGTATATTTTTAGTCACGTGATATTGTGGATCACAGTATTATGTAATGTGTTTGTTCATGGTATGTGAATTTCGGGGATGAAATTCTTTTAAGGGGGGAGGGGAGGATAATGTACAACTTGGGAAAAATCGAATTTTTTTGAAAAATGGCGAAACAACAAATTGCCGCTACAGTATAAGTTGAAAACCTAGAAATTTCTTAGATCTCGGATGATGAAAAGGACAACACCGTTGGATTCGTCTCGCGAAATCTAGTTATCGTAAACTAACATTCCCATATGGTCAAAGGAGTGAATATGGTAAATTCTAAAAAAAACTCAATTGAAACAAAAGTAAGTATACTAAAAAACTGAAATGAAAAGTATTACCAACACTCAACCCCTTTCCACAAGTGCACAGGTCATACAAGTAATAAAGTGGACTTTAAAAGTTCTGCATATCGCATCTACAGGATCGAGGTTCTCCTAATGTGGGAACTGATTCACCCCATTACAAAGGCTCTTCACTATTTAGGCGCACCAAATAGGGATGTCGACAAAATCAATTTAATTGAAATAAAAATCGATTTAAAACTAATCTAAAATCTTACCAAACACACAACTACTTAATTCTAAAATGTATGCGCAGTAGACACTGTGGATTGGTGGATAATTGATCACAAAACAGCCATTTCCTTGAAAGCGCAACAATTGTGAGTTGAATGCTAGATTTTTCCAAGAGCAATGTAGTATAGCTTGGATTGTCCTAGCATTATACATTTCACTATCTAACACACCATATTCCTTTTCAGGACAAATGGGTCTACATAGCTACTTGTAAAATTTGCCCCTCTTTAAGATTTGATTGTTTTTCTTTTTGAATATTTCACAACCATTTCTTAGATCAAGAATTCTTTACCCCATGTGACTTGGCAGCCTTCTCCAATCTAATTGGTATCTCGTCCTTCAAATCTAGACAAATTTTCTATCTCCTTGATTAGATCTTTTCTAAACACTCTGATCAAGATCCTTCTATCACTCGAGGTGAGACCTCTGAACATTAAACTGATATCATCTACTAATCCTCACACCAAGGAGCAGTAAATTAAAGGATCTATCAAAGTAATCTTTTAGTGTCCAAAAGAGTCTATAATATTAGTCTAAATACGCCCTGAGTTACGCCTTACTCCCGTGAATTCCATCTCTGTGGTCACCTGAGGGGCCTCCTGAAATCAGCAAAGTACAACTCTTTCCCGTGTGTTTAATTCAATATTCCTCGGCTTAATTATATGAACAAGACTCAATTATATATATTCAAATTAAACCCACAAAATAATTGAAAATCTCAAATATGAATGTTCAACAATTAATCTCTAACCCTAGAGGGTGTTTAATGTTTACTAGTTGATTCCAATCATCACCCGCTTAATGTGCAAGTAAGAAGAAAATAAAATAAGAAATCAAGAGACAAGGACTCGAGAGAAAAAATCCAGATTTTAGCTTCAATCTTATACTGAATGGGGTAATGAAATTCGAATCTTTGATGTACAGCATTAAAACTCCCTTCACACAAATAAAACTGTCAAAATTACTCTAAGATCTACTAAAAAATCAAAATCTACAGCAAAACTAAAAAAATGGGCAATTTAGAGAGAGAAACCCCATGAGAGAGGTTCTCCAATCTTTCCCATTACCCTCTTTACATAAAAAAAAAACGAGTATATATATGGTCCTAAGGTGAAATGGGCTTGAAAATAGGCCAAAATATCATAATTACTCTAAGATCTACTAAAAAATCAAAATATGCAAAAAACTTAAAAAATGGACAGTTTAGAGAGAGAAACCTCATGAGAGGTTCTCCCACCCTTCCTGCTATCTCTCTCTTTACCTAAAAACAAGTATATATATGGTCCTGTGGTGAAATTTGAAAATAGACCAAAATATCAATTCTTGGCCTTTTTGATTTTTTTCAGAACTTCGGTCACTAAGATACCATTTGGTCGCGGACATGCTTCTTGGTCGCGACACAATTTCGTCAAGCCACACAAATTTCGCTTGATCGCGACGCTGACAACCGCTTGTTTCTCTCCACTCACGGGGTCAACTTCTTCGCTTTGACTCCTGGATTTGGGCGTGTGGAGGAGTCGTTGAAAGCTCTTTGAATGTAGATGCAACTATGGAGCGAATTTAGGTCATTTGGATGTTCTAGATGGTATAGAAAATATATCTTCCTGAAATGACAAAGACCGTAAGACTCCTGGCTGACTTTTCTTTGGAAATATATTGCTCATTTCTCATAAATCTTTGCCATCAATAATCCTACAAACCAAGTTTAGTGGAAATGTTAAGTGAGTTTTACATGAACATGGATATAAAATGCAAAATAGCATGTGGAATGAACTCAAAACATGGATGAGTTTTGCACTCATCAAACACCCCTAAACTTGAAGTTTTTCCTTGTCCTCGCTAAAAGAAAAGAAAGAAGTTGTCAACTCAAGACATGGAAGAGAAGAGTTCATTTCACCCTTTTTATTTAACCAAACGAAGTAATCAAGCTTGACAAGGGGTATGTGATATGTGTCAAAAAAATTACCCTTACCAAGAATATGAAAATTTTGATCAAGATAATTTATTTATTTTAATAGTGAATAATCTCGTAATAGACAAGTTTAGATCATGGTTCTCACAAGTGTGTGTGTGTGTGTGGTCTTCCCCTATCCAAACAATTGCAAGCTCAAGATCAATCTCATACACAATTCTCACTCTCCACTAATGCAGGCACACACAATTCTCAAGATCAAGTAGGTCTTTATAGGCTTATAATGTAAGGCTTGGATAAGGGGTAGTTGAGTAGTCATTTTAGGCTAAAATCACCTAAACATACATATTTTCTGCATTGATAGCTCCTACTCCATCCCGACATTCTACATCGCCATTAAAGGATACCCCAAGCACCCTCAAACTGCTTAGGTGCATCCTTCCATACCCTCATATCACCTTTGCACAAATTTTCATTCTTTCAAGAACAACGAGAAGCCTTTTCTCTTCAAGACAAGGTTATGAGAGGACATCTAAACTCCCTTAAGATTTCTAATTTCAACCCTTAGCGAGCTCTTTAAATCGCAGTCTTGTGACCAATTGGCCCTTAGGTACTAGGGTGTTAAGACACCCCTAGGATTTACTTACTCTTAGTAATAAAGGCTACTGGGCTGAGACTCCACTCCTCGACTTTTATTGTATTTTTGCTTCTTTTACACTTGATATTTTTCAGTTTTTTTTTCTTTTTATTTTTGTCCTTCCTTTTTACCAACCTCTTTTGATTTTCAATTTAACACATTTCAACCAATTTGGAGTTATTTTTTCTATGAAAAAAATAACTCCCCCAAACTTGCTTCTCACTCTATTTCTCAATTATGCTCAAATCCTCATGTTATGGGTGAGTTTGGTTCTTTATTGAGGGGTAGTGATGTATATAGTTGCTATTGGCTTTTAAACTTGGTTTTTATAAACAAAATTTTGGCTCTTAAGGCCTAACATTTTGGTACTAGAGGAATATGCATATGCATATTATCATAGCTTGAAAGGCACACCTTTCCAAGGATGGCTCAGATCATTTCTCAATTGTTGTTGCCTAGATTCGCTCAAGCGATCATAGAACGAGTTCTAGAACCTATGGAGATTAAAATTAGATGGATTCTCATAAACCTTCTCTAACCCAAGCAAAAACTGCTTTTCAAGGGTACTTAGTGACCAAGTGCATGGATTTTGAGAAACCAATGATTAAATAGCCTATTAAAGAGATAACTCATTAAGCATTAAGTCCTATTATCTCTAATATTGTCCATATCCCAAGGGTTAATTTGTGGTCCTTATTGACATCACAAATAACCCAAGCAAACCAATTAACTCCAATAAACTTGACTACTATATATATACCAAAATTAAGACGAAGTTGCATCAAACAAAGTCATTATCCTTAAAACCACCAGAAAATTTCATCCACAAATTTATCATGTGCAACATGTGGGGTGTGAAATGATAAACCAACCAAAATAAACACCCCTAAACTTTGAGATGAACATTATCCTAATTGTCTAGCAATGAGCAAGAGGAAGCAATAAAGTAAAAGGGCAAGAGGGAGAGTTGGGAAAATTGAACTCTCCTTTGTAGTCCTGGCCACTTTGAATAGGAACCCTAAGGATTTTCAGACATTGACATTGGTGTACTACCCCTTGATACACTCTTTTGCTTCTTTTGGAGCCATGAAAGTGGCTTTGGTATTTTTCTCAAACACTTGGTGTGCACGTCCTTCACCTCAAAATGAGTGAGTTTGACTTTTCAAAACCTCCTTCAATACATGCAAATCACTCCACTAATCAACAATGATCCACAAAGAACTCCAAAACAAACAACTACGCAAAATTTTTCTTCCATTGTAACTCCTCTTTGATGCTTGGAATGATGGATGGAAAATTACAAAGGAACAAAGGTAAGTTTGTGGCTCTGGCTCAGGATGGGCTTCCTAAGCTTCTCGAGATGATGAGATGGATCGGAGGTGATGTGGATTTAGGATTTGAGTGGATGGGAGATGAATTTGAAAGTGGTTAGTTGCAAGAGTCGGAGGGAAAGAGGCTGCAGGATAGAGGTAGTGATACATGGAAAATGGTTTTAAAGAGCTTAGAGCCTCTCGCTTTCGTGACTGTGGTGCTGGTCACATCATCAATTCTGCTCAGCACCCCTGTTCTTCCTCCAAATTGTTATACTCATATCTCCTTCATTTTAGCTCGGAATTGGATTTGTAAGGACTCGTTGGAAAGCTATTTCAATGTAGAATGTGCTCATGGCTGAGGTGAACCATTTGGAGTCTCAATCAATACAGAAAAGTCAGAATGTCCAATGATGTCCAGCATGATGATTTCTTGACTCCTTATGTTTTCCTTGCTTTGTCTCTTGCCCATTGCTATCCTTTATAAGTCCTTCATGCTTGTATATTCTCTCAAAATTCCTCCAATAGCAACCCTTAATGCTTTCATTCATGCTTACACTCATCTCTTTGTCTTCACCCTCCTCAAGCATGATCAAGGAACTCCTTCCAACTTTATATTTCGGGGCTTCAATTTGTCTATTTCATCTCAAAACTGAAATTTGATGAACATCTCCACTCCATTTTTTTTTCACACTTCAAGCACTATAATTACATCAACCACTTTCCAACTTCTTGACTTTGCTCTTGCAAACTAGTCATGACAACTTGTTGAGCTTCAAACCTATTTTATTCTAAAAACACTAACAAACAAAGTTAAAACACTTCTGGAATTTTCATCCCAATAGTAAAAAACAAAAACAAATAAAGTAACTAAAAACAGAAAAAAAATAATAAATAAATAAAAGAGTGGATAGAATCTTTATTACTTAACTTGTGTTGCCTCCTAAGAAGCTGCTACGTTTTTAGAGTCCATCTAGACTCATTGGAAAAGTACTTGTGCTTCCATTTGGCCAATCATTCATCTTGGAAAGCACTTCCTCTTTATAACCATTCAACTCAAGGATGTTTTCTTTCAGATTTTGAATAGGGGAAATAAACTCAAAATTTCCTTTAATTATGGCTGGTGGTTCATTCACAATTTCTTCAAAACAGTCTCTTCTATGTGATGTAGATGTAAACATATTTATGCTTAAGGGGGATTGTTCAAACATGTGCCCTTTTGATTGAAGCAAGCTAAGGTGAATTTTTCGCGACATAAATTCTCGTCCCACAAAGGTAATGGTCAGCGAAGATTGAATTTTTCTTTCTCCTCACCCACAAGCAAGGTGAGCTCCCCCTTGTTGATGTCAATCCATGCTTGGCTAGAGGAAAGAAGTGGTCTTCTTAGTATATGAGAATTTTGTAGATCCCTTCATCGCCCTAAGTCATAAAATCCAAGGGGAAGGTAAATGTAAGGTCAATTCACCAAAATGTTTTCTAATAGTCATTATCCCTGACGCATTTTTTGGGCAATTTCAATTTATCCAATAATGACTCTCTTCATCATCTAAGTTGTTTTGGAGTGCCTTGTTATCAATTTCCAGCTTATTTTCACCTTCTTCCATAGATTTCGTGATAGGAAATTCAAAGATATCACTCAAAGGAAGATCCATGGCATTTAATGGGATTTTTCGAAGTAATACTAGAGAGGTCCTAGAAATTATCCTTGGAATGTCTGACTAAGTGTCCAATTTGAGCTTCTATTTTTTTCAATCTAGCACTAGTGTTGACTTGGAAGGCATCTAAATCTGGGAATTTCTGCTCATGAAGACTACTCATCTTCTTGTTCTCATCCATGTTGGTAAAATTCTGCTCCTTAGCAAGAAACAACTCTTCTTCTTTTTAAAATGTGGTCAACTCCCTGATAAGGCAATACTCTTTGTTCCATGAGTGAGTCATTCTGAATTTTGATTCAAATGAGGAATAAGGAAGTCAAGCTTCTTGGCTTCTATGGAGGCAATTCCATCTTCATCCTGAATATTCCTCCATGAGTACATACAAATAAGAATAAAAACAAAAAAACATAAAAGTACAAAAATACTAATATGTAAAAAATGAAAAAATAAAAATAAAATTACCTAAGAAACAACTCACAACTAAAATTAAAATAAAATTGGTTTAAATTAGCAATCTTCAAAATGTCAACTTCCAATGAGAGAAAGTGAACTCGCGCCTAATCCCCTGGCAGAACTCGGCAAGCAAAAAAACTTGTAAAACTAGTTTTCCTCGATACGGTCAAAGGAGGAATGTGGTAAATACTAAAAAAACTGAATTGAAACAAAAGCAAGTATACTCAAAAACTGGAATGAAAAGATTACCACACTTTCACCTTTCGTAAGTGCACTGTCATACAAGTAACAAAGTGGACTATAAAAGTCCCAGGATATCAGACTCCAATGAGGATCGAGGTTCTCTCTAATAGGAATTTGACTTCACCCTGAATAAGGGGCGGGCTCTTCACTACGAGTTTACCAAACAGAATGTCTAATAAATAATTTAATTGAAATAAAACTGATTTAAAACTAACTTAAAATCTACCAAACATAACTACTTAATTCTAAAATGTATAAGATAAAGTAATTCGTGGATGGGATAATTAATTCACAAAACAATTTGCATTTCCTTGAAAGCGCAACAATCAGAGTTGAATGCTAGATTTGTCCAAGAGCAAATGTAGTATAGTCTGATTTCTCTCGCACTATACATTTTACTATCTAACACACCATATTCCTTTTCAAGACAAAATCGCCTCTAAATAATTACTAGAAATTTGTCCCTCTTTAAGACTTGATTGTTTTTCTTTTCTAATACTTCACAACCATTTCAAATTAAAGAATTTTACCCCATAGATAGGACTATGCTTCTCCAATCTAATTGGTATCTCGTCCTTCAAATCTAATAAAATTTCATCTCCTTGATCTCGATTCGCTAACACTGATCAAGATCCTTCCATCAATCATGGAGGAGGACTCTAACATTGAACCGATACATCATCTAATTAATCCTCACCATGAGTAAATTAGTGATCTATCAAAGTAATCTTTTAGTACCAAGAGTTCCATAAGATTAGTTCAATGATACTCCCTAAGTTATCGCTCTTACTCTCGTAGAAATCAATCCTCTCGTGTCACTCGCAGGCCTCCCAAAATCAAAGCAAAGATACAACCTCTTTCTCTCGGTATAAGCGTAATTAACATTCTACAGCTAATTATATGAATGAAGACAATTATATATATTCAGTCTTCAAACCCACAAAATAACTGAAAATCTGCAAATATGAATGTTCAACAATTAATCCCCAACCCTAGAGGGTGTTTAATGTTTCATTATTGGATTCCAATCATCACCAATCAACAAAAAGTAAGAAAATAAAGAAAGAAATCAAGAGACAAGGACTGAGAGAAAAAAAAAATCCAAATTTTAGCTTCAATCTTTGTTTGAACAGTAATGAAATTTGAATCTTTGATGTACAGCATTGAAACCTCTTCAATACAAAGAAAATCTGCTCAAAAATTACTCTAAGATCTATTAAAAAATCAAAATCTGCAGCAAAACTAAAAAAATGGACAGTTTAGAGAGAGAAACCCCATGAGAGAGGTTCTCCAATCTTTCCCATTACCTTCTTTACCTAAAAAAAACGAGTATATATATGGTCATAGGGTGAAATGGGCTTGAAAATAGGCCAAAATATCAAAATTACTCTAAGATCTACTACAAAATCAAAATATGCAAGTAAAAACTAAAAATGGGCATGAGAGAGAAACCCAAGGAGAGAGAGGGCTCTCAATCTTCCTGTTACCCTCTTTACCTAAAAAACAAGTTTATATTTGGTCCTAGGGTGAAATGGGCTTGAAATAGGCCAAAATACTTCACTCGACCTTTTTTAGCTTTTTCATCTTCTCGGTCGCATAATAACTTGCTTCGGTCACGACATGCTTCTTGGTCACAACACAGCCTTGCTTGGTCGCGATACGCTCGTTGTGACACAAAATTTTATTGGTCGTGATAGCTCGATAATTGCTCGTTCTTCCAACTTGTCGCTATAACTTCTTCTATTTGACTCTGATTTGAAGTGAGGTGTCGTTGGAAAGCTCTTTGAATGTAGAATGCAACCATAAGGAAATTTGAATAATTTGATGTTCCATATGGTACATAAAAATTTATCTTCCCAATGGCGCGTTGTGAGACTCCCAGTTGACTTCTTCTTTTGAAAATATATTGCTTATTTCTTGCCAAATCACTTGCTTTTCATCAATAATCTTACAAAACCAAGTTTAGAGGAAATATTATGAGTTTTACATTAATATGGATATAAAATGCGCAAAATAGCATGTGAAATGAACTCAAAACATGGATGAGTTTTGCACTCATCATTTACCCAAGCGAATTTCATTGAATTCCGAGATGGCCGGAATTTTTTGTTTTTCAAGGCAATGGGGTCGAGTGACACATGCCATGTGACACAGAGCATTGTGACACTTGGCATAATGAGGGCCAAGTGTCATGGTTAGAGGCATGGATGAGGAGGATGAGGTGGTGGCTAAATGTGAGTGGTGACACATGGCATTTAGAACACATGCCATGTGAGTGACACATGGAATGATAACTACCATGTGTCAAGTCTATACAAAGAGAGGAAGTGAGAGTGGGGAGAATACGAGCCTGCCAAATAACACCACAATGGGTCAGGTCGCCGATGCAGCACAAAGCATATTGAGAAATCCAGCCAAAAAAGGGAAGAAACAAAGAGAGAAGGAAGGATGGAAAGAGAGGAAATAAGGAGAAGAAATGGAGAGTGTAATGACCCGTACCAAATAATACGAGTTTAAACACGTTTGACCAAGTTTGACTAAGTTTGACCAGGTTTGACCAACATTTAATATGTGGACCAAAGTTGACTTTTTCAAGAATGAATAGTTTTGGGTTTACTAAGACACCATTTTGTAGGCCTCAAGTGATAATGAGTTCATAGACTGTCGAACGCCCAACCACTTATTTTATAAAAAGTTATAACTCGTAATTTCAAATAATGCAGTTTTAATAAAGGTCCAAACTCGTCTTCAAATTTTTTTTACCCAAAGCGACTCCTAGGCCCTAGAGACAACATATCTGGGTGCCAACAGGTCCCAGTCCCACTATCTGAATCCAAAAAACCCACGCACATAAGGTTCTTCAAAATCATGATCCTTCAGTCGCTTCATTTCAACATCCATGTTCGGGGAGATCGATCAAAGAAAAACAACGGCCACCATACGTCGGCCACGCCACGCCCAGAGGCAACACCCGACGATCACGAAACATCCAGCCCTGACGCTCCCGATCGGGCCGGGCGGCTTGTACCGCACTTCACCGCGGGGTCACCGGAGATTTCCAACTTTTCCGGCCATTTCAGGCAGGTCCATAGCTCCTTTCCACATTTTTGACTTCCGAACTCATTTCCGCGTCCTTTTTGCAGATTCTACCGCTTGAAAGTTACGATGAAACAAAGTCAGCCGATCGTCGATAGGTTTTCCTACACCACAACTGATCATTGCATTCGTAATGGTACCTGGATGAGTTCCTGGTCTCAATGTAATGATATGTGGTTTGTAAATTCACGCCGCTTATTAATTTTCCATTTTAGTTGTTTCGTACTCAATGATGCTCTGGAGTGAAAGAGAGCAACAATTGGTCAAATCTTTGCAAAATTGAAGTTGTATTAGTGAAATCGATGTTTTTAGAATTATCAGATTACTTGTCTAATTCTTAGAACAGCCCCGTGAAAAGCCCCAATTTTGTGACGAGCCTATAAAAAGTACACTGTGTAATCAAATTCCGTTTATTCAATTTGATGGGTCCTATAGTTCTAAAAGTTATTCTAAGGCCTTAGGGATATCCTAAATGTCGTTATTCAATTCATTGAGCCTAAGGTTTTGATGAGACATAGCAAATTACGCCGAAATGGAACGATCCCGCGAAAGGACAAAACCGAGCGCTCAGAATAAAAAGTTGAGTGGTTTATATGTTTTTAAATGATTTGGGTTATTATATTGATATATCTATCAGGATTAAATATTTTATATATATATAATGCTTTGATCAAAATGGTTGGTCAGATATAAATGTGATTATTTGGCCTCATATAAAACAAGTTATCATTTTATGTGAATTTTGTCAACCTTTTAACCGCTTTGGAAGTTTTAATGAGTTCTCGACAGAGTCCGTGGTATTTTAAACATGCTGGGTAATGTGATCATTGAGGCTTTAAAACCACTTTGAAAACTTAGCTGTTTTAAGAAAGAGATTTCGTAGATCTCGTGAAATGATTATAATACGTGATCGTTGGAAAAGTACTTCATGGAGGCGTGTGTGAAACGATTATATATATTAATCTACTACCGTGAGGTTCGCTTCTACCGACAGTGGTTTGCCACATGTCTGAGATTGTTTCCATCCAACAAAGCGTTATATATTAATTCCAAGGTCGTGATAGCTCCGGGTTTACTGACAGTGGTTCGCTACGATGTCGTGAGGCCTGCCATCTGGATGGTTTATGATGGGTATATGGTACCTGCATATCATTGGTCTCCGACAAAGTATAAGCATTTCAATATTTATGGTTATGGTATTTCATGGTTATTTTACGATATGATGGTTACATATATTTATGCTCAATTGTATGTTGTGAAATGCATTCAAAGCCAAGCGGTTCTTGAAAATGATGTCATTAAACTTTTGAGCATGACTGCCATATTGTCGGGCTGCAAAGTCGGGTTTCGTGGGAATGTTTGCTAAACTGGGACATTATAAAGAGTGGACGGAGGTCTCGAGAGAAGAAATTTTCAAAAAATAAAAATATTATTTTCCATATAAATCTGGTGCCACTCACTAAGATTTATTTCTACGCTGATTGCTTTACATTCGTCTCTGGTCCGTAGTTCGTGAGGCCTACCTCGCGCCGCATTCGAAGATCGCCTTCTGGATTTGATACAAACAAGTAAAGACTCTCACTCCCATCCATCCGTCTTTGATTTGTTGGACCTATTTATTTTATTTTGTAAACCCTAAATTTGCAAATACTTAGAATGCCTCGATATTAGTATTAAACCCATATGTGGGTCCCTATTATGTATGTTGTGGTTATGACCTACATCTGATAGGCCTGGTCGTGGATTTTTCATAGAATCGAGGTATCATGGGTACGCATGTGTTTATTTCTTTCTTAGGTTGGTTCCATCAGGTATTCCTATGGTTTGTACAAGGACTCAGACAGCGTGACTACCCGTGAATCTGAGGGTTTCCTGCCTGTCCATGAGAGAGAGAAAGAGGGAGAGGAAGGAAGATTGGTAGTTTCGTCCTCTAATCTACCGATGTTCCGACAGTCAAAGTTAGTTGGGCCAAGAATTAAAGCCCGTCTACTCAATGAGGGCTACTCTCCAAGAGGTAGGGATTCTTCCCTTCTCGCTATTTCCACCTAAGGGCCGCTGGTCCGATTTTCGCCCGGGATAAGGTTGCCCTGCTTCAACCCTACATACCGTCAGATTTTGGACCGTTTGTAGTTGGGAATCAAGAGAAATTGGACTGTCCTTCATAAAGTTGTAGCTTCATTTGTGAACTTGATGTTAGCTTTGAATCAACCAATTTATCTCATATCCTGCTATGGTCAATTTCCGGATTGCTACAACTTAGTTGTTTATTTTTGTGTCTTACTTTGACCCGATTTTCAAGTATAATTTGTATTGATTTGGGACCGTCCCATGGATGGTTTGGTGGTTAGATTTTGGGCTGTTATGACCTATTTTGAAATTGTTTTGGTGGCCGATCTTGTGGCTTGTTTGTAAGCTAGTCTTGTGGATTGTTTAGTTGCTTAGTTTGGGACGGATTTCAGAACTACTTAGGACTGAGTTCAGTGCTACCATGGGACTAAAATTGGTACTATTTTCAGGTCTTGTTTAGGGCATGATTGAGGCTTATGGATGGTTTATGAGTGGTAAATGGTTTATGAAGCTCAGTCTTTAGCCATTTTGTGGACATAGTCTATCCTACACTGCCTCAGATCAAGGGTGCTGTTGTTTCATCTTGAATAAACATGCTTGGTGGTAGTTGTGTGATAACATGTTAAGATGTAGCCAGGTGCATAAATATATTGACATGATATGAGTTTAATTGGAAATTATATGAAATTAGATAATTTAGCTCCACATACATGATGTGAATCAGGTGGTTTGAGTCATTTCATGTAGCATTCATTAAAACATGTATGGGATATAAACATTCAATGACGTATTGCATTGTATTGTATATGCACTGTGACATCGATTGAATGGGTGTGAGTGCATAGTTAAAAAACAAATACGCTTATGTTTGATTAGGTGGGTCGGGTTAAGGGACGGTCCAACAGAGTCACGCTGAATAATGCAAAGAAAACTTGTGCTCCGTAATAGCAAGCAGGATAGACACCCCTTCCTGAAAGACCTGCTAGTTGTGGTTAGACATAACTCCAAACGATGAAAGTCTGTGAAAAGTGTCTGAAAGTAAAGCCTCATGTGTGATATCGAAATCATACCCACAAAAAGATATTATTACATGAGTTTTGTATACAAATGATCACGAGGTGTAACATCCAAAAGATTTTGGTTTGAAAATAAATGAATTTGTTTTGTAAAATTCATTAGATGTAATCCAAAATGGGATAGGATTTATCACGTACGGGCTGGAGCATTATGTAAGGAGTCATGACTGTGTGACGGAGTCGTATGACTCATTTCTGCAGCCACATGACATGGTGGATTCCATAGTAGAAATTCGTATGTTTTTACTTGAATGAATGTCAATGTGGAACACTATTTGCATGTGCATTTAGGGTGGGGAGAAATTAGAGTAAGGCAATATTCTCTACTAGGCGTGGCTCACCCTTTATGGGAAAACATTTCAGGTGTAGGGTGTACACTAATGGACGACACTCATTCATTGCCACAATTGTGAAGAAGACCAGCATGTGGCTTTGATAAATCTTTTTGTAAAAACTTTGGGACAATGTAGTTTCGGTATGTAATAATGGTAAGAGAGTCGTGATCGAACTCTTAGGGATTGTCTTAAATGTAATTTCACATATTTTTAACTTAAATATGGATGAATGGATCCCCGTGAATGGGACCTAACGAGGTGGTATCGAGTTACTCGATACCTACAGGTATTTAATACCAGTTTGATATCAAAGCTTCTAGGTATTATCGATTACCTATGTAGTCTTCACTGCCGACGGACCCCCTGGTTTCTTGGGTGTCAAGCATGTACCAAAAAAAGAACTTGCTAGGATCAGAGAAATCCTCATATTGCATGACTGCTTTTGAACCTGGTTACATGTCTATGCATGCATGGCTTCGTGTTCCCTGAAAGTAATAACTTGAGTTTCTTCGATTGTCAAGCCAAATGCATGAACAATTGCTCTTGTATTGCTTATGCTTCTACTTAACACTATGGAATCGGATGCTAGATCTGATCCATGGATGTAAGCCAATGCTTATGTCTGCATCGAGCTTATTACATTACATGTCTTGTCCCAAAAAAAGGTATGCCCTCATGTGTTTTAGCCTTTCATACATTACATGAATGTAGCTTTCTGCATATCCAATCCTTCATTTGTGGTGATAAACATACATCAAGGGTAACCGTGGCTCTAAAAGTGAATAGCATAATGTGATAAGACAGTATGTGAATAAAAAACAATGTTTTAAAAATCGGACCGATCGTTGAATCGAAAAATTTATAGATTCACAGTTCATTGGTTGAACGGACGGTTGAACTGTGGTCGAACTGATGATGTAATAAATATATAATTTATATTTTATTTAAATTGAAAATAATTTTAATATATATAATTAACAATATTTGAGATATTATTTATTTCATTTTATATGAATAAATTAGTATTTTAAAATTTATTAAAAATAGTGTGTATAATATTAAATATGAAATATATTTAAAATTGACAAACTTATTTATATAGATATATATTAACTAATACAATTTATATTTTTTTTAATTAAAATTTTACATAATAAATAAAGGCCTTTGATGGTGCAAAGGCCTTATGAGTACATGGTCAAGGGTTCCAAATTGTATTTGGCAACCTTGCTTCATTTTTTCTTCTCGCTATAACCTCATGCTATCCGACTTCAGCTCTTCACTTACTTCTTTATAAAATCACTACCTCCCATCTTCACGCGAGACTGGATGCCCGGGAATGCGATCCGACTCATCGGGCCTGTATACTCCATTGTTCAAGGATTGACTTGCCAGTTTGCATGAGAATGAATCTTCGCTTACGTTGCCGTCTTGACTGCTGCCTACTCCACACCGACTAGCTCGAATCTGACAGTCTTGCGCTTATTACAAATCTGGGCTTTATAGCATGGAACAGTCTGGGATTGACCACTCAGCCATGGTTGGAACGGTCCAATTGGCCAGGTCTGGTCCGCTTTAAAACAATGATAAAAACTTTCGAATAAATAGAATATAATTTCTCAACTATAAAAGGAAAATGTCCTACTTTTGAATGTAATTTTAGTTTTATCTTCGCAATCAAACTTATGTTAGTTTTCATATTTAATTAAGTATATATTTATAATAAGAGATTATATAATATTTCAATAAGGTTCTTTATTATTATTCACTATGCTAATATGCATTTAGATATCAATTCCCTTAATGCAAAGTGAAGGGTAGGATAATACCTGCCATCGCAGGAGGAGCACCAATTATACTTCTGTATGTCATGCCTTTATGTTATTTATGGTGGAAAGATCACAAACTACAAGGTAATTTGTATAAAAAACTGAAGTTTCTAATCACAACAGATTATACATGGATTTGATCATTAAATTTTTCATGTCTTCATATTTTTATTTCTAACAGAGTTGCAATTATTGAGCTTTCGAAGCCTAGAAACTGCTACCAATAACTTTTCGATTGAAACATGTGCTCGACAAAAGGGTCTCAACTGTACAAGGTAAGTTAATATATTCTAGGTATTTATTTGAGTGAGCTAAGAAATCACTATATTAATAGAAGAACTTTCAAGGAAAATTATTGGATGGACAAGAAATAGCAATAAAGAGGCTTTCAAGAAGTTCTGCGGCAAGAAGGTTTGACCCAGTTCAAAACACTGATTCTCATCGCAAAAAGTCCAAATATAATAATCTTGTTAGGCTTTTGGGTTGTTGCATTGACGGAGAAGAAAATATGCTAATCTACGAGTACTTGCCTAACAAAAACTTACTTTCTTTCTTTGGTGAGCAAAGATAACTTTCATATCTAGTCTATTTGTCCATGTTTATTTAACCAATTTTCTTTTATATAATTTTATTACCATAGTCATATGTTAATTTTAAACCCCCTCTTGAATCTTTGTCATGGTGAGGCCGGAATTGCGAAACCAAGGCCGAGATCTAGCAGGTAACATTGTTTCCAAAATCAGCAAACACTTCTTCTTCCAAAGCATTAATAATCAGCAATTTCAAATTTGTCACTGCTTCTTTATTTCCTCTGTTTTATAAAGTAATTAGAGATTAAGTAATTAGGAATTTGTGATTGCTAATCAAAGAGAGAAACCCATCCTAGTGGATGATCCTAGAGCCACTATACCTACAATAGCTATGGGCCAATCGTGGGCTGGTTTTAGGCTGTTATGCAAATTTTGTGCCCTCGAATTCAATCTAACTCACCCAAATATAGACAAACCACAATACAAAATAGTTACCAAATAAATGGGATAAGGTGCATAAATGCCTTAGAATTTTGCTCATATATCCCATTTTACATGTAAACTTTTTTCGGTTCCAAAATACCCTTGACGTACTAGCCTTTTTACCATAAACAAAATATCACTTACTCTTTACTTTCATTCTTTTCTCTTTTCTTCTTTACCCCTTCCCTGACATTTCAATTTACTTGTAGTATTGCTTCATTCTTCTAGCTAGCAAAACATTAAAACTAATGATTTCCATATGAATGCATTTATAATGTTACTTGAGAAACCCCTTAATTGTCTGAAGTTCTCTCATGAGTTTAATTAAGCTCATCACCAGCTTATTCATGGAATAGTTGAGCTTGAAATGCTTGAAAGAATTGGTAAAACTATGTCAATATGGATTTTCTCATCAGTGTTAGCTCCAAGGATATCTCTATGACTCTATCCCATTAAATAGTTTATCATATGAATAATGTGATCACTACTACAAAAATTAATATTTATGACACTTCATTCATGACGCTTTATAAACAATGTCATTATTCGAATATCATTGAATGTACAATGTCACTTAATCTAGCGCCATAATCTCAGGTAATTTTTAAAATTTTATAATATTAAAAACATCATAGTTGAAAGTATTAAAAATAAGGTATAAGTCGAACCTTGATGCTTTTAAAATGTCAATAAAATAATACTAAAACCTTGACATTTTTTGAAATGTTATTATTCATATATATATATATATATATAGCATTCCTAACTTAGATAATTACTCTCAAACCTACCTTTCGATCCTCAACTCAAAACTCCCGATAAACCTCAAATTTAAGATCTTCCATGTGAAATATTCGGGAAAAGGAAGGCAAGTGGTTAAGAAAGCTTCATCCCTAACTGATCCGATAAACTCAAATTCGGGGGTCTTCCATGGGGAATATTTAGTAGAAGTAAGTGGTATGAAGAAAGCCTTTGAGTACTGTGTGGGTAATGGAGAGAGGGTGATTAAGAAGAAAACAAATCTAATGCACATTTGGGGTCATTCAACAAACGAACTCGGATCCCCGAGGATGATGAAATTAACCGCAAGGTGAGAACCTCACAACTGGATGATAAGCTATACTGTGGAAGGCTTGACCTAATCTTGAATGTAAGCCACTATACTTGCACCAAATTCGAGGCCTATCAAATTCACCATAAAATAATCTGATGTAACTCCTAAATTTTCTCCGAATTTATTTTTCATTTACTGGAAGATTCTTTTATTTTCTAAGAAATTTTATCTATCTGACAGATCCATGGCGCCCTAATTTTCTAAATATGTCGCCTCCATTTTATAGCCTGAAAATATGTTCTCGATGCGCCACCTGACCTGGCCGATGCTCTCGCTTGATCACTACGATGTATAGTGCACCGATACAATCGAAGGGAAGTGTATGGTTTATACTTTCAAGAGCCACACTAAGCTTGATGCTTTTGGGAACGATGATTTCTTCTGTTGTTTGAGTACAATTCATCTACTAGAGCATTCAAAACTGATAGAGTAGCTGTGTATGTTTCAAAATTTATGGTATTCACTCAATCAGGGTCAATTACTATATTATTTAGCGTTCGTTTATGCTTTGATTTTAGGTATGCTAATTATTTGCGTGTCTAATAGATTTATCAAGGTTTTTATGCCTAAGTTTTGGGGAATTTCTTGCATTCATTCTCACCGATGCAATGTTGTTCCAAGATCGCCGATGAAGGATATCCAAGCTGTCATGTCGCCTCTAAAAGGCCTAGTGCTGAAGGTTTTCATTTTGCTTTCAGAAGCAGCTGTGGTTTTGTGTCATGACCACCACCACTCACTGACATTTGGAGACAATGTTGGTTACCCTGGTCTGTATGACATCCTTCTTTCTCAAGAATTTTAATTTTTCCTTTTACCTCTCTAAGGCATCAATAATCAAACCCTTATTGAATAACACTCAAGCAATAAGAAACCTAATATTGTGATTCGCACTCCGCTTACAAACCCAAATAACTTAATCCATTAGCATAGAAATTTTCTGGGTTTCGATTAAAGAATGTAGAATGTTCTTTCTACTTGGAAAAGAGCCGAGTAGATTGAAAATTTTGGATGATATGAGAAAGGGTAGCAAGGTCAGGTTGAAACCCATGATTAGTTTTGATCCAATTGAAGAAAGATGAGGAGATTTAAGGGTTTTTCTGGGTTTTGAGGAGGATTTGGTGAAAGAGAAATGGGGTTAGCTTGGAATAGAGGTTGAAGTCAAAGCGTGACTTAGCCACACCGGGGTTTTTTTTCCTATTTCCACACAAAGGCGAGCTAAGGCCATTTGGAATTAATCGAGGCCGGTGATTCCGGGCGATAAAATCGAACTGGGGAGAGCTTACCATGGAGAAATTGGAAAATTCGTGGGATTGGAAACTGTATAAGGAATTCAAGGAGGCCATTGCGCAGCGAGCTAGGGCTTCCTGTAAGGTAAAGCCACAGGTTTAGTTTTGGCCGTATATCATGCTATGTCTTCAGCTTCTGTCTAATCTTTTATATTTCTGGTTTTTTCTACATGTTGGCTGGTGGTGCATGTAGTTGCTGAAGGTGCATATCATAACTGATTCAAGCAGTTTTCCATCTCGAATTCTGTACTTGAATTTGACACTAAGTTTCAATGATATTTCAAATTGAAATATTAAGTTTAGTAGAATATCTTGTATTTATTAGGTCGAAGTCGGATTAAACTTTTGGAAAATTTAGAAAATAATTGAATGTCTAAGAAATATATATATATATATATATATATATATATATATATATATATATATATATATATATATATATATATATATATATATATATATATATATATATATTTGTGAGCCTAATTAGTTGTTTGTGTGAAGGTGGATGTTTCTATTTCAACTTCGAGGGTAAAGGTTCTCAATGGCTCCCGTTTTGGCGATTAGGAGGTGTTTTGTGTTTGTTGACCATGTCTCACGACAATGGGAAAAGGAATGAACTTCTCATGCGTAATGAAGATAAATATATTTGATTAATCGGATGTAGCCATTCAATTTTGCTAAATTTTTGGGACTAACAAAGTTTTGTGCCTATTCAGATAGGGACACTACATCGGGTTCGTGCACGAACCGTAAAGTCCAACTAACCGGCTTTGTGCGTGCATTGTAACTACTAAATTGAGTCATAGTAAGGGATCACATGACTAGATGCTGAGTCTTATAAGGGCTATGTCCCAATATTGTGGTTCTCATGTTATCGTGTTTTTAAGCATGTCAGTGTCAGATAAATAGTTTAGTTTTTTTGGGGCCGTACAGCTTTCTCTTCTTTCCCTGTCACTTCTTTTCGGGGCCCTTGTATACCAATTCTATGTTGCCTGGGCTCGTCCTTTCTTTTTTTTTTGAGTATATCTCTTTGTCAAGCCACTATCAAAAACATGACTAGGTTACGAAAAGGTAATCGGTAGCCAAATCGCTATGTCAGATCGTGACTCCACTATAAACCAAAGTTTGCTAGATTCCTTAAAAGTACCTAAACATGTAGCCCCCTAGAATTAGGAAATAGGATTTATGAACCTCTACAATTGTCACCTATAGTTTAGTTTAGTTTTATACATTTAGTTTTAATCCATAATTGAAGCAATAAAATATATTTTTCATAAGAAAATTAAAATATAATTATCACAAATAGAAATAAGATCTACGCTGTGGTCTGCTTGAACTTACAACTTTCCCCGCTTAGGAAACAGATGCTCTATCTCTATACACTGAGCTACAATCGCGTAATGATGAATGATTTATAGTTTTGTTTAAAGTAACAATATTATATTCAACTGGCCTTTTTAAGTCCAAAATACCTATTAGCATAGAAATTACATTTTTTTTTCACTCTCTTATCGCTTAAAAGCCCCTCACTGAAATGGAAAACTACAGCAGCCTATGATTGTATCTCAAAATAAATGGGCACTCTCATCTCTCGCTTCTCTTCATCACTTCTTAACCTGGGCATCAGCTTTTCTCCACAGAATCACTTATCTATTTTTATCCTACCACTTCGCTTTTTATGAAATGGAGGAAAGGGAAACAAAATTGTTTCGCTCTTGTGTTTGTTATTTTTGCTTCCCGTTTCTATTTTCCTTGTTTTTATTGAAAGAAAACTCAACCGGAGCTTACTTTACTATTACAGTTTTTGTGATTGGTTTGCAGAGGATTTTGTTAGGGAATGTGTCAAATATATTTTCTTAACAAATAGAGGATGCATTAGATATGAAACTGCTTTGTCCTTTCAGAATCCAAATCAATTGGACCCATTGCTCTCAAAAATTACTAATTCTATACCATAGAAAGGATGATAGCCGAGAATGGATCAAAAGTTGCCGTGGCCTCGACATTTGCATTTTTTATTTGTACTCGCTTTAGGAAATACCTTCCTATTATTATCATCACGAGGTGGGAAGTTGTTTTCGTATGTGTGAGGAATTGTTTTTCTATTCCTACTTGAGTATATATATATTAAAACCCTGAATTGATGGGATGGTGGTGCATTTCATAAAAGCTATTACCTTGTAAAATTATCCTCATACCAAAATTGGTAACCTAGCTTTTAGTTTGCAAATTCGGGAACAGAGGGGTTTGGAATTTTGTAAGTCCACAAGGGAAGTTTTTACCAGTTGGTATTATGGGGTTCTCAATGGTGTAGAGAAGACCTCGATGGTTATACTTGTTCTCATCTCCGAAACAGAGTGCGCCTTGGAATTTTGTAAGTCCATGAAGGAAATTTTTGCCACTGGTATTATGGAGAATTTTAAGTGAGAATATCCGATGGATTATACTCGCTCATCTCCTACCCTTTGGTAATGCATGAAATTTGTGTGAATCACGAGTTTTGCTTGTGTGGTTTGTCACTCTTTGGTAGATAACTGTATCAAGTATAATACTCAGGCTTTGTGGACTATGAATTTTTTCCTTTTAAATAATGATGCAGAGTGTGCTTTTGATGTTTGGTGGGTTTTTCAAGGAGAGATGAAAAGGTAAATAAATTAGTCTTCATCCTGTGGCATTAATGATGATGATTGAACATCCCGACTATGTTTCTTTGAATAAAAATTAGATTATACTTTTGGAAAATCTAGAAAATAATTGGAAATGTCTTAAAATATATTTTGTGGGAGTGTGTAATTAGTTGTTTGGTCAAGGTGGATTGTTCATTTCAGGTTGCGTGTAAATGGTTTTGTTGCTCATTACCGTAGTAGAATAAAATATTATTTTATTGATTTCCTTGATCCGAGCCTGAACTAGAGGGGCCTTCCATCTTACTTAGCTATGGCCAAACTAGCCTCCTGCTCATCCCTTACCCATAGATGTGGGAGGTGGGGTTTGCTACTCTGGCCGCCTACCCGCAGTAAGATCAGTGCCTTTTAGGCCCTTACCCACGGCAAGAATAATTTCTTCTATGGGCTTCTTAGATATGGCAACTGTATCTAGTTTTATTTTATTATTCTTTAATTTTGTTTTTCTTTGTTGTTGGGGGCAGGGGTATATTTTGGTAATTGAAAAAATAGTTTGTGTTTGGCATATTCTTTTTATATGAGCTTTCTTTTCATACAAAGTGGTCCAAATTCCAAAAAATAAGTGATTTTTTTAGTGCAGTTTACATAGATTCTGTGTACATGTGATGCATTGCAAATAGTATATATATATATACTTTTTGGGTTAGAGTCTAAAGCCTGGGATAAATTTATTTGTACTCAGCAGGAACTCTTGGAGTTCTATGCAAGCCGGAACACTGGAGCCGAAGTTGCATTTCTTAATGCATCACTCGTAAACACCTCAACCATTCTCTCCGTCTCGTCTCTCTCACACTGATATATGTGCACACTCATGCATGGCACGCACTCATGCATACACTGTTCTCTCATTATTTCTGGGTCTTAAGTTAACGTTTCTTCCATCAATGACCAATACAGATTCCGCGATGTTTTCCTCTGCTCTAGCAAATGCTTCATAAGACACTTATAGCCAAATCACTTGGTCACTAATCACACGAACTCTTCATTCTCGAGCTTGTTTATAATTACTCAGATCTACAATCATCTCCGCACTTTATTACGGTGCCCTCAGGGTTCATTACTTGATTTTCTACCTTGTTTCGATTTCTTTATAAATAACATAGCATTCAATTCTACTAGATTTCGTAATCCCCGAAAAGACGCGGGTATCTCTGATGGCTCAACGTATGTTCTTGTCGCACGGTTCAACACTTCTCTTGATGAGGTGAGATTATTGCATAATCAAATTACATAGCCTCAACTTGCTTTGTTATGTTATGGTTTACCAAAGGTAGAAAACCATCACAGTTGTTGCGTTTTTTCGCGTTATACTTAGATGAAAGACATAGACAAACTTATCCATGGAACGGAAATTGATTTGGAGGAGTTGGAAGGAAGAGCTGACCAAGCCCAGATACAAAAGGTTTGTGAATTCAACAAGCTCTTGATAAGAAACCAAAATAAGCAACCAAAATACATGTGTGTCTTTACAACTTAATTAATTATGAGCAATCATGTTATGTTACAATGAACATTTACACTATTGCCACATGTGTAGGATGCGTTGATTCGCAATAGTCTATTTCTATTAATATGACTTATGGAAACATCAACCCATCTAAGTAATATATGTAATTATTCATTGAACTGATCGTATTTGTATTTTAATAGAACAAAAGGCCTCAGTGGTTTTGATGGGCCTTGCAAGTACTCTCTTAAGGGAAACATCCTCCACCGCTCTCGTTAATTGAAGAATGTTTTCAGATTCCTACTCATAAAATGTATAAATAGTGGGAATATATATAAATGTAATTTTGGACCAATTGATATAGATAGTCTCTTATTTCAATATCCATGACTTTATATTGTCTTTTTTTCTAATCTATATGATTTTCACAATATGTGAATATTTTCAATACCTATGAATATTATATTAGATTTATATATAATTAAATTTAAATTAATGCAAATAGGATTTGTAATGTAAGAAAGAAGATGACACTTGTAAAGAGTGTCAAGGTTCAAATGAGAATATATAAAAATCAATGACGCTCATAAAAGTGTCAGTAAATATATTAGGTTGAAAAGATTATGACGCTTTCTTCTCCGAAAGTGTCAATGTTATTCAAAATGATGACACTTGTAACAAGGCCAATGTATTTAAATATTTACAATGATACACACCATGACGTTTAGGAAGCGCCATTGTTACTCTTCCTGACACTTTAAACGCGTCATTGATCGACTTTTTCCTTGTAGTGGATAAATAGGCATCTTCTTTGATCACGAGACTTTACTACATCATATTATACATATAACAAGGTGCTGTATTGTTTTACATAAATATTAAAGATACAGCCAAGACAGTGATTAGCTATCATTAAATGAATAAATAATTAAATAAATAATAATGAACACACAAACATTATTTCAAAGAAAATAAATTTTAAAAAAACAAAAGAAAATCTATATGAAATCTCAAAGGAAGATACACATTAAAGAGACATGAAATCTGTAGTAAACTATGGGAGTTAAAACAAAAGTTTAAGTGAATATCTAATAAGCATAAAAGTATGGATTTTAGATTTTTTTTTTTAAGGCATATAGAACATCGAAAAAAGACCAAAAAAAAAAAAAAAAGAACTGATATCCCAAGGAAATCGATATAGAAACCCAAAAAAAGATACACCTTAAGCATCATACATGCAATCTCCAAAAACTCCTAGTATTACAACTAATGTATATGAGGTATCCACCTATTGTCCATTTTAGAACTAGTAAGCACATAATAAGCCAATTTGGGGAAAACATGGAGCAATAATGTTGACATATATAAGTGTGTGTTCTTGGACACAATTTCGTGTCGGGGGACTATGTCAGAGTCTCACTTCAAGGCGGTGTGTCCAAACCTCCGTGATCGAGTGTGTAGAGCAGTTATGAAATATTTGCAATAAAGTAAAAGCACACACAATATGTTTACACGGTTCAGCAATAGCCTACGTTCGTGGGGCTATGCCTTGATGCAAAGATTTCCACTTATCTGATTCAAGGTTTATAATTAGTCTTATGTGGTACGAGACTCCCTCTCTGTCAATGACCTTTCTTGAAACCTAATCACTCATAGCGAAATTTAGAATGAACTCCCTCAATTCCCCTTTCTACAACATTGCACACCCATACCCACATTACATCAATATAAGTTGAAAAATAAAAACATCATTTTTCACCAAAGGTGAAACTCTTTTAACGTACAATACCTTAACCGAGTATCTGCACTCTGCACTCCTTCAGCACGTCTGAACTTCGCTTGTTCTTCTTCAAGCTTTGCTCTTGACATTCGTGATGAGCAACTTCCAATCCCTCGAATTTTTAGCCTATGTGATTTGGTCTTGGAAGTCTTGATAATGCTCGATCGTTATTCTAATATGACTCCAACTTTACCTTTTATTTTCTACACATGCATTTAAGCTATCACAGTGGAATAAGGAAACTTGTCGTTCAAGTATCCTCTTTAGAGTATAAACCTGATTTGTTTCTAATTCTTGTTTAATAGCTTAGATGGTCAGATCTCTTGATTTGATATTTATCCACTTGCCAAAACAATCACTGGCCCATCAGTAACCTGCTCCCCAAGTATCTTGGCCTCCAAGGCTCAAGAACTAACCATGTCCCTAGTCGGTTATGACCTTAGTCCGGACTCTCCGAGTCCAACCTGTCCCTGCATTGTGGGATGTCCTTAATCCGAACTTGTTGATTCAAAAAAAAATTCAAGAACACTTACTTGTTGTTGATCGGTACAAAAACTTGACAGAATCGATGTATGTCTTCAATGCTTCAAAGTGTTATTCCAATTACTAGAACTGGAAAATCTTCCACAGTCCGAACACCCCGTTTGTTTTCTGTGCAAAAAATCTGTCTTTCTATATCTCTCAGAAAATCCATTTTTTGAACCATCATATCCTGTACGTTTTTAATGTACATGGTATGGAGAGCGCTTGTCTCAGCATTAACCCGCTCAACTTCCTAGTTCTCTGGGCCGGGCTCGAGTCTAGCCCATGTGGGTGACCCAGCCCCAAGTCCAACATCTCCCACTCGCCCATAATGGGCTGGACTCATATCAATCAATGTGATTGAATTTTATATTTGCACTAGAAATCATTCATACAGGTGAAAGGACCGCGGCGACTACACACCGATAATCGAGCTCCAATATAGAAACCTCCCTATACGTGCCATACTGAGACATCAACTTCAAAATATAATTAATCCCAAAAAGTGTACTTATATACCCCAAACATTTTGAATTACACATAATTGAGTATTATCTAACTCTCAAGAATTCTATAATTAATTCATCACAACGACAGAAGTATTCTAAATCATATCAAACTCCTTCGAGTGAGATGATTCCTACGCAAGTGAATACAAGCAAAAAGTGTAAAACCAAAATGTTCTTCTTTCGCCCTCAGTTATCAATTAGGATCTGAATTAATCCCCGCTTCCTAGGAATGCACCTTATGTCGAATCTTTCCATGACCATAGGATACACCCTTAAGGTAGCAAACATTAATACATCACATCATGATATAGTCAAAAGTTGCAAAGGGTAAATTATCAGATCTTTATCAAGATCTCTAAGTGACTCAACACGCTAGCTAGCTGTGATCCATTCTTCTCGACTCGATATATCATTAGCACATGCAGTATGAAATGCATGTTATGGCAAAGCTTTTCTTTTTTTCTTATCCTAAGATAAAGAATGTATGTCATTGCTCTCCTCGTTAGAGGTAATTTACCATACGAGTCTTAGCTTTGTCACCAAATCACGTAGAGGCCAAACCCGAAATTCTCATCTTTCTCAACGCTAATAGTGCTAGATGACTAATTTCACACTCCGGCTTTTTATCATATAGACACATGAATGGTGGGGATACATTCATGTCAGTTCTATCATTTAAGAACCTCATCTCGGGTTCTAACCAAGGCGACTTCAAATTTATGTCTTTGAATTAAATTCGCCCCACCGCGCCAAGTCGCTAATCGAGCCCCATAATCCAAATAGTCTCATCCTACCACCTTACAAGCGCTAGAGGCGATTGCTCGTGGTGAGTGAGCTAATCTTAGTCTATCTATTATTACTCTTTATTGAATTGTACAACTCTACTCTTACAGTATCACCATAAAATAAACGTTGAATAATATGCTAAAAAACAGTTAAATTATTCAACAAACTGTAAGCATCCTAATCACTTATTACATTCTGTATAAGCCTGTGGATTTCAAGCATGTTCCAATCGAATACATCCCCTACTATTTGGTGAGTGGGTCAGCCACCATATTGTTTGTAGAAATGTATTTGTGACCACGTCCTGTCGGGCATCAGACCCTAATATAGTGATATCTTTTCTTGATATGTTTGGTCTTTCCATGATATTTAGGATCCTTGGCAACAGCCAATGCAGCAGTGTTGTCACAAAAAATTGTCACAGGCTCTAATGCCGATTTGACAATTTCTAAATGTTGTAGGAAACTCCTTAACCAAACTGCATCTTGAGTTGTCGCGAACAAAGCTAATGATTCAGCCTCCATATGGATAAGGCTACAGGATTGCTTTTTGCTACTCCATAGTATAGCGCTATCATTTAGCAAGAAAGCATATCCAAGTCGATTTGCACTGATCACCTCCTCAATCAGCATCAGAGTAACCAATCAGACGCAGATCCTTCTTCCCTTGATAATACGTAAAGATGTAGTCCTAAGTTCCTTCTCGATACCGCGAAAATCCTCTCGACCGCCATATCCGTTGTTTTTTGACCGTGGTTTGATTGAAACCGCTAATCAAACCAACAGCATAACATATGTCGGGACGCAGCACATCATTGCATACATCAGGACTACCGACACAGCACCGGGCATAAGGTACTGATTTTCTTTCTCTTTCCGAGTCTTAGGACACATATCAAGACTTAGGCTCAAACTTTTTTCAACAGGGGTATCCATCGGCTTGCTATCTTGCATGTGATAGCGCTCTAACATCTTTTTGATGTAAGTCTCTTGAGACAAACCCAAAAAGCCTTTAGTACGCATCTCTTATGATCTTCTACACCAAAGCACGAGAGTTAGTTTCACCCATATATCTTTCATTTTCAAAGCTCGATGATAACCACTTCTAGCAAAGTTGTCAATCATCTCTTTGCTATTTCCAATTTATTAAAATGTCATTTCCATTACGTATGCTGGACAAATTACAAAATCATCACTTTAACGCTTTAAATACACGCAATGGTCTTTCCATCATCGCAAAGCCATCCTTTTGATCGCTTGATGAAACTTGATGTTCCATCGCTTCGTATGTCGCTGAGACCATATATGGATCTTTCTGTTTTCTTGCAAACTTTGCGCCTTGTCCTTATATTCAAAACCTAAAGGTTGATCCATATATTTCTTCATCTAAGTTCTCCATTGAGAAATGCAGTTTTTACGTCCATTCGCGCCACCTCTAAGTCCATATGTGCGACTATAAATTTAACGAGGCGTTAATCATGTAATTTCACAACTGTGAGAATGTATCTTCATAGTCAATTCTCTTCTTGTGTAGCCTTTGCTACCAACAGCCTTATATCTTCTATGGACCCATCCGCCTTTACGCGACTTTGAGAATCCATTTTTATTTCCAATGGATTCGTCAAGTGCATCAACCAAATCCACTGATTAGTTCTCATCGACCTTACTCTTCCATAGCTTTACTCCATTCCTTAGCTTTAGGACCAGATAGAGCCTCTGTAATTGTTTTTGGCTTTTCGTCATCCTGTGGAGCAATCATGAGCCTCAATCTCAAATCACGACGGAATACGCTCACGGGATGCTTCTCGACGAGTCGAGATTGCTCATGATCTCGCCTCCATGTGTGGGCCTGGACGCATTATGTCGCCTCCCACTTTCCTCAGAGGATTAAGCAGTGTCCTCTGCACCCATCTACTCGTGGTAGGGTCGCCATTTTCAGGTTTTCATAAAATTGAAAACTTTATTAACCTTACCTCTCACAGAAAAAGTCCTCTCTTCTAAGAAAAACGACATCACGGACTCTCAGCTCACACGCCCCATCAGCTTTTTCACCAATGAAAACAAATCCTTTGGAGGTTTCAGAGTATCTAATGAAAATACACTTTTTCCCTTTAGGACCAAGTTTCCCATATTGATGAGTATTATTGTGAATGTAAGCTGCACACCCCCAAGGATGCAAATTTCCTAAGTCAGGTTTATCAAGTATTCCATAATTCATATGGGGTGGAGGGGACAGATTTAGAGGGCACACGCATTGGCACGTAGGCGGGCGCTTATCAACGCATTCTCCCCGTAAGGAGATAGGTAAATTAGCTTGAGCCATCATTGACCTAACCATGTCTAAGAGGGTTCTATTCTCCTTTCCTCGCAACCCATTTTGTCATGAGAGTGTAAGGAATAGTTAGTCAGTTTAGCCATACCCCTTTCATCACAAAACTTTGAATTGGTCGGATAGATATTCACGACCGATCGTCCTTAGTGTTTGATCTTCACGTTTAATTGATTCTCTACCAAATTGGTATATCGCTTGAAGTAGTCCAATGCGTCAGACTTGTGAGAAATCAAATAAACATGACCAAAACGTGTGAAATCATCTATAAAAGTGATGAAGTAGTCGGCACCATGCCTAGCTCTCACATTCAGTGGTCCACAGATGTCTGAATGAATAGTCAGAATGGACTAATGGCTCTCCTTTGGCTGCCAAATGGTAATCTAGTTGTTTTTCCAGCTAGGCAATGCTCACATGTAGGTAATTTTACTTTGGCGAGTGATCCCAAGAGACCTACTCGAGCCAATCTATTTAATCGGTCTTGCCCAATGTGTCCTAATCTAGCATGCCATAAAATACTCTCTGTATTAGAACCAGAACTGGAATTACCAACAACATAGATAGACAAAGTGTCATTTAGTACAATATTAGTGGTGTCCAATACCATAAATCCATCTAACACATAGCCGAACTATACTAAACGTTGTCTCGAAATACTTTTACACAAACCCTTATCAAATATAAGTTTGAAACCTAGTTCTAGTAGAACAAGAACAAAACAAGATTTCCGTCGAACTCGTGGAGCATATAGCACTTATCATGAAGATAAAGCTGCGGCGACCACCTCGCAACTCTAGTTTGCAGGTGCTCATCCTAGCACGTGCTGGAAGCATTATTCCTCATGTATAAGGCTTCTATCGCTCTCTTTAGGAATTTACCTAAATTCCATACATGTTACCGTCCTCGTTACGCATGTCGGTTGCCCGAGCCCATACCAAAAGTGAACAGCCTCAAAGAAGCATTGCTTAATTACTAACATATAAGCTGGGGAGGAACCAGTTTGTGCAAAACAATACCCTTTGGCCTTCAAGGCAATCACGAGCAAAGTGACTGCCTGGGCTACATTTAAAACAATTCTTGTTTCGTTTCATTCGTCATGGGCTTCACGCTGCGCTTTTGTCCACTAGAACTCGGGCTTTTACTTCCTCTTTCGCCTTTGGAAACCCTTTACCTTTCCAATGTTTTCGGCTCTGCAGCCTTTTGCTCCTCGCGATTTGATCTCAAATACCATGAAAAGCTCATTAAAGGTGCTTCTCGTAGAGAAGACGATCTCTTCCTCAAGCTTCGGCAACATGACGGAAAGCAACATCATCAAAAGTTTCATGTACCATTATGGGTAAGGTTAATGACGCATGTGTTCCCAATCGTCGGCAAAGAGCGACATCAGACAATTTGTCGCTTCATCGGCCATGTCATGCCCCATGAGGCTTTCAATTCATCGATCATGTTAGACATGATCGTAAGATGCCACCTCATGGTTTCATTCTCGGCGCCCTATAACCATCAAACTTCTTGAGGGTTAATCGACGAAGTCTTGTTGTCGAGGTTCCACCATATTGAACCCACAAGATCCTAAACTCGGCTTGAGCCTTAACTGTGCCTCTCAAATCACGCGATCGTAACCATTTTTCATGCTACTCGAAGATCAAAATGCTAGCAACCTCGATCTCTTTGCGCTTGTAGGCTTGATAGGCTTCCCAAGTCTCGCCTCATGTTGAGCAAGAGTGCCTCCGCCAAAGTTCAGCCATCGGGTCGTGTAATGGTTTCGATGTCTTGCTCTTCCAGAGATATCAATCTTACGATGCCAAACATCGTAATTCTTTCTTCTTATCTCAGCCTTGTCTCCATGGTTCAAATAAGCTTATTGTCACTTTGTTGCACCTAGCTTCAACTATATAGAGACAATTACTTAAATTAGGATTCAGATACTCAATTAACAAAAATGTTTTGTTGTTAATGTAATTAAATTACTTAATAATAATTTACCACATGCACAAAGAACGAAAAGTAATGTTACACATTCAATCAATTTCGTCAAGATAGTCCAATTATTATTATTTAATTTAAACATGCGAATATTTTGCTATTGTGTGAGATATATATCGCATAAATCTACCAACCTAAAAACCTCCCTCTATCGAATATTTCCATTCATGCTCATCAAATGTAATTAATTAAAAAATACACAATAAAATATGTTTTTAATGAAAAACATTCAATATGTACATGCATAAAGAAAAGTACTAGAAATGAGTACAATATGATCTTAAAAAAAATTATAGATCACATGCCAGGTACATAATCAGGATCATCAACAATGTCATCTATGTTATCATCACTATGTCCACCCAGCTCATACTCCTCATACCACGGAACGAATCTAGCAAATAGTGTTCCAACACCTTGTGTCGGGCCCGGCATAGAGGCTGGCGATTTTGCTAAGGTGATGCTCACTATTAGGAGAGTATTAGTGCTCCAAAGAGCTCAACCTTTGCTCTGGGCCCGACTTAACTGACTCCCCATTCGCCCGTAGACCATCAAGCGCCACCGATTTGTTGCTCGATGAAGAACTCATGAACATCTCGCCGATGCCACGATTGTAATCCAATGATACATATAATCTATATGTTCAATGATGCATGAAATGCACTCTTCTTATATGTCGGTCAAATAAATTATTTCGTGGCCTTTATCCAATACTACACACAATAATTACAATATATTATCAATTAACATTTTAATTAGTTAATTATAATATATAATTTAATTGTCAATAATCCAAAAATTCACAAAAATCACAAATAATCAGAAAATTAATAACTAATAAAAAAAATTATAATATTCTGATTATAATTATAGATCCCTTGTGATTAAAACTAGAATCACGTGAGGTGATGAGAATACTCCTCACGGATTAATTATGAATTACCAATTCTAGTTTTAATCTGCTAATGGGCTTGTGCTTAGTTTTTAAATTTAGTTTATATGAATTATGGAAATCACGTGGCCTCTCGCCCGCGCAGTTCAAATCCCCGCCACACTCACGCCAAATATCCCCACGTGATTAAAACTAGAAATTTTAAATTATTATTTGTTTGCTTCCCGTGTGAGATAAGGGACATATGTGATCGTCTTAACCACGCACGATGCGCTCCATGAAATACATGGGAGAGCAAGGCATTCTCCTAACTTCTATTTCACGTAAAGTCGTCTAAGCATACCATGCACTTATCATCGAACGCATAGCATCCATATTAAATTTCGCGCCGGGCGGTGAGAGAAACCGAACTGGCGCCGGTTGTGCCATTGCCGGCCACGGAGCAATTGTATTTCTCGGCTTGCGCTTTGCTTCATTCAGAATTTTCTCCTCTTAAAATTCTCGCTCCATTTTCGACGTAAATTTTTCCAAAATTTGCTCCGCTTTATTCGAAAATTTTTTCCGTAGTACCCCGCCCATGACAATCATGGTGTTCCTGACTCAGAATTCAGCGTCATCATTACCCAAAAAAATTACCACATTCAAATGATGAAAGCATACGTAAACTCGGCCTCTCGATACCATCATGATTCAAAAAATTCAAGAAACACTTACTTGTTGTTGATCGGTACAAAAACTCGATAGAATCGATGTGTATGTCTTCAATGCTTCAAAGTGTTATTCCAATTACTAGAATCTGAAAATCTTCCACAAACCGAACACCTGCTTATAGCCTTCGTGGGCAAAAAATCACGCCTTTCTATATCTCTCGAAAAATCCATTTTCAACCATCATATCCCGTACGTTTTAATGTACATGGTGTTGAGAGCAACGCATCCCAAAGACAACTCCGCCTCAATCCCTAGGCTCGTCGGGCCGAGCCCAGCCCATGTGGGTGACCCAGCCCCAAGTCCAACAGAACTACTTCCTAGTTCTTCTAGGGACTTCACACATATTGCATCAAATCTCGATCAAAATGAGGCTCTTATGTAAACATCTTTGTGTAGAACCCTTGAGATGAAGAGATGGACAATCTCAACCCCAACAAATATAAATCCCAAAGGCAAGATTTCAATCCTCAACCCATAGATTTGAAAAAGGAAAGCTAAATTTCATTATATTTTCATTAAAATGTCTAAAATGAAATAAATTTCATCATGATTATAATTCTTAGTTAACGATGTATTCAAAGAAGAATTTCCATGTTTTGAAGCTCTCCAAACAAAGTATGTCTCCACTATTAGAAAAAATAGCGTAGCTTAATAACCATAAATAAATCAAGTCAAAATTCCCCTCCAACCAAGCCTCAATAGATTCTAATATCAACTCCAAAAGATCAATGAAAAACTATATCTCAAAATTAGAAACATATTAAAACCCAAATCAACCTCAAAAGAAGGAACTAATTAACATATGTAACACATAAGAAAGTGTATATATTTTCAACCAGAACAAATGTACACTTGAAATTTAGTGATACTAATTTACAAGTATATTTTTTATCATATCATTTTAATGATAATAATATTATCAAATTTGATTTTTTTTGAAACCTTTTCTATAACAAATAAAGCTTATCTTAATTAAAGAAATAGTGGGAAAACTTCTTTAACCAGTGTGTCTTCAACATCAGAAAGACTATCAGAGAATAAGAAATTACATTAGTTTCTATTATCTTTTGAAATTATTTCTTCAAGAAGTTTTGAGGGGGTTCCACTTGGCTTTAATTTCATGTTCCTTTGATTCATGTTCTAAACCTTGTACAAGCATTCATTGCAAAGCCAAGCTGAAGAACAAAGAAAATTTTATCAATATTTAAGGTCAAATGCTAGTGCTTTCTAGCATATTAGTTAATTAAAGCATGCTTATATGACACTAAGACTTAATAAGAAAGAATCAACTTTATTTCAAATTTTTATCTATAAATATAAAAAGTTATTATCTTAAGAAAATTATGTAATGAAATTTGATATATAATTTTTATATCTTCTATTATTTGTGTAAATCAACTATAATGGTGCTTCTAAAAAGTATCAAATTTTTTATTTTAAAGAATCAAGGATAACATTTTTTAAGTTCTTATATTTCAGATACTACAATGAAAAGCTTCATAATTATTATAGTTGCACTGTAAATAGAATAAGAGGAAGACATGTTAAGCCATTTCATAATGTCATAAAAATGTAAAAGTAGAAAGAATAATCTTGAGCTTGCTAGTCTTTAAACTTTGTCTTTAGTCTTAAAAAGCCTTAATTGGGAACTACAGATGATTTTTATAATCTCTTCTATACCCGGTTGTCAATTTGGTTTCACTAGTGAAGCTTTGGAAGGAGAGAGACTCAATTCTTTTTGACAGAAATAAGTGTGTGTTGTTGAACACGGTTTCTAAATGTTTGGACTGTATTAGAGTTCAGACTTCAGTAAGGTGTGTCCAAACTTCCTTTGTGGGACTATGTGTGTGTAAAGCATATATAAAGTATATGCATAAAAATGTAAGCACGCTCAATCTTTCACTTGGTTCGGCTACTGTCTATGTCCACGAGGTTGTGCATAGATGCTGTGACACCCCATTTTCCGGGGGTCCTGTTGACCACCGTCAACCTACGGAAACCTGTGTGTCTCATATCATGAGACCCATACATGAGTAAAAACGGCCACATTGGCCTACACATCATACTCACCAAAAAATATAATCAAGTATATTACCATAGTTTCAAGATTTATTACATCACTCTTAATACAAACATATATTAAAATTAAGCATTCTAAAACATGTTTTACAAACTATATCTCAAAGCCACAATCCGGCTTTCTTCTTAAAAGTGGCCTCTAGTGAGAGTTGTCTTCCCGAACACTCCCTGTACCTGAAATAATTTTCCCTCGACAAGGTGAGCAATGCTCAGTAGTGATAATCTCCTACATGGGTTACTCCCCACCTAAGTGCTCATGCAATGGCAAAAACACAACACACATTCAAGTGAATTCATGGATTCATCGAATGTCTACATGCCCAATCTCACGTCTCAAGTCCTCACGACTTCACACATGTGTATGCCATGTATGAAAATCATTTCCAAACAAAAATATTTGTTTTAATTGTGGGCAACCCTCCGATATAAATACGTTGGACAATCCTTCGAGGTGAATTTGTTGGGTAACTCTCCGAAACAATTCATGGGCCCCTCCGATGTGAATTGTTGGACAATTTTCCCAACACAATTCTTCGGACAACTTTCGGATAAAATTATTATTTTTAATAACTTTTTTATTTTCTCTTTACAAAAGAATTCATCGTTTGGACAACCCTCCGATTTTATTCGTCATGCACTCACACCTACCATTCTAGGGTGCCCCAGTGCATATGAAATGTATTATGCCATTTCCATACAACACATGTTAATATATTAAGCATGCATATATTAAAAAAAATCATCACACAACAACATGTTATTTATCGTAAGCAATAACACAAAATCGGCTCACATGGGCTAATAAGAAAAAAAATCTGACAATTCGACTCGACACTGTCCAAATCACGCAAATAGGACCACGCAGAGGTAGCCTCCAAACCCAGCCTGGGCTGTCTAAACTGCCTAGAATTTCTAGCCTTCGGTCCCACTCCGGAGGATCGAAAACTCACGGCCATCTCGGCCCCAAACACTCCAAACAATCCAACCATTAACAAAATTCTTAAATGAGGATTAAATCAAGTAGGAGAAGACCCCCCCACCTCCTAGAGTTGTTGAAACTCCACAAAATCGATGTCCACTCGTAGCCCTTGCAACGTAGAGCAACTTTGCCTCTTGGCTCTTCGGGAACCGACGGTCCGAACGCCGAGAAATCTAGAGAGAAGTTGGACACTCTCTCTCTAAAATATGTTTCTCCCCTCCATTGCCGGATTTCAGCCCAAAAAAGGAGAAGATGCTCTTTTTTTTCTTTTCATTTTATTCCCCTTTTGTCCCCTCACTTGCCACATGTCAACCTTCCATTGGTTTACTTGGATTACACCTTATCCATAATAGTGGATTTCCATCCACTTAAGAGATGCCACATGTCCACATGGGCCCCACTTGGCTCTCCCTATTTGACTAATTCTGCACTCGACACGTGGCACACTATGAGCCAGTCACCTCATGCCAAGTGTCTCGTACTACCCTCATTGCCTCGAAAAACGTGAAATTCTGATTATCTCGGAATTCAATGAAATTCGACGTGGTAGCTATATTTCGCAACACGATTCCAATGGTGAAGTCTGTTTTGTCATCCGAGATCTAGAAAATTTCCGGGTTTTTGACTGAAATTACCATTTTACCCTTTTTCAGAAAATTAGAATTTTATCTGGTTTTACATATGCAAGGATTTCCGCTAATCTGATTCAAGGTTACAATTAGTCTTATGTGGTACAAGACTCTCTCTTTGCCCACGACCCTTCTTTAACCTAATCACTCCTAGTATAATTTAGAATGAACTCCCTTCATTTCCCTCTTTATAGCATCGCTCACCCATACCCACATTACATAGATAAGATAAAGAAATTTAAAACATCATCTTTTACCAAAGGTGGAAGGCTTTTAACATGCAATACCTCAATCGAATATTTGTATTCTGCACTCCTTCAGCACATCCGGATGGATCTTGTTATTCTTCAAGATCTGCTTCTGAAATGTGTGATGAGCAACTTCCAATCCCCTGAATTTATAGCCCTTATGATTCAGTCTTGGAAGTCTTGATAAGGTTGAATCATTATCCTAATATGACTCTAACTTTACCTTCTATTTTCTGTACTTGCCTTTAAGTTATCACAGCAGAATAAGGAAACTTGCTACTCAAGTATCCTCTTCAGAATAGAAACCTGATTTGTTTCTAATTTTGGTTCGAGAGTTTAGATAATCGGATCTTCTTGATTTGATCTTTATCCACTTGCTAAAAACTATCTTAGGCCCATCGGTAACTTGCTCCACAAGTATCTTGGCCTCCAAAGTTCCAAAACTAACTTGCGTCCCACATCAATTCTGACCTTAGTCAAGACTCATCGAAGCCTTACACTCCATATCGTATCGTGGGATGGACTTAGTCCGAACTACTTCAAGACTTCATGTTTGATCCATTAAATCTTAATCAAACTCGATCTCTAAAGTAGCCATCTTCTTGTAGAACACTAGAGACGAAGATATGAACAATCTCAAACCTAACACTTTTCCTGAAATTTTTTTGATAATAGTTTCCAGGCCACTAGGAATCCCCAATTCTTGGGAAAAGCTTCAAAATCTCTTATTATAACTCTTTCTCTCCAAATCTTATTTTGATTCCTCATTGATTCTACCCAAAGATCTAAATAGGTGAGTTGGTTTGACGAAAGGGTTGACCTTGTATTTTGTCAGTGACCCTAACTAAAAGTAATCCTTAATGAAGCTATAGGATATAACTGGGAACAAAAGAAACAGCGGAATAGTATGGCCATAGGTGGCATGGACAAATGCTATAATCACCATCAATGCGAATTTCGCAGCTATAATATATATATATTACAAGAGAATTTTTTTTCTTGTACACTCTATCTATTGGTTCTACTCTTATAGTCTAATGGCTAAAGATATTCATTTTGCAACTAAAATGGTTAATCAAGATAACAACTCTATTTGACTTTATGTGACTGGTATTGATCTCCAAACTTCTATTGAAGCAAATTTCATTAAAGGATGGCATATGTGCCAACTTGAGGTCTTGGAATGTACATATGTATTCGCTGTCCCATCGAGATTGGTTTGCACGTTAATCCGAGAGCCGGTAATTAAGCCAAAGTTCACATTGGCTACCGACCAACCCGAAATTGGGCTCCAAGTAGGCTCTAATTTTATCAGTCCAAAAAACCCCGCCAAATTTGTCCCGACTCGATTGACCGGTCAAATAAGCACCGGGATCAGCCGCCCGATTTTTCAAGGCTAGCCCGATTTTCCAAAGTATAAAATAAAACCCTTATTTACTTTACTTATCCTTCCAAAGCCTAGTTTCCTTTTTGTTTTTGGCTTTTTGCAAAACCCCGACCTCTTCTAAGTCTTCTCCTTCTCAGTTCTTACCGTAGGCCTCCAGCAGACCACCTCCTCGACAACGATCCGCCAAGCATTTTCTTGTCTTCTTCTTCATCAGATCCAGTGATCCTCTTCCTCTATATTTGTTTTCCTCGGAATCGTTTTCTAGGTAAAAAAAATCATCACTTTTTCTTCAAATTCTTTTTCTCATTTGATCGCTTTTTTTTTTTGTTTTGTGAAACATAAATCTTAATCTTATAATGCTTTTATTTCTTTTTCTGATGCTAGAAATGGGTAGCTCACATAGCTCATATCGGCTTCATCTTCAAGGACGATTGGACGAACCCTAGAACAGAGGTTATGTTTGGTTTAAGATTTCTACAGTAAAATTGATAGGGTATTTTTTTTTAAAGTGTTGCCATGTTGCCTATTGGTAGGTTCATGGATTGAAGTTCCAGAGATAATATATTTTCAATTTTAGAAGAAATGATGAAAATAAAATAAACCAATTTTTTCATAATAAAGCCGCCAGAACAAGTTTTTTGACATCAACTTCGGCCGCATTAAAACCGCCAAACCGCTTTTGTCCTCGACATCCTCGTTTCCCCTCGTCTTGTTTTTTCGGAATAAAAACCGCTTTTAAACAGGTTTCATGTTTTTGTTAGGGGAATGTTTGGTTAGGTGTTGAAAACAAGTTTCATGTTTTTAAGAACAAAAAAAGTAAATCCAAATCTTGTTCTTGCTTCTTCCCTTCGCTCTTGTTTTTTTCACAAAACCAGATTTTAAGTAGGTTTGATGTTTTTTTAGGGGATGTTTGGTTAGTGTCGTTAAAAACAGGCTTCATGTTTTTAAGAAAAAAGAACTAAACTCTTGTTTTGTTCTCCCATGTTCTTGTTTTTTTCTAATAAAACCAAGTAAATAGGTTTCATGTTTTTGTTGTGAATGTTTGGTTAGCGTTATTGAAAACAGTTTCATGTTTTTAAGAACAAAAAAAAAAAAAAAAAGTAAAACTAAACTTGTTCTTGTTCTCCCTGTTCTGTTTTTTCGTAATAAAACCACTTTAAATAGGTTTCATGTTTTGCAAAGGGATGTTCGTCATCAAGTATCAAAACAGTTTCATGTTTTTAAGAAAAGAAAAAAAGAACCAAACTTGTTCTTGTTCTCCCCTGTTCTTGTTTTTTCAGAATAAAAACTAGTTTTTAACAGGTTTCATGTTTTTGTTAGGGAATGTTTGGTTAGTGTTATTGAAAACAGGTTTCATGTTTATAAGGAAAAAAAAAAAAGGAACCAAACTTGTTATTGCTCTCCCATGCTCTTGTTTTTTCATAACAAAAACCAGTTTTTAAACAGGTTTCATGTTTTTGTTAGGGAATGTTTGGTTAGTGTTATTGAAAACAGGTTTCATGTTTCTAAGAAGAATATGTTTAGTTTCCAATTATTTTTGTTCTGAAGAACACAAAAATACAAAACACACTAAATTCCAAGAACAATAGCTGTTTAGCATTTTTGCTGTTGCATTTTACCCATTTCAGTTAGGTTTTGGATTATTCAATGGTTATTGGTGAAGTTATAAGTTATACATTCCATAATTATGGTTTTTGATGATTAATAGTTTTCAGTATTGAGCTGTGTGGTCTAAGCAATAAGTATTGGGAAAGTATGGAAAAATTCATGTACACTTAGCTTGATGTTAAAGAGATATTTGTTTATTATTTGTTTGAGCATTGCTGCATTCACATAGGGCAGTGCATGACCAGTTCAGGTAAAAATATGATATGGTGCAAAAAAAAAAAAAAAAAAAAAAAAAAAAAAAAAAAGAAAAAAAGAAATACAAGGCAATGGGCATTATTTGCAAGAGAAAACTCATCATACACCGAATCAAAATAAAACACAGAGAAGCAAAGTAATTTATTGAATAAAATAATTTAACTTTTTTTTTCACATAAGGCTGGGCTGGCCCGCTAACCCGATATAGGGCTAGGCTGGGCTAGCAAAATGGCAGCCATCTTTGAATCAGGCTTGACCCGATCCGGCCCGATTATACCCTTGGCCTGGTGTGGGCCCGACCAGGCCCAATCAGTCAGCCCAAATTGACAGCTTTAGCTAATTCTACTAGTTGTTGCCCAACATATATAAATATTAGTTATATTCCTCAATTATTTTGCATAAATATTAGTGAAATAAAATGAACAAAATGTATTTTATTGTAGTATTTGAAGTTAATTAATAGCTTGCAAGAAACTGTAGTATTTTTCTCGCTTATGGTTGTTGATGGTCAGAGAGCACCGTGACATGGTAACTCAGAGGTTCTTTATTTATTTATTTATTTGCTAATGTAAACTACATTTGAATAATGGCTAATTAACAAGAAGAATTTATGAAAGAATTGGATTTTCCTTCACTTCATTTGTCATCTTTTTTATTATCCAAATCCAAAAGAGATTTATCAATAAAATGGGCAAGTAGGGAAATCAATTTTTCAATAGTAATGTGATGTTTGATCGTGACATATCGTTGCCAATATCATTCAATAACTCATATGTTCTAACTGACTGTAGTGCCACTACTATGATAGTAGTGTGTTGTTAATCTGATTTGATGGAAGAAAGCGACGATGGCTCATATAACTAAATTTCCTCCCATGTTGTAATCGATATGAGCAAGTTTCTTTATTGCAAGGTGCCACTACTATGATAGTAGTGTGTTGTTCAATCTGATTTGATGGAAGAAAGCAACGATGGCTCATATAACTAAATTTCCTCCCATGTTGTAATCGATATGAGCAAGTTTTTTTATTGCAAGAAGGGCAAGATTTTCCCTTTGTACTCCACCCTGAAAGGTTTGCATATGCAGGAAAGTCACTAATTGTCCATAGTTTGGCTGGATGCATGCAAAAATTTTTTACTCACAAAATCATGTGTAGTAACTCCATGCTCCCATAATTCTTGCAACTCATCTATTAAGGGTTGTAAGTATATGTCAATGTCATTTCCAGGAGTAGTTGGGCCAGGAATGACCAATGAAAACATGAAAAATAATTGCTTCATACACATCCATAACGGTAAGTTGTATGGGATGAGAACAATTGGCCATGTGCTATGGGCAATAGACATATCGCTAAATGGATGGAAACCCAATGCTCTAATGCAAATGCAGGATGTAAAGAATCAAATGTTTTCCAAGATAAAGTGTGAACTGGATGTCTTATCAAGCCATTAGTAGTGTGACCTTATGCATGCCACTTCATGTAGGAAGTCGTTTTTGATGACATAAACAACCTTTGAAGTCTTGGTATCAAAGGAAAGTGTCGTAAAACCTTAGTAGGAATTTTCTTATCCTTTGAACTTGTTCATGAACCATTATTTGACTTAAACTCATCATTCTTCCATCTAAAGGTACCACAAATGGTGCATTTATCAGCATTTGCATTCTCTCTAGTAAACAACATGCAATTTTGTGGGCATGCATCTATCATTCTATAATCAAGCCCAAGATCACAAAGTTTTTTTTTTTTCCTTCATAGAAATTTCCAACAAAATTATCCCCCCTAAGGAAGCACCTCCTTCAACAATTCTAATAACATGATCTGCAATTAAAATTGGTTTTGGTCTAAATTACTGCAAGTGCATAGGTCATACAAGTAATAAAGTAGACTCTATAAGTTCGGATATAGTACCCATAGAGATTGATGAGAAATTCTAAAGATCAACTACCCTTACTACTCAAGAACATCACTATTTGAACCTTTAATTGGAAGTTCTAAACTATAAATTGAATGAAAGAATTTTTACCTAATGTTTCTTAAAAGAAAAATAAATCTAATCTAGTAGAATAAGATATTTCTCTTAGTAGAAATAATAATGGAATAAAATCAATGTTATGATTTTCAGTTTGTAGTAGGTTAAAAAACAAGTACTGTTAAGGATAAGAATTCTGGATTTGTCCAAGAGCAAGGTAGTATAGCCTTGGAATACCTTCTGACACTACACATTTCACTAATTAGCTAACCATATTCCCAAACCAGGTCAATGGGTCTAAATAACTACTTTTAGGATCTGATCCTCTTTAAGATTTGGTTGTTTTTCCTAAACCAGTACTTCACGACCATTTCTTACAACTAGAAACTGCTTGTCCCCATAGAAAAGGTAACACAAGCCTTCTCCAATACAATTGGTATCTCAGTCCCCAATTCATTAGGATGCTCTCTCTCCTTGATTAGAATCTAATTAACATAGGATCAAGATTATCCTGCCAAATTGAGATGGAACCTGTAAGATTTAAACTGATAGATTAGTAGGTGATTCTTATCCTCAGGAACACACTTCTGCTATCACCTAGAAGGGAACCTTGAAATCAGAGGTTAGAACATCAATTGTGATTTATCAAAGTGACCTTTAGAGTGCATTAGTTCAATGAATATCAGTCCAATTTACCCCTAAGTGACTGTTCTTTACTCTCAAGCCGTCCATTTCTGTGTCACTCTGAGGGATCCTGGAAATCAAAGCTAAGATACAACTCTTTTTGGGTATAAAACACTAATATTCAGAACAACTCATTACAAGAGCAATACCAATTAAATCAATCTAGTTTTCCTTCCCACAACAACATTTTAAAACTACAAATGAAAATCAAAACATCAAATTCTTTCCCAGAGGGAGCTCAACCTTTTCATAATTGGATTACAAATGACAATGACTAGTTTATCAAACAAATTCATTGAAATTGAAATTGAACTGAATAAACTGGATTCCAGAAATAATTCCAGATTCCATTTGAATTCAAACATAAATGAAACTAGATAAACAATGATCGCAGCTCTAATTTTTGCTAAGATCTACTATTCTAATTCTAAAAGAAAGAAAAAATAATCTAAAAAATAAAAATAAAAATATATACAATGAATCTTAAGCTTCTCCTAAAAGCTCAAAAACAATTGAAAAATGGCTGAAAAGCTATGCACTTCTCCCTAGGAGCTTCTATTTTATAGGCCCCAATCATTGGGGCTTGAAAACAAGGCAAAAATCACAGACTTCGAAAAGCCCAAAATTTCTGCTTTATTCATGTTGATGTCGTGACATTGCAACTACAGTGTTGTGGTTTGAATTTGGTGTCACGACACTTCATTCTTGTGTCAAGATTATGAAGTCTGCATGTCCATGCAATGTCATGGCTAATGTCGGGACATTTTTGCTATGATGTCGTGACATTGCTCTTGGTATAGCAATTCTGAGTTGTTGCCTCTTTGTGCAATGTTGCGACTTTGAATGTCAATGTCGCGACATTGCTTTTGGTGCCTTCGCTTTTCTAGCCTTGCTATGATGTAGTGACATTGGTTGTGAGTCCTGATATTGATGTTGCTACATTGATTTGATGTCGCGACATTATTCAGTTGATGCCGTGACATTGCTCAACCAATGTTTCAACTTGACTGCCTTTGTTGATGTTGCGTCTTTGAGTTTTGATTTCGTGACGTTGATATTTTTTGCTCACTCATTTTAGTTGATGTCGCGACATTGAGTCCTGAAAATCCGATGTCTTCTACTGATGTCGCGACATTGGTTAGCTAATGTTGCAACTTTGATTGGTCTTGTTGATCTCGCGACATTTGGTCATGATGTCACGACATTGATCACCCGATGTTGCGACTCTGAAATTTTCTATTCAGGCTAGGGGAGGAATTGTGTCGCAATACACGGGTTGTATCGTGACAGGAGGGCTGGTTTAGTCAAGCCGAGATGCATCGCCGATACAATTTGATTGTATCGCAAATGTGCAGGAGCTAGGGTTAGCGGATGCGTCGCGAGGTGGGCTGCGACACAACGCGTGGGTGCGCGCGCCACGCGACACGGCCGCCACAAGACAAATGATGACGGCACCACCGCCCCGCGACACGGCCCAGCTGGCCCCGCGCGGACACGGCCCGCCGCGGACCCGCCGACATGGCGCCGCGGGCGCCACGACACCCGCCCCGCACCGCCCAGGGCGCCTTGCGCGCCGCGAAGTTGGTCGGCCATCGCGTGTTCTGGTGCACCCAACCGTTTTTAGACTCGCTAATCGTTAATCACTATTCGACCACTCGCTCATGAACACTGTTCACCAAATTTTTTCGAAAAAAAATATGAAATAAAATTTTTGAAAAAATAAAATAAAATCAAACAAAATGAGTTAAAATTTTTTATAAAAATGAAATTTTTAAAAATAAAATTTTTGATGTTAAATGTGATATGATACATAGAAATAGTTGTCTTGCATTGCTTATGAATGCAGGGACTTAGCATGTAATATATTTTCTCAGGTACGAATATGTCTCTGGCCGTGGTCTCGAGCCTTGTAGATACTGCGATTGAATGTAACGCGCATTTGGATACGTGTAGAGATGGTTGAGGGCGAGGACGAGAGAGCGTCCACGAGGCCACGTGCACCGTATTTTCGGCCGCCAGGCCTTTGCCGAGGTCAGAGGGGATCACAAGCACCGCCGTTGCACATGCTAGTGCAAGAGGTGTCGTGGAGGTTCGACACCCCAGAGGTTTAGGGGCACATCATCCCTCCGACATTCACAGGGGGAGGAGATCCGATGGTGGCAGACCATTGGTTCATAAAGATCAAGAAGGTGTTAGAGGCTATGGAGATTACCTCTGACAAGACCAGGATTAGACTAGCTGCGTTCCAACTAGAGGGCGAGGCCCAAGTATGGAGGAGCTGGGCGAAGACCTCTAGAGACTTAGAGGCTATGACATGGGCAGAGTTACAGGAGCTGTTCATGGGTAAGTATTTTCCGGATACTGCGAGGCATGCGAAGGCTCAGGAGTTCCTAGAGCTGAAGCAGAGGACGATGACTGTGATGGGATATGTGGCTAGATTAATGGAGCTAGCCCGTTTTGTTGATGATTACGTGGCCACAGACATGGCCAAAGTAAGGAGATTCGAGAATGGGATGAAGTTGTCCATTCGGGGTAGGATTATAGGACTTCGCCTACAGGACATGGACTCCATGGTTGGGACGGCCCGCCATGTAGAGAGATCGGTGGATGCCCTGAGCACTCCTGGATGTGGGCGTTGGTGAGTAAGAGGGATGATCAACCTCTCTAGTTCAAGGAAGAGGCGTAAAGACTCTCAAGTCATGAGTTTCAAGACTGCATGTGATTTTAGCTGGCATTTAGTCACCAGTAAGGCAGGGATATGTTACTGGTCGACACTGGACATACGAGATCTGATCGTCCCCGCAGACAGGGATCCTGCACCCGGGACGCACAGCCCCGTGAAGCCATGTGACGAGAGGGTGTGCCTCATTCCTCCACACCCTAGTACGGGTCGAGGAACCGCCTGGCCAGGCAGGTTATACAAGCACCTCTAGCAGCACAGATGGGACAGAGGGGCCAGAGTGTGGGTCGAGGTTAGGTACAGAGCCCGCAAAGCCAGATGTCGAGACTACCGTGGGCGTTTTACTTGCCGCGGCTGCAGGTCGAAAGATGCAGATCACCGATGAGCGGTGGTATGCATCTACCGCACTTGTTGACTAGAGTAGCGTTTAAATCGATGCATAGAATTCATTCACATTAATGGATTCAGGTGATAGGTTTGGGCCAGAGGTCGAGCCTGAGAGAGATGTGACAAAATTCTTCCCTGGGACGTAGGGTGAGAGTTATGATGTGGCCAATCGTGAGTCGTGATCCCAGCGTTGATTCTCGCTTCATGGTGGACCCAGGCGGTGACATATCGGGTGTTGATGTCATTCTGACATGGATAGTCGATGTACCATCGGGTTGTCAAGATTTTGGGACCTTAGTCGGTTGTCATACCGACACCTGGCCTGAGTTGGGTAAGGTTACATATGCATGGTTGGATGCGAGATGTGTGTGGAATTTTCGACCAAATTCTTTTAAGGATGAGAATGTAACTGAGAAAATTCCAATTTCTCGAAAAGGCAAATTGTAATTTCATCAAAATCCCAAATTTTCTTGTATCTCTGATGATGACGAAATGAATTTCATTCATCGAATCGCCTTGAAATCTATAATGAATTTCATTAAATTCGAGACTGAACTTGCACATTTTTCCAGGCACCGAGTATCGGGTGCCATAAAATGACTTGTGATGTGACAAAAGTTATCTATAACATGTACTCATGTGACACATGTTGCATGAGTAGAGAGATAATGGAAATGGACGGGCACGATCATGCCATGTGTCAAAATCTAAGAGAAGTGACAAATGGAATTATGGAAATTTTAAATGATAATAAGACAAAAATCATTTGTCATCTTTTACCTTTAATTTGAGCCAAAATGTGAAGAGGAATAGATGTGAGTGAGGGTTTTTAGTTTTTAGTGAGAGAGCTTAGGACTTCTTTAAGATCCCACAACTGACCGTCGGACTTTCGTGAGCAAGAAGGAAATGCTCTACGCGGAGAGGGCAACGATAGGTACTCGAAGGTTTGGAAGAGTTTCACAAACTCCATGAGGTAGGGGCTTTTATCCTACTTGGCTACACTTGCTATGTTTTGTAATGCTTCGAGTTGGTTCAGGTCTTGAACTGCCGTTGACTGATTCATCTAAACTTGAACCAAAATGTGAAAATTGAGTCGGGTTCGACAAATCATGACTAGCGTATGGACCTGTCAGTGGCTTGTGGTGCAAATTATGCATTAAATTGATGGTTAATGTGCATAACATGTTTTATGTGCTATTATGTTAATATATATACATGTTTTATATATTAGCATGTGTTGTATATATTGTGTTGAAATGGCATAATGCATTTTATGCACTTAGCTCTAGAAATTAGGTGTTGTGCATGACATGAACAATTGAAATAAAAACCAACATGATAGAAAGGAATTTCAGCATGATTTTCTGAGAATGGTGTTAGAGATGATCCACAATTACACGCTTGAGGAGCCCATGTATTGTTTTGGAAGGTTCTCCAACACATTCGCCAGAGGGTAGTCCAGTCCCATAATTTTTATCAACTCGGGTAAGGTATTTTCAGAACAACAAGTTTTGTTTTGAAATGATAAGTTATATTACGGCCTGGTGGGCAAGTGTGAGGGAGCTCTGTGAGGACTGGGACAAGGCTGGTCATTTAGACATTCAAGTAGATCACTAATTGCTTGAATTTGTGTTTACATTGTGATCATTGCATATGCACTTAGGTAGGGAGTAACCCATTTGTGGTGATTCCACTCATCGGGCGATAGCCTCACCTTGTTTAGGAATATCATTTTAGCACAGACTCGAGGAGACGGCCCATCCTAGAGGCTTCGATTTGCAAGAAAGCCGGGCAGGGCTTTGGTGTTTTAGTTGATACATGTATTAGAATGTTTTAAACTTTTTAATATATGTTGTATAAGAGGCAAATTATTAACCTGAAACTACAGTATAGAAGCTGCGTATATTGATGAGTATTGTTGTAATGGGCCCAAGGGCCGCTTTACTCATGTATAAGCCTTCGATGTTGATGTTGGGAACAGTGGTCTTTGGGCAGAGCCCTATGCAAAGGGAGAATGTGGCCGATTCTTTGTGAGATGTCCGGTCAACCACATTCACAAGTGTTTCACAGTTGATCTGCAGTCAAATGTATCTCCTAGCTTTAGGCACACTATAAGCTATAGCATTTGACTTCCTCATTCTTTTCGCCTCCCTCTTCAATTTGTCATTTTGTCAGACTCACTCTCTTTGGGCGATCCCATGGATTGATGTTAGGCTCACTTTCTTTTTGCCGCTTTACTCTTGCTCTTCCTTCTCACTCATATTCTTCCTGTCAAGACCTCACCACTCCTAAGTGTAATTTCGGTGCAATCCTTAGGATTCTTTTTTGTGTCACTAGGGAAAGAATCCCTAGATCGATTCTCAAGATAGATAGGCTAACCACCTATTTGAGTCTCCGTGACTCTTCTTAAAAGAAGCATTAGGTGTTAGCCTGAAACACAGCGTATGTTTGCCCTGAATAATCGCTTAGCTCAACAAACTCTACTCATGTATGTTCACGCCTTTTGTTTTCACTCATGAAGTTCAAAGATCCGATCTCTTCAAAAGACTAGGAGCCCTATGGCCCTCAACTGGTTCCGCTTTCTATGACTGCCTTTGATGTTGTTGTCCCTCGAACTCAGGTAATTGCCTCGCCAACCTCTATCAAAATAGTAACTTCCTCAGCATTTTTTCTTCTCAATGAACTTCTAGAGGCTACATCTATAGTTCCCTTCAAAGTGTAATTCATTGCATGATAGAAGATGTCCATCTTCAAATCTTCTCATCCTGATGCATGGGACACTGGGCTTAGCAAATGCTTGAATCTTCCCAAGCATTGAATAAAGACTTTCATCTTCTTTCTACTTGAAGGCAATGATTTCTCCCTTCCTCTTTGAAGTGAGAGCATGAGGGAAGAATCTTCTCAAATATGCCCCTATTAGTTCCTCTCATGTGTTTAATTAATCAATAAGGGACTCAAACCAACTGGCTGTTGTGTCCCTCAATGAAAATGGGAACAACTGCAGCTTAATAACATCTGGATTGATTCCATTCATCTTCATTGTGTTTTCCATCCTCAAGAACCTCCCCAAATGCTCATTTGGATCCTCACTTGGATGTCCAATAAATTGGTGTTGCTGAACCATGGTGATGAGTGCGAGCTTCAACTCAAAGTTGTTTGCTTCTATATTAGGTTTCTTGACTGTAGAGTACTCATTTATGATGATAAGTCTCGAATAGTCCTCCATTGTTCTCTGCCTCTGAGGTCTGTCAACTGCCATAAGTAGGATGTTCTGATGTGTCCCCCTCTCGTCAGCTAAGAACCGACGCTTCAACTAATCTCACTTTGTTTCTAGTGTCCCTTAACTTAGTGCGGTCCTGTAGAGTGTACTGGTCATTTTCAAATGAAGGTACACTAAGATCAAAGTGAGATCAGTAGAAAAATGAAATATATTAAGATTAACTCAAATAAGAGATCAATAATTGAATCAGCTACTGCTAGTGAAAACTATTTTGAAAATTTTGTTTAAAAGAAATAAAAATGTTCAAACTAGCAATTTTTTCTTTGGTTGGAATATTGATCCTTAAACTTTACTTCAATCCTCGGCAACAACACTAAAAACTTGTTTGATTTTTTTTTTTTAACGTAGACCAAAATTGATAAAGTAATTGGCAAAAGTGCAAGAAACTGTTTCCAATCCTCAATGTATAAAAGCAAAACTTGATTTGACAATATTTAAAATCGCTGGTCATTAGATATAATTATCTCGTACTAAAATTGGTTTCGTCTAAATCAATGTAGAAGTGCACAAGTCATGTCAGCACAAAGTAGACTCTATAAGTTCAATATCGATCCACCGAGATTGATGAGAAATTCTAAAGATCAACTACGCCTACTACTCAAGAAAATCACTATTTAAACCTCTAATTGAAAGTTCTAAACTATAAATTGAATGAAAGAATTTTTATCTAATGTTTCTTAAAAGAAAAATAAATCTAATCTAGTAGAATCAGAGATTTCTCTGAGTAGAACTAATATTGAATAAAAATCGGCAGTTATGATTTTCGCTTAGAAAGGTGTTAAAAACAAGTAATCAAGTAAGGACAAGAATTATAGATTTGTCCAAGATCAAGGTAGTATAGCCTTGGAATACCTCCTAACACTACATATATCACTAATTAGCTAACCATATCCCTATACTAGGTCAATGGGTCTAAATAGCTACTTTTATGATATGATCCTCTTTAAGATTTGGTTGTTTTTTCCTAAACCTGTACTTCACAACCATTTCTTAGGACTAGAAACTACTTGTCTCCACAAACAAGGCAACACAAGCCTTCTCCAATACAATTGGTATCTCAGTCCCCAATTCATTAGGATGCTCTCTCTCCTTGATTAGAATCTAGCTAACACAGGATCAAGATTATCTTGCCAAATTGAGATGAAACCTTTAAGGATTAAACTCCATAAACGTAGGTGGTTCTTATCGGTGGACGCCTCAAACCTAAAAATCCATTGACCACCATCAACATGAAAATATCTATGATGCCGTAGATAACCCGATTACCACACCATTGAGTCCCATGATAAGGACCCATGATTTATCATACAAGGTTATTATACAATAATCTATAAGAGTTTAGTTACAACTCTATTACATCATTTACATGCTTGAACTAGTTTGTTCCAAACATTTAATTTACAAAAATCTTCCACAAGCAACATAAGTAGCTTCTTCATACTATGGATCCGGATGAGAGACTTCATCGGTGCTTTGCCCTCACCTGAAATAAAGCCCCATATAGTGGTGAGCCACGCCCTAAGAGTAAAATTCTACAAAGGCTACTCCCCACCTAAGTGCACACAATGCTTACACTTACCACCCACTACACCTAAGCTTTTGGTGGAGACTTAGTAGACCAAAACATACCATCCAACAGATCGTATCGCATCCCATCGTTCCCCAGTTATCAGATAACTACGCCTCTGATAAGTTGTGCTATGGAATGAGGTGAGAATCATCCATGCACCATACACCGAGTCTTTACTGACTCTCACCACACAATGTAATGCCAATGTTCACCTTTGGAATTTTACATTGCCAACAACAATTCCAAGTAGAATGTGCAACCCTAGATTGGAATCCCACATGCCATGCTATGGAATGAGGTGAGACTCATCCATGCACCATACACCACCTTATCACTCCCACCACACAATGTAAATGCCAATGTGTGTGATCTAACCATGCCATGAAATGAAATGAAGACTCACTCATGTACTATGCCCCTAGCCCCATTCGATCTCTCCACACAATGCAATCCCAATGTGTGAAAAATTGTCATTGATGGATTACATCCAATAATCATTTTCAAAACAAAAGTCTTTTGTTTATAAACCAAAACTCTTATTACACCCCAAATGATATTTCATATACAAAAGTCATGTGTTTTTTTGTGGGCAACGAATTCTCGGGGTCCCACTGCAGGCTTCGCACTCCTTTCAACACCTTTTGGACTTTCACCGTAGGAGTGTTTGAACTAGTCCGGGTCTTTCACCAGAAGGAGAATCTAGCCCTTCTTGCTATTACACGACACAAGTTTTCTTTACTCTTTATGCAATCGTATACTCTCTTGACTTACCCATCCAGATCGAGCCCACCCAATCAATCACCAAACGCATTGTTGATTTTCAACCATGCACTCACACCCATGATATGCGATGTTATCGTGCATAATGCATTGTGATGTGCCACTGCATGTCAATGCCATGCCTTATATGTGATGAATTCCATATGGACACTTAACTCATACATAACCATGTATCATGGACAACTATATTACACGTATATAATTTCCATCAAACAATCATTACAATGTCAATACATAAATAAGATGAGGATTAACATTCAACTTCAGCACAGCACCAAGCATGCTATTACAAGGACAAGTAATAACATCCTTCACCTTCAAGACCCATCATGGCATGTGTAATGCTCACAAAACTGTCCACACAACCGCTGGTAATCAATCCATATACAAATTAAACAAGCTCCAAACCCAAATTACAACTCGGCTACAAGCAAAGCCATGACAAGATTCAACCTTGCCTAAAGGAAAGGCTAATAGAGCTTGCAAGCTGGACTTCGAGCTTGCCTAGGCGGCCCACCTTCCAGGGTGAAGCCTCCTTCGCCTCGCGAACCCCACCTAGGCTAAGACCGCCGTTTTGGGCATTTTTCTGCCCAAACATACCCTTAGCACGTTCCACCATTTTAACCCAAAAATCAGTAAAAAAAGGGAGACTAAAACCAGAGTAGGAAGAATCCCTACCTCTTGGAGCTTAAATGAATGGGTAGGAAGCCTCCTAAGCCTGACAACTTCGAATTCCCCGAATTTCCACTTTTGGATGTTCGTTGAAATCCTTCCTTTTTGGTACCCACCCGTATTCTCTTAGTCTGGGCAGATAAACTTTCACCTTAGCTCCGATCGACCTCGGACTCATGGAATCTCGTAGATCGTATAGAGAAATCTTAGTCCCTTTCTCCCTCTTTTTCTCTCTCTCAGACAAGAACCAAGAAAGTGGGATCTTTTTCCCTCTTTGCCCCTCAAGCCCGCACCTAAGGCTTAAGTGAGTGGCCCACGTCACGCCACGTGTCCTCAACACCCGCCCGTGTCCTATTCGCCACTAATACTTATTTTTTCCGATTCAAGTTCAATCATTAAATGAACTCACACCCCGCTATTTCCAAATTCTGCTTTAGTTCCTGTGACACCTCGACACTCAAAAATCATGAAAATCCGACCGTCTCTATACCCAACGTAAATTCATCCGGCAACTAGATTTTGCGAGATGAATCTATCAGTGAGGTTCGTTTTGTCATTCGAGATCTAGAAAATTTCAAGGTCTGCAGCCTTTACTATAGCTGCCATTTACCGTTATGCCCTTTTTTAGAACATTTCAAATTTACTTGAGTTTTACACTTATCTTCAGGAACATAATTCTACTGTCACCCAGAAGGGAACCTTGAAGTTAGAGATTAGAAGATCAACAATGATTTATCAAAGTGACCTTTAGAGTGCATTAGTTCAATGAATATCAATCAAATTTACTCCCAACTAACTGCTCTTTGCTCTTAAGTCGTCCATCTTTGTGTCACTCAAAGAGATCCTGGAAATCAGAGCAAAGATACAACTATTTTTTAGTACAAAACACTGATATTCAGAACAGTTCATTACAAGAGCAATACTAATTAAATCAATCCAATTTTCCTTCCTACAACAACATTCTAAAACTACAAATGAAAATCAAAACAAAAAATTCCTTCATAGAGGGAGCTCAGCCTTTTCATAACTGGATTGAAAATGACAATAACTAGTTGATCAGAAAAATTCATTGAAATTGTTCAACTAAATAAACCGTATCTTAAATAATTCCATTCCATTCCATTTTGGGAGCAGAAATGAAACTAGAAACAATTATCGCAGAACTCCACTCCCTCACAGATTTACTATTCTAATTTAAAAGAAAGAAAATTAATCTGCATATTGTAAGAAAAATATTATGAATGAGACTTCAGCTTCTCTTAAAAGCTAAAAAACTGTTGAAAATGGCTGAAAAGCCACGCACTCCTTCCTAAGAACTTCTATGTACAGGCCCTAATCATTGGGCATTAAAAATGAGGCGAAAAACATGGACTTCGAAAAGCATAAAATTTTTTCCCTATTTGTGATGATGTCGCGACATTGCAGCTATAGTGTTGTGGTTCGAATTTGGTGTCGCGATACTGCATTCTTGTGTCAAGATTCTGAAGTCTACATATCCATGCAATGTTATGGCTGAAGTTGTGACATTGCTCTTGGTATAACAATTCTAAGTTGTTGCCTCTTTCTGCAATGTCGCGACTCTGAATGTCAATGTCATGACATTGCTCTTATGTCACTGTTGATGTTGCGACATTACTTTATTGGTTGTGAGTCATGATATTGATTTGATGTCGTGACATTATTCAACTAATGTTGCGACATTAAGCACCCAATGTCACGACATTCCTCAACCAATGTTTCAACTTGACTGCCTTTACTGTTGTCGTGACTCTGAGTTCTGATGTCGCAACATTTATCTTTTCTGCTCACTCATTTTAGTTGATGTCGCGACATTGAGTCCTAAAGTTCTGATGTCTTCTACTGATGTCGCAACATTACTTAGCTGACATTGGTTAGCTAATGTTGCCAACTTTAATTCCTTGTTGATGTCGCGACATTTAGTCCTGATGTCGCGACATTGATCACCCGATGTTATGACATTGAAATTTTCTATTCTACTCACTTTAGCCGATGTCATGACTTTGATTTCTAACGTCGCAACAATGATCTTTTCTGTTCACTCATTTTAGTTGATGTCACATCAGTCTGAAGTTCTAATGTCTTCACGATGTCGCTATTACGGTTTATGACGCCCAAAACCTCGGGGTCCGTTGACAACCCGTCAACTCCGTAGAACATCTTTGTCTGTGTCGGTGACCAATATCTCTCATTTAAATTGGCGTAGCCTTGTAATAGGAGCTCACCCAAGAACCAATTATCCCATCAACATCGAAGACATATATAAGAGTAAAAACGCTACTGGGCCCATACAACAATACCTGGGCTGCTAATATAATCAACTATAAGCAATTATAGCTCAAGAGTTAATGATCCACTCTTACTCGGGGCGCATATAGTTAAAATCCTCTAAAATTCAATATATTTGCTACATCATAAACCATCAAAGCCACAACTGCTTTCTTCAAAATCTATTTCTGGGTGATGAGCCGCCTCCTTATACTCCCCAGCATCTAAACAATATATTCCTCTGATAGGTGAGCTAATGTCACAGTTGAATCACCCGTAAATGGTTACTCCCACCTAAGTGCATATGCAATGATCCATCGTAAACACATCTGCTAAAATTCGTGATCCCATTTTGAATGTCTAAATGTCATCCCCATGTCTCGAGTTCACCGACTCCTCACACTTGCCTGCTTGCATGAGAGAAAATAATTATTATTTCAAACAAACCTGTTGTTCTTGAAAACACACCACCAATGTCGTAAAATATGGGATTCATTCTCCTGAAGTAGTCGTGTTGAGAACCTCCGAACAGTCATGGTCCTCATCGGAATGGTATGTTGTAATCGGCTCTAACCCCATTCTCCTGAAATTGGTCTGTGAAATCTCTTCGCATCCATGTTCCTCGCTTTTAGAAATTACGTCATGCACTCACACCTAGTTTCTAGGTTACCCGGTGCATATGAAATGCATTATGCCATTTCAACACATTCATATAACACATGCAAATATATCATCATGTATATATTTACATAATTTAAATCACAACAACATGTTATATAAACTATCAATCCATTACACTAAAATTAGCTCGTATTATTCATCAAACATGAGCAATTCAATTTGAATTCATCGACTGAAGCACATTCTTTCAAGTAAAATATTTCGTGAACACTATTCATGTGAACAAGTGAACCATCGGGTTACCTGCTCACGACCAATCACCCAACATCATCGAATTTCAGAAACTTGAATTCAATGGCCATTCGGCCTCATGCACATCACATAAACATGATTTATTTCATAAATTATGAAACAACACTCCAAAATAGTCTCAACATGTCACAGATCGTCCAAATGGGCTTTCCAAAATTTCACTAGGGTTCCTGGGGTGCTTGGGATTCGATCAAACGGCCCCCTCACGCCTCATCAACTCCTAATTCATCCACAAAACACTTAAACAAAGTGTAACTCAAGTAGGATAAAACCCCTACCTCACGGAGTTTGTCGAAACTCCTTAAAATCGGTACCCACGCGAAGCCCTCGTTGCATAGAATCGCTTTGCTTCTTGGTTCGAAGAATTTCGACAGTTCGATCGCCCGGGATCTTAGAGAGAAGCTACTTTCTCTCTCTCTAAAATATCACCATTTTCGCCATCGCCAAAGCCCCCATCGCTTAAGCACTTTCCACACGGAGAAGATGGATGACAGAAGAATTCTTTTGTCCTCATTATCATTTAAAATTCCAAAATGCCATCCATGTCCCTCGCTTGGATTTTGACACGTGGCACAATATCGTGGCCGGCCCTGCTTTCCATCATTTCTACCATGCACATGTGGACAAGAGTACTACGTTATAGGTGACTTCTTGGTCACATCACATGTCGCTTTACGACACCGCATACTCTACAGGCCTTGAAAAACGCGGGGCAAATCCGAACGGCCTTGGAATCGACGAGGTTAGGATTTCGCAAGACGATTCAAACTGAAACTGCTTCATCATCCGATATTTAGTGTACTTGGGTTTTGACCAAATTACAATTCTTACCATTTTCTGTAAAATTGGAATTTTTCGGGGTCTCATTCTCCCCTCTAAAAAGAATTTTCTGTCTAAATTCAACGCATATAAAACAACCATGTGCATATGTGTAACCTTACCCAACCTGAAGACCGTGCTCCGTATGACAACCTAAGGTCCCACCATCGAGCAGTCCATGGTCGGCCAACTCATCCATGTCAAGAACGACATTGACACCCAATATGTCTACCACCCTAAGGTCCACCATGGGCAGAATCACTGAGATCCCTTACTCACGATCTCGACACATCTTACCAACTCTCACCCTACATCCTAGGGAAGAATTTCCCATCATCTCTCTAAAGGCCTCAACCTCTAAGCTCAAACCTATCACACAAGATGCACAGTCGACCTAACACGATGCATCCACTAAACGCTACTCTACCGGGCAAGGCGAGAGAAACATACCCTGCTCATCCGGCTGATCTGCATGCTTAGCCTCTAGCACGACGGTGTAGACATGCCCCTGTGTCCTCGACATCCCTGGGCCGCGGGCCTTGCACTCCAACCTCGACTCCACACTCCGGCCCCTCTCGGCCTGATCTCATCGAGGTGCTTGTATAACACCCTGCGACTGAAACTGGTTCCTCTGACTCGTACTAGGGTGTGGAGGAATGAACTGCGCCCTCTCCCCGGCCCTATGGCTTAATCTAGGATCAGGCTGCCCCAAAATCCCGGGATCCTCGTCTCTGTGGGTAATCTCCGCCCTCATATGTCCAAAGTATCGGGTAATGGTAGCACACCATCTCGCCCAACACCGATAACTCGATCCGTCCCTCGACCGGGATGGTCGCGTGGCTCGAACCCTCGCGGAACTAGAAGCCCGGCTTCTTTCCCGAACCAGGTTAAGATCACTCTTCCTTCTGCTACTAACACTCGCATCCCGCGGTGCTCCCCTGCATCCTTGATATCTCTTTTTATGGTCAGGGCCGTTCCAACCATGGAGTCCATGTCCCGTAGGTCCTACTATCTTGCCCCGAACGACAACTTTAGCCCCATTTCTAATCTCCCGACTCGACTCGTCTCGCGGCCACGCAATCATCAAAGAAAACGGGCTGTTCCATGAATCTAGCCACGTGACTCATCACATTCATATCGCCCGGCTTCACTTAAGAACTCCGAGCTCGCATGTCTCGCAAGATCTCGGAAAATACTTACCATGAACAAATCCCGTACTCCCGCCACATCATCGCTTATAGGTCTCAGAGGTCTTCGCCGCTCCACCATACTCAGTCTTCACCCTAGTCGAAACACGCCTAGTCTCGATCCCGGTCATGTCGAGGTAACTTCCATAGCCTCTAACACCTTCTCGACCAGATGAACCAATGGTTTGCCACCATCTGACTTCCTCCCCGTGAATGTCGAGGATGATGTGTCTCAAACCTCTGAGGTTACTCTGAATTTCCATTACTCACAGACTAACCTCGTGCAACGGCAAGAGTCGCAATCCCTACAACTTCAACAGAAAGGCCCTGGCCGATAAAAATCGGCTGGGGTCAAATGCCTTGGTGTCCCACTCAATACCCCGGACGCCCCACGCCCTCGCTTCGATAGCCATCTACGCTCAATGGCGAAGTTAATTTCAATGCAAAGTTAGTTCTAAGGCAAATGACAGCCCCGAGACACTATTTATACTTAATACGCTTCATACACTATGTCCCCGAGATATGCAATGCGAGACAATTTATTCAATATATCTATTCATATTTAACATCAAAAATTTTATTTTTGAAAATTTTATTTTATTTTTTTAAATTTTAGCTCATTTTATTTTATTTTTCAAAAAAAAATTTATTTATTTATTTTTTTGATAATTTTGCGAATGTTGTTCAAACAAGACTCGTGGAACAACGCATCGAGTCCAAAACTGGTCAGAAACCGAAGCCAGTGCGTTAGTGCACCCAACCTCGCCCAACCTATGCGCCGATAAGCGCCCATGACTTGCTACATGCTGCGCTGCAGGCTCAAAGAATCGCATCATGGTCGGCAGGCCGCGCTGCCAGTGCACGGCCGTGTCGCGGCCTCCACCGTGGATACAACGCCCGCCCAAGCTTCCTTCCTCGCTCACGACAAAGCTCAGACGCGACTCAAAGCCCTGCAAGAACAAGTCTACCGTCATGATACAATAAGGTGTATTGTGACACGCCACCAAATTTGTCGCCCCGGTCACGATACAACCGCCTGCATCGGTGACACAAGCCCAACCAAGCCAGTTCGCCTTAGTCACGATATTAACCCGTGCATTATGACACAATCTCCCCTCGCCCCAGCATATTGCACGCGCCCAAATTGTCACGATACTTTGAATACCTACGCCCCTCATCCCAACTGCATGCCTAAAATGCCCATGTCACAATACAATTTTTCCATTGTATCGTGACACAGTTAGGCAGTAGCCCAAATCAGTGTCTGCTCTTTTTTTCTTTTTCGTTTTTCCACACATTATTTTTTTTCATTTCTTTCCCAAACATCGGAAAAACACCAAAAAATTTATATATATACAAATTTTTATTTTCATTTTCCAGTAAACCAAATAAACTTGTAAAAATTTATTTATTTGATTTTCTTCAGTTTTACAAACTGTAAAACCTTAATTTTCTTCACCTCAAAATTTTTTTTTCATTTAATTATGGACCATTTTGTCCAAATTTCCTCAAAACCTCCTGCTCTAACACTAACCCTAGTGTTCAACCTTAAAATTTATTAAAATTTTATGTTATTATCCAATAAACCAAATAAATTTATTAAAATTTATTTCATTTATTTTATTCTTCCAGTTTTACACACTGTAAAACTCCAAAAAATTTTCCTATGTGATACTCACAAAGCACAAAAACAATCACAACTAATTCAACATATGATCACACAATTCACATAACATAAACTCATGTTAAACACACCATAACACATCAAACACAATGCATGCAGTGTTCTAATCTCGTCCCGTGCTTGCCTAGGTAATCACATACCTAACCCTACATCGAACCACACCAAGTGGTGATGTTCTTACACGACTATGGCCTAAGCCCAAGCCCTCAAGCCCTAGGTATTCGTATACCTATGCTCTGATACCAAGCCGTGACGCCCCAAAACCCGAGGGTCCGTTGACAACCCGTCAACTTGCGAACACTGCGGAATGCCTGGGTGACCCGACATTACGAAAATCAGCAGTAGTCTCCTTGTACGGGAGCTCTACCTACAAACCACTTGTCCCAACATCACCGAAGATATTATATATATGAGTAAAGGCCACTTGGGGCCCATACAACAATACTATTAATATACATCAACTATATACCACAGCTCAAGAGTTAATTATTCACTATTTTCAGCATATATTACTCTAGAATTTAATACATGTCATAGATCATAAAGTGAATCATTACACTCGTTTTCTTCAAAATCAAGCCTTCTAAGATGAGCCGGCTCTCCTTCGCACACTCCTCGCACCGGGGCCAATATATCTTCGACTGTGGTGGAGCCAATGCCCAACGCTGGAATCACCCTAAACAGCCATCTCCTCACCTATGCATATGCAATGATCTATCGTAAACACACATTCAAGCAAATTCTCTGTGATCTCATTTTTAAATGTCTAATGTTCATCCCCATGTCTCGAAGTCTCATCGACTTCCTCACATGTTTCCAATATGTATGAGAAATAATCATTTTCAAAATAAAACCGTTATTCTTGGAAAATACACTCACCGAATTGCCTGCAAAAATAGAGAGGACCACCCCTCCGAGGCTTAATGTGTTGGTGAACCTTCCTAAATGGGGCCATGGTCCTCATCCCAAATGACTGCTGGACCGTCTCTCAACCCCATACTGAATATCTCAGGAGTCCCTTTCAAGAACCATGTTCGCTTTTAAATTTTCATGTCATGCACTTACACCACTTCTAGGGCTATTCAAGGCATATGAAATGCATGGTACTATTTCTAAAGGACATTCATATAACATGCAAATATATCAGTCATGCATATATTTAAGATGAATTTAAATCATACCAAATATGTTATATAAATTATCAATCCATTACACTAAAAATTTCAGTCATAATTAATGTAAACACGAGCAATTCAATTTGAATTACTTCGACTGCCATTATTTTCTCACAAAATATTTCGGAACACATTCATGTGAACAAAGGAAAACCTCGGGTTACTGCTCACGACTAATCTTCAACACGGGTTCCACTTTAGAACTCCGAATTCAATGGCCATTCCATTTCTCATGTATCACAACATGATTTATTTCATATTCATGAAACAAATACTCAAAATCAGCCTTAACATTGTACATAGATCAGTCTTAAAATGGGCTTAAAAATTCTGTACACTGGTTCCAAGTTGGGACTGATCAAACGGCCCCTCACGGCCTGCACACCAATCATCCACAAAACACTTAAACAAAGTGTAACTCAAGTAGGATAAAAACCCTCTACTCAACGGAGGTTTGTCGAACTCTTTAAAACTGACATACCCACGTGAAGCCCTCACGCAGAGAACCGCCGTGTTTTCGCTCGAAGAATTTGACTGCTCATCGCTCGGGATCTTAGCAAGAGAAGCTACCTCTCTCTCTAAAATAGTCAACATTTTCACCATCGCCTATAAGACCCAGAAAATCTAAATTTCGAATAAGGGCAAAACGTAAATTTGATTACATAAAATTTTAATTACGTTAAAATCCAGAATTAATTCTCTAGATCTCGGATGATTTAAACGGATTGCAATCGTTGGAATCGTCTCGAAATCTAGTTAGCACGTAAAATTTCTAATCTGGTCGAGACAATGAGCCTGCACGCTTCGAGGCATCGCGGCTCGGGTGTCAGAACCGATTTTCGGCGCGACGAAAGGCACAAATAGCATGTACCATGCATCACAAGGTATGAGTAGAGAAATGATGAAAATGGACGGCTTCGAGATAGTGCCGAAAAATCAAATCGGTGAAAGAGGGATGATAATGGGGTATTATGGAAATTGATTTAAGTGGGACTAAAAGACAAATAGCTATTACCCTTCATCTCTTACATTAGACAAAGACCAAAAACGGAGGCCATTTTTTGATGCATTAGGTTTTGAGCTAGAGAGAGAGTGCTTCTCTCTAAGATCTCGGCTAATCCGACCGTCAAGGCCGACGGAAGAAGGGAAACGGTTTCTACGGAGCAAAGCATGCTGTGGACCCCTGATTTATGAAGTTGACAACCCAAGAGGTAGATTTTTCCCCTACTTGTGTTTTATTCCCATTTTAAAGTGTTTTTCGACAGCCGTTGGTTTGAGGCCGGAGGTTGCTTTGATCACCCAAACTCGGGACCGACCGTTGGAATTTTTTTTGAGAATTTTTGTCACGTGACTGCCCGTAATCAAGGGCTGTTTCAGGTTGGAAATTTGCATTTAAATGCATGCTTGATATGGAAAAAATGCCGAATGGTTGCTGATTCGTCCCAAAACATGTGGACCAATTGGTGAAATTTTTCGATTACTGACAACTGCGGAAGCCTTAAACCGAAGGGTCGTTAAGTTGAGTTTATGCAATAAATGCTTTCTGGGTGTTTATAAGACCGTAAATAGTAAGAAATTGCCTCCAAAAAGTGAAACCGAGGTTGGACAAGTGGGCTGCCCGTGGACAGCCCACTCCATTGGTTTCGGATCGCAAATCACCCCAGTTAGTAAATTAGATAATAATCGTCCATGTGTTTTGGTAAGAACTTGTATGAAATGAATGGCTTGAGTCGGTGTGGTGGTGAAATCAATAGGCTAATTAATGAGGATTGAAGAGGAGGTCAAGAATTATATGGGAACATACTGTGCGATAGGATACGTGAATGTAAAATTGTATTTGCCCACTTATATGAATATAATCATGGAGCATAGCCATTGGAGATGAAATTATGAATTGTCTAATTGAGCTAAATTGGGCGACATGTTTCGATGTGTTGGAATTACATGCGTGTAATTTAGTCAACATTGAAAATATGCATTTTGACATATTGTGTAAATGATTTTGAAAATGGCATAATGCATTTATATGCACCGGTAACCTAGAATTAGGTGGAGTGCATGACAAAGGTATTTCTTTGTAAAACGATACGGGTTAAGTAAAGGAATTTAATAGATGATATTCCTGAGAATCAAGTTGGGATGGCCACCGCATCATTTCTACGAGGACTTCATGATCGTTTCTAAAGCTCACCAACCAATTCACTCTGAGGGTAGTCCCATATTTTACCGAATATTTTCACGTAGTGAAGTATTTTCTCAAGAACAAAAGTTTTATTTGAAATGATTATTTTCATACATGGCTTAGTAGTGAGCAGTCGGGTGAGACTCAGACATGGGGTGATCATGTAGACATTCAAGTTATTCAAGTGTATTTACTGAGTGTGTGTTTACTTGAGCATTGCACCGCACTTAGTGGTGAGGCAGCCCACTTAGGGCGATTCTCCTACTGAGCTTTAGCTCACCCGGGCCGTGGGACCCCTTATTTTTCGTACGTGAGCGCTCGAGGAGGACAAATTTCATTTTGATATATTTTGAAGAAGCTCTGCTTTCAGGGTTTGATGGTTTTTGGACATAACATGGGCTAGAATCGTAGATTTTAATATGTGTTTGTATAAACAAAGTGTTATCAACTATTGAATTACAGAGATAATTGAAGATTAGTTATGATAATTGGATTTTATGAGTATTGGTTTATGAGCCCAAGAGGCATTTTTACTCATGTTGGGATTATATTGCATATATCGATTGCTGGGGATGTGTAAAACGTGGTGTATACACAGCCAGGGATTTCCAGTAGCTCCCCGCACAAAGGGAGGAGACTCGTCGATTTTCTAAAGTGGCGCTGGTAACCCGACCTCCACTTGTATTCCGCTGTGTTGACTAAGAGTCAACGATCCCCGGTTTGGGGCTACATTGTCAAAGCCCTCACATAAGGCCAATTTTCCAATTAATGGAGAAGATGATTACTATACACTCTTTTGTCCTATTATCATTTAAAAATTCCAAAATGCCATCCATGTCCCCTTTGCTTGGATTTTGACATGTGGCACAATCCCGGCCGTCCGTTTCCATCATTTCTCTATTCATGCAACATGTGTGACAAGAGTACATGTTATAGGTGACTTTTGTCACATCACATGTCGTTTTATGACACACCCGATACTCGGCGCCTTGAAAACGTGGTACTCGACCGCTCAGAATTGACGTGGTAGCTAGATTTAGCATTTATTCCAATCAGGAATTTATTTCATCATCCGAGATCTAGAAAAATTCCCTGCTCAATCGAAATTACGATTGCTCTTTTTAAAATTGGAATTTCAGTCTCACATAACTGACCGCTTTGTCAGTCATTTCTCATGACTCCTGAGTTCTAATGTCGCAGAACATTTATTTTTCGCTTCACTCATTTGTATGATGTCGCGACATTGAGTCCCGGTTCTGACGTTCATTGGATGTCGCGACATTGGTTAGTGACATTATACTAATGTTGCCAACTTGATTCCTCTCACATGTCACTATTATTTAGTTCGATGTCACACATTGATCACCCGATGTTATGACTTTGAAATTTTCTATTCTACTCACTTTAGCCGATGTCATGACTTTGATTTCTGATGTCGCAACATTGATCTTTTCTGCTCACTCATTTTAGTTGATGTCACGACATTGAGTCTTGAAGTTCTAATGTCTTCTGCTGATGTCGCAACATTTGTTAGCTGATATTGGTTAGCTAATGTGGCAACTTTGATTGCTCTTGTTGATGTCGCGACATTTAGTCCTAATGTCACAACATTGATCACCCGATGTTATGACTCTGAAGTTTTCTATTCTACTCACTTTAGCCGATGCTCTGACATTATCCCCATCTCACAATATTCTCAGCCGATGTCGTGACTCGTCCTCATGTTACGACATTGTGTTTCCCCGATCTCCTTTGTCAGCTTTCTGTTACTTTTTTGCTCATTTTCTCTAATTTCATACAAAACACAAATCTACGTGAAGATTCCATAATTTTGCATTAAATTGAACTTTTAAGCCTTAAATATTCATGAAAAATGGGCTTAAAGATAGATGAGTTTTAGACCCATCGGGCCATGCTGTCATATTACGGTGCAAACTTTGCAAAGAATCCTTAACTTTTTGAGATTATTTTCCGATGTTGGGATCGGACACTATAAGGTGTATGGCGGAAAGTAAAGATTTATTTGGGTAAATTATTTGATAAAATAAAGATTTATTTGGGTAAATTATTTGATATTTTTGATGGTATAATCAGTTAGAGATTACAATCAAAAGCGTCATCGGCAAGCAACAATGTATTGAATGTCCTCCTCAATCTCACAAAGGAAAATGACTTTGAGTGGATCTAAAATGACATAAAACATTTAACTGTGGGTAAATAATATATTCACTTACTCAAGAATTAGTGGCTTTGAGGTTGTTTAGTTCATATTTAAAAAATATATATTATTGAGAACAATTTTTGAAAACATAGAGAGCACCATTTTGGTATTCGAATTTAGTATTTTCTATGTTTTTTTTAAAAAAAAAGGAATCAAACATGCTCTTCCTATTTAGAGTTTCGTTGGCCCTCGTTTTTTAGGAAAAACTGTTTTATAAAACTATAATCAAATAGGCTCCTAGTGAGTTAAATTTTATAGTTCTCTAAATGACAATGGGAACAGAATCATTGAACCCATCACACAAGTAGACCAAATTTAAGTAGGTCCATACCAGACGGTCAGTTAGCGCTCCACCCTAAACGTATCCCCAAAAAATTCATAATACTAAACAAAATTCTTACCCAATTCTAACAGCTTTTTATGTAGAACACATTAGTAAGTGCAAATTGAAAAATATGATTAATTAATGATACCTTAATACTAAAACTTATTTGCATGATTAGGATCTCTTTGTTGCTGGAACTGACACCACTTCAATCACAATAGAGTGGGCAATGACAGAGTTACTACACTACCTAGAAAAAATAGAAAAATTTCATAGAGAGATCCAAGAAGTCCTTGGGAATGATGGGAATTACTGATTCAAGAACTGTGACATCTTTACAACTTCCTTTCCTACAGTTTGTATAGTTAAAGAAGCGCTTTGATACCCCATCAAGCTCCACTGCAGTCCTTCTAAAGCTGAAACTAATGTAGAAATATATGACTTCATAGTTCCAAATAATTCACAAGTACTGGTTAATGCACGGGCTATTGGTTGAGATCCTAGAAATTGGTCGAATCCTAATGAATTCATGCCTGAGAGGTTTTTAAAGAGTGATATAGATGTGAATGACACACCCCCACCCCCTTCCAGCTATGGGTGTGCTTGGCCACTTAGAAATCCCCAATCGTTACTCTAATCCATTAGAAACTCCCTGTGAAGCTTAAGCCGTATTACTTTCTTAAACCTTGTATAAAATTTTTTTTCTTTTATTTATAACTTAGGATTTGGTAAATTCTTAGCAATGAAAAACCTTGAAAGATGTGACGGCTGCATATAGTATACTCCAAATCTCCGTATATGGTATACAATTTACAATTATATCCAAATATGGCAACCAAGACATACCAAATTAATATTCTCCCAAACTACGCATGTGATATACATATGTTCCATTACACAAATTCAAAGTATATTCTTATAAAATAATTCTTAATTTACATCACTTATACTGATGTCGACAACCGCTTGTCCCATTGTGTCAAGTAGTCATTCTTCTCAGATCAGATTCGAAAATAGTTTTTAAAATATAAAATAACGAATGAACTGAAATACAATGAAATGATGCCGCTTATAAAAGTTGCCTTATTTTTCCTAAAACATCTCAAAAATAAAACTCTTTGCAAATATTTTCCGTAAGCTTACTTTGCTTGCTTGCTTTTAAAAGTTTCTAAAACTTTTCTTTGTTGTTGTTTTTCTTTGTTTGCTTTTCTTTAAAAGCTTATACAACTTATTGCTCGCCATTTAGGGAAGGTTTTATAAAACTTCTCAAGATTTCTTTGCTGCTTTTATCATCTTGTTTCGAAGTCTTTTAAAAACCTTCACAAAGGCTTTAAAAAGTTTCTCAAAACTCTTTATAACACAGGAGCCCGGGTCAACCGCATGCTTTGAAAATAAAACGGAAGCCTGGGCTCAACCGTTTGCTTTAAAATCCCACGAGAGTTGCTCAACTCGATCGCTTTAGTCTAAACGGAGCCCGTTCAACCGTTTGCTTTAAAACTCTCCGTAAGTCTGGTGGACAGGAACCAATGGTTGATTTTTCAAAACTGTATATCATGCTTGTAAAACATCAACTACTGGAGGCCTATTTTTGCTTATTGTACCTCTAGTGAACACGGAACCTCGGGTGGCTCAACTGTGTGCGGGTGGGTGCGACTTTGTCCGTCACCTTTCCCGAGCAGTGAATATGGTGGAATTGAATCTGCGGTCGCCATCACCATACTTCTAGTTGTGGAGCTCATAACCTTATATACCCTCAGACGCTACGCCCCTTTTAAATGCATGATGTGGCGTCCTAAGTTTGTTCGACCAGTCAAAACTACACCATGTATGAGGATCCTAACACCACCGCGTGCACGACGGAATACCTCCTCCGACCGGCTTGTTTGCTTAGAACTAGGGAAGGCCCGTTTTCACAAACATTCTTGCTTGCTTGCTTCAGCCTTTGTAAATGTTTTACAATTTAAAACCATTTGCTTGCTTTTGCTTGAAAAAATGGTTTAATTATTCAAACCATTTACTTTACTTGCTTATTTCTTGAAAATGGTTTAATTATTCAAAAACCATTTACTACTGGTTGTTTAATTATGGTTTTACAATTAAAACCAATGCTTGCTTTTCAAAATGGTTTAACTCAAAACCATATTGTTTAATTCATTGCTTGCTTTAAATATTTGCAATCAAACCATGAAAACCAAGCAAAATCGCTTTATAATAATAATAATAATATTAATTAGTATTTGGAAAATGAGTTTAAATACCACTCCTTTTCCTTGCTAAGCTTGAGAACAGTTCACACTTTTCCCTACTTTGCTTTTAACTTACATCTCAACCTAACATTTATTTCCATTAAATTAATCGCCACGAATAACGTGAGAGATAATTTTAATCGCACTTTTAGGACTTAGTCACACTCAACGACATCTGGCGGAGGTACACCACGCCGTCGAAGTTCTAAATCTTATTCGAACCTATCTTAATAATTTAATAAGGTTCCTAACCATCGGTGTGTACTAATCCGTTTAATTACATAAAACATAGCATTCAAGTATTTTTGGACACATGTACTAGTACACCCCCGAACATGTACCGGGTACAGTTTCCGCGGGTGTACCCAGACACCCCTCAGACATACCCCACACCTGTTTTCGTTGGGGTGTACCGGTACACCCCCAGAGCATGTACTGCACACCTTAAGTAAATTTTGCCCGCATTTGCTATTTTGGCACTTTGCTACCAATTCACCCATAACTTCTATAATTCCTAAATACCTCAAGAATTACAGGAATCATCCATTGTTTCAATAACTCCACAACACTGAATTGGTGCTATGGAACCTTAAACCTCAAACCCGTGGAAAATCTTAAGAACTCAACCAGGTCCTGCCCCACTCTTTTTTAAAACCACAGCAATTTATGATTCCCGCGCCAGCTCCATTCGGGGTTTGACCTCATAGTCCAAACAATTCAAAGGTCGGTGTGATCTTTGCACAAAACCTAGACCAAAGGAGTATATAATCTCCATACCAAAGCCCTAGGAATCCAATTACTCATGGTTATAAGGCAAAGACATACCTTGATCTTCTTCTTCTCCTCCTCCTTCTTCTTCCTTCTCTTCCTCTTCCTTGCTCTTTCTTCTCCTCAAAACCGTGAAGCCCTAACCTTTTGGAGACCAAAAATAAATTTTTGGTTTTATTTTCCATTTTTTATAATATCAACTTTTCATTAATTGCAACTAGCCCTCATCTCTTTAATATTGCAATTGTAACTTATGTTATTTGTTGTGGCCCATCTCTACACTTAATGATTTTCATATTCATGTCCTATTTGCTTAATGACATTTGTGTCTTCTTGTTCCCATAGACAAATCCCGAGTTCCATAATTTATCATTTCCTACTTTAGTCTCCAAAGACCACAATGTGGCACTTGGTACTCTATACACCTCTAGTATCATGTTACTGACACCTCCCTGTGACGTAAAAGGTGCTGGAAAGATGTAGAGATTAAAAACAAGTTCAATATTTTAAAGCACACACACTCTTAATCAATCAAATTAAGGTTAATATTAAAAATATCACTATATTCAATTCATGTTCCCCATTTTTTGTAGTTTTGTACCTTTATCCGCGTTTGATCTCAAAAAGTGGGCAGAAAAGAAAATTATTTTTCCTTAGGGAAAAGGTGCATAAAACCCTCTCATGGTTTCCTAAATCTCCCATTTAGACCTTAAACTGTTTTTTGTCTTAAAAACTCCCTATCATTTATCTCTGAGGTCAATTTAGTCCTTATCGTGACAGATTGCATTAAAGAGGTGAAACAATACTAATTTGGTTGTGAAACGTTCTACATTAGCTGTTGATGTGGCTTAAAATTTTCCCTAACAAACATTAAAATTTTAGGGGGTTTAATTTGGGGGAAATTAAAAACCCTAATTACAATTTACAGAATCAAAACCTGGGTAAGGAGCAAAGAATACCACGCTGATTAGGGCTTCCCCATCTCCTGATCCTAATCTTCAACATCTTTGTAATCTTCCTTAATCCTCATCTTCCTCATCGTCCTCAACCTCATCTTCCTGCGTGAATGGCCAGGAAATTATTCTCAAGAACTCCTGAAGTAAAAGACACATCATTGACTCCAATGTGAATTTTAGTGCAGAGGTTTCTGCCATTGTTGTTTATAGAGTTAATAGATTCTTGTGGAAGGAGACAAATCTAGGAGGAGATTTTACCTTCATGTCAGAAAGGGAATCGTTCTTTTTTTTTTTTTTTCGTGGTTCGATCTTTAAGATGTCATTAGAGTGTTACACCTCAATGAATTGGAAGTGGAAATGCTTGAAAAGGGAGATTAAGAATATACAGGAGAATTGAATGGTAGGAAATGTTGAAGTGATGGATGAGGTGAAAGAATCTCGAAAGGGTCATAAGACGTGGAGGCCAGATTGGTCAGAACTGTTGAGGTGGATGAATTGGTAGAAAGAGTTGAAAGAACTAAAGGCCTCTTTGAAATTGAACCAGTTTGCTCTAAAGTTCATTGCACTATTTAGTTTATTTTTATGTTTTATTGCATTTGTGTTGATGTAATTAAGTGCAATGCATTGTTTTGTGATTATAGAACAATGCAATTAAGTTGATGTAATTTTTGCTACTTGAATGAAAGTATTGTTTTGTTTATTCTCTTATGCTCTGTTATGTTATTTTCTTTAAGATAAGGTTTAATTTTGTACTGATGCAGTTTAATTCATGGTATTAGTTAATAATTCATAATCAAACCTAGGTCACAAAATCAATGTATTGAAGTTTAATTTTGTATTGATAAGTTTGAAATGAATGGTATTGTAAGATGGAATTTATACAAAATATAAGGACCAGTTTCATGTATTTATAATTGATATAAAATCATATTTCCTGAAAGCTTCAACAGCTTGTTTAAGTCTTTCTTCATTCTTCCTTTCCTCTACTCTTTGGCCTTCCTTATTCTTTCCACTTGAGGTGGCCTCATAATCAGGAGATTACCCAATTCATTTAGGAACCTTTTCCTCCTCTAATTATATTATTCAACTTATAAGGAACCAAAAAGACATTCAATATGATATGAACTGTGAATGTGGCCAATGGATTTGATGTAATTCAAAGTATATATAACATGTTGGCATGGAATACCTTAAACATCCCAAGTTCTACAAGTACATGTCTTCTTATCCTGTGGGGCTGGAAGCCATCTTTCTTAACTAGCATGTATATCTCTGTCTAATAACACTTTTACCACCTTACTATGTTTCATCCTTTATGATCTAAATTCTCATTGCTAAGTAGGAATAAAGGAATTGATCCAATTTTCTCACATGATAATCTTCATACTCTGAACTGAGTTCATACTTTTTTCCTTATAAACTCAAACATTGTCCTAATGCATATATCTAGCCTCTAGGATCCAAGCATTAAAGTCATAATATGTTATTGTTATCTATGTTCTATGATTTACATCTACTACTAAAGTAGTGGCTCTTACCCATGTGTGTGGTGGGTTCATCAAATTCCTCTCGTAGCATTTGAACTCACCTCTCCAAGGCTCATGTTGGCTTACAAATTCTTCAAAGGTAGACCAAGTTGCCTTCCCAAATCGCTTCTTCATCCCTCGCTCAATGTGTATCTAGCCAACAGAGGCTATATGTGACATGCACACCCACTGGTGTTTAGTCTCGAAGGACATCGCTTACAACATTCACTAATCTCACATTCAAATGCAATAAATAATATATAAACAGTGAGTGACATTTTTTGTTGATAAAGATAAATAAAAGAAAAATCAAATTTAGGTTGAAAATCTTCCTGATGTCTCGATATCAAAGTATAAATTTACTCCTATCTCCTACTCCACCCATAGGTTAGGAAACCAAACCCACTCTCGTTTTTTGCTCTCAATTTTTCACACAAGCCCATGCTATGGGACAATTTTTTCATTCTCATCCCTCCTAAAGCAAACAAAAGTCCACCCTAAACTTATCTTCAAAAAATATATTGATATAAAAGTAAATTTTATTAGAAATATATCACTCTTAAATTTCAAATATATTCAAATGGAGTAGAAATGACATTAAAATCTAACTACTTTTACAATTTTCAATTAAAAACTACTTTACAATTTTATTATTATTTTAATTTAATACTATAATTTTTTGAAACTTTGTACTTTAAAAAAAAATCATGCAGAGCTATGTGCTTTATCAACAGTATGATAAAAGAGAAAGCCACGCTCAAAAATCCATGTGATGAGCTACTAGTCTTCCTCCCGCTTTGATTCCTCTTTAAACTGAAAACTTTTTCACACATTGGTCATGAATAAAAACAATGACGGCCTTATATTACATATTCCACAATTCAAGTAAAGTCATCGGCATGAGGATGAGAGCGGGATGAAAGAGTATCTTGATTTCAAGTGTATGTAATCTATGTGGCATCATGCATGATTTTGCCTTCAAGGCACCTCAGATCTGATAAAGGATTTAACACTGTTTACACAAAACCGCCAAAGGCAGATAGCATATCCAATTTGAAAGGTGAAATCGAACCGGAAAAGTGGTCGATCAATAGTTGGATCGATCTGATCAGCCAGTCCCGTTTTTAAAACATTTGATAAGGCTAAGATCTAACACGCTAGCAAAGAACCAAAGCAAACACCATCCAACCGAATTTCAAAGAACCTAGTTTTTTTAAGAGAAAGGCACCTCTCAAGAGAGACAATTGTGTTCCCTGAACAACTAAATTAGGAGGTTTGAGTATAAAATGTTACGGAGAGGAAAGACAATAGTTACCAGGTGTCCCCAAAAATCCAAAGGAGTGTGTGCTGCTGTTGTTTAATTAAATTCCAAATATATTAAGGCTAAGTTTTTGGGTTGCATCCTGGAAAATCAAAAGTTATAGTAGAAATTGAATGATTATCTCCAAATTTAACTAATTGTCCCAAAAAGCAAACCACTGAACCCCCCCAAACCCTAAAGCTCATCATGCATAAAACAAACTACAAATTAACACCCTAATTCCCTAAAACAAGCAATTAACCACATGAGAACACCATTTCTAAGGAAATTCAACCAAAACCGGAAACACATAATTAACACTAGAACCAGTGATTATCATAGAAGAAGAAAACAATAACAAAGAGAAGCAGATGAAAGAAAAATTGCCAAAAGAAACAAAAACTTAGTGTGACGCCCTTATTTCCAAGGGTAAAATATATATATATATATATATATATATATATATAGGTATATATATATATATATATATATATATATATATATATATATATATATATATATATATATATATATATATATATATATATATATATATATATATATATATATTTTCTCCTATTCTAGCTAATGGAGGCGTTTCTGACGCGACAAGATTTGGGATGAAGTCAGAGCCTCTGTCGGACATTACTGATAGCACTTTCATGTCAATGACAGAGTTAGGTCGTTCTGCCAGGTCAGGACAGAAAATCTTTCTCGGTCATTTACCTAAGCCTGACCATGAAAGGAGGTTCCCATGTCACCATTCACAGCATGGCAGATGATTTTTTCCTGATTCACACCACGCCTTTTCTTATTCCACTCGAATAACTTGAAATAGGAGATAGCAAAGATCATTTTAAATTTCAGTTTCAATTCAAAGAAAAAGAATGGTTTCCACTTCTATCACAAATTCCTTTGATGAAATAATGTATTGTAAAAAGCAATATTCAACAAGTCTTGTTTTGTGTGTGTGTGCGTGTCTCAAATCCTTTCATCATGTTGAAATTAGTTAATCTTCTCGGGAGTCTCCTAGAAAATCAATAAGGTCCCATAGGCTTGTTTCTTCATATTGATCTCTATCAATGTAGGTAATTCAACCTCAAGATCAACGAGGTTTTTCTGAAGTTTGTAATGTTAGGCTTAGGTAATGGTATAATGGAAAATTTGCTGCAAATTACCCGCTCACTCTTTCTTTTAACTAATTGCCTTCAGCTTTCACCCTTTTCCTTCCTTGTACTAGTTGATTCTCCTCAATCTTGGCCTGATACATCTTTTTGAAGTCTTTTTATGGCATTTTGATTTCCACTTGTATTTATTCAAGCCATTTCCCTTGTTCTAGAACTCATTTGCTTATGTTTTTTTAAGAATAGGAATAGTGCAATGTTTTGTCTTCTTAAGCTTTCTATTACACTTAGAGAACTTTGGGCTAGTAACTCCCATACCAAATAAGTATTAGGTACTAGGTGTTAAACACCTCGTGAGCTTAATTGTTCAAAGGAAAGAAAGCTTCACAAGACAAAACTTATTCCCTTTTCATCACTAATATGCTTCTTACTTTTCTCCTCCTACCTTGTAATATTTGGAAATATTTTTCCCCAAACTTGTTTCTTCCTTTGCCAAAGTAGACCTTCTCGCATCGGGAAACTGATAATTCGTTTTTACAAAGGATTATTGCCAGTATGGGATTCTGTGTTTTTAGTTGCTGTCATTTAGAAGAATTGCTGTTTATTTCATTCCAAATCATGGAACTAGAGGGTATGCTTTAGCATATATTGAGGGTAGGCTTGAAAAGTCTGGAACCGCCAAGGATGGCCTCTATCACTTCTTGTTGGTTGTTTTTACCTAAGATTTCACCTCAATCAATAATTTAACAAGTTCTAGGACCATGGACTCTTAATCATGAATTTCCTAGAAGATGTTCCTAATTCTTCTCAAAGTTTCATGAGTTTTGTTGACCAAGTGTATTATTTCTTCAAGATCAGGACAAGATTCACTTTTTATTTACACACTTTCTGGGTTGTTATTTGCTCCTTCACATATCCATTTTTCCAATTTTTGCAATCTAAACTGATTTTAAATAAGGCTTCGCTCCCGGACTCCAATTTACTAGTTTATGCTCTTATTTTCCCGCATTGTTGTTCTTGGATAAAACAGATTGGGTCATTCGATCCTCAGATGCATAAGGCACCTTGCTAATCGCGATTAATAGTAAACGACACAAACATACAATTCTAAGATATCAATTCAGAACCCAAAAATAATCATCTTGTTAATCAAGGAATTTTTATTCAAATATCAAAACATCTCGATATTGTACAATCCGATTTCTTTATCTAATGCAAAAAATTACAAATAGATCAGATCTAATCCCGAGGAAAAACTCTCTATTTCTTGATCTAAAACCCTATGCCTTCCTCCTAAAGGCTGTAGCTTTTGCTTTATCGGTTCCCCAAGTCTCGAATTTGTGCCGGAAGGAAAGAGCCGTTAACAAGGTTGTTCAACAAATTGAGACCCTTCCTTTAAACTCTGTTGGAGTTCCTCTGGATGATGGGGGTTCTGGTTAACCCTTCTTCCAACTCCCTTCCCATCATCCATTCTCGCTGATTATAAAGGCCAGATGGAATCAAGGACTAGAGTTGGTTTGTTTTCCGACTCCACTCATTCCATACGCCTCCCATTTGCACCCTTGAAACTCTTTTTTTCGATTTTTCTTCATTCATTGTTTATTCTTCCTTGTTTTCCCATCCTTTATAGTGATCTTGCTTCTCTTGGGAGTGACAAAGCTCTTAATTCTCTTTTTCATATTTCCAATGAATGAATTAAATGTAAATTCTCGAATTCAAGAGCCATGGCTATTTCTAACAGGAGATTTGGGAAAATTTTGAAGGAAGTTTGATCGTTTCTCTGAGAGTTATTGAATTTCCTGGAATTATTCTTTCGAAACTACAACTCAACCACTCTTTTAATTAAGGCTCTGGCTTCTGGTTCTCCAACAATTTATTTCAGGGTTCAAAACGATGGATTTATGGAATGGGAATGAATTAAAGATTACTTGAAATTGGAATGGACGTTGGGCTCAATGTCATGATTGCGATATGGGGGGTCGCAACATTAAATTTCGAGCCACTTAATTAATGATTTGCAATGAATTCTATCTTTAATGCTGGAATGCCCAAATGAAAGGTTTAAAACCTATTTTTATTGAGATTTGGACAATTCTGGTCTCAACCTAAAGTTTTTGTCGCGACCTGCTATGTGGTCACAACCTCAATTTCATTGTTGTGACCTGTTTTTCTAATTTATTGTTTCAATGCCCAGCTTCTTGGTCGCGACCTATGTATTGATGTCACGACTAGAAATTGCTACATAGAAAATTTTCCAGTTTCATTGAACAATTCAATTCCTAGCAATTTCAATTCACCAAATCCAATCAAAACAAATACAATTCAATTCATCTTCATCATTAAAATACTCAACAAATCCATTCACTATGCATCAAATTCAAAATTTAAGCACAAAAATAAAATAAAATTCCCCAAAACTTTCAATCATTCTAAATCAGAGACAAAATTTAAATAAGTTCAAGAAGATTATACTGCCTCTTTTTGTCTCTTGTGCAGATTGGAAGTTTGATTGTAGATGTTCCCCCTTTTCACATTCTTATCATTCCGCAGTTAAAAATACATTACTTATTCTTTAACTCAAGAATGAATAAAATTAAACAAAGCTATTATAAACTTTTCACACAAAAAAAGTATAACGGGAAAACTTTAAACAAACCGATGTGGATTGCCTTCACAAAACTCCGTCAATTTTTAGTCTTTAATGGGACTTGCCGCTACCGTGATTCTCGCTTCTTCAAATTTTCATTCGACCAAGAGTCATTCTTCCATGCGCATTCCTCCAAGGTAGTGCTTTAATCTCTAACCATTAACTTTGAATTCTTCATGATTGCTGGTTCTAAGTGTCATTGCCCTAAAATTTGTACTTGATACTATCGTATACTACAACTCCATTTCGATTAAGCTTCCCGAGTATCTTAGTCCGAGTTGAATAACAAGACCTGATCTCCTACTTCGAATTCTCTTCTCAAAACTTTGATCAGCATTTTGTTTTATCTTTAGATTCTGCACCATCATGTTTCATTCCTCAACTTCCAATTCATTTAGCCGAGTAGCCTCTCTTCTTTAGCAAATTCTTGAAATCAAAATTTAGCTCTCATGGCCCACATAGCTTTATATTCTAGCTCAAGAGGAAGGTGGCAAGGTTTTCCAAAGATAAGCCTGTATGGGGACATTCCAATGGGAGTTTTAGTGGCCTCAGAGGCCCAAAGTGCATCATCAAGTTTCGTAGACCAATCTCTTCATTGAGCTACAATTTTTCAAGAATTCCTTTCTACTCGTTGGAAATTTAGCCGTCAATTGCTTGATAATGATAAGCCAAGCTCATAATGTGCTTTGATACCATATCTACCCATGAGTTTGTCAAACACCTTATTTGCAAAGTGGCTTCCTTCCATCACCGATTATAGTTCCTCGGGTGTCCCAAATCCGTCGAGAATATTTCTTTGTAAAATCCCACAAATCGTGTTAGCATCATTCTGGGACAAGCCGCTGCCTCAACCCATTTCGATACATAACTATAGCTAGGAGTATGTATATTTCCAAATGAAGCAGAAAAGTGCCCCATAAAATCTATTCCCCATACATCAAACAGCCAGACCACTGTGATACTCAGAGGGGGGTATTTCATGCCTTTTTTTGGCCGATATTTCCTACTTCAGACATCACATACTTTCACCCATTCAAATGGGCCCTTGAATAGTAGGCCAATAAAATCCAGATCAAGAATTTTTATAATATTTGTCTTCTCGCAAATGTCCTCCATATGGCGATGCATGACACCTCAGAAATCTTACTTTGCTCACCTTTCTCGTACACATCTTTCCGATGATCAGATCAGTCTTCTTCTAAATAGCAGTGGATCGTCCGTGATGTAGTACCCGCCGTTACCCTAGCTTTTTTCATCGATAATCGACTCGTGGCATAATTCCACATGCTAAGAAGTTCACAATATCAAAGATACCACAGGATTGGAGTGACAAATTGAATAACTCGTCATCTCGAAAGCTTATTCTTTCTTTCTTATATAGCAAAGTTTCCACTCTTGACAAGTGATCGCCTATCACATTGTCACAACCTTTGTCTCATTTCTAAATCAAATTCCTCAGACAACAATACCCACCGACGCTCGTTTTTCGCTTTCTTTCTTTGCCATTAGATATTTAATTGCTGCATGATCAGTGTGTATAATAACATGGGACCCCAAAATGTATGGCCTAAATTTTTCACATGCAAATACTATTGCCAACATCTCCTTTTCAGTAGTAGAGTAATTTTCCTGAGCTTCATTAAAGGTTTTGGTCAGATAAGATATGGCCTTGAATACCTTTTCTTTTCTGTCCTAATACGCCTCCCATTGCAAAATCACCGCATCACATGATTTCAAATTCCTTGATCCAACTGTTTGCCATGATGGGGAGCTTCCAACTAGTTTGGATTTGATTTCTTCAAAAGACTCGCAGATTCATCAAATTTTGAACTTAATATTCTTTCCAAAGAACTCGTATAGTGGTTCAGCAATTTTTGAGAAATCTCTAATAAATCTTCTATAAAACTAAAGATGTCCTAAAACTTCTACCCCTTAATCAGAAGGTGGTATTAGATTTCTTATAATTGAAACTTTTACTTGGTCTACTTCTAGCCTTGCTCCAGAAATCATGTGCCCTAGGACAATTCCTTCTGTTACCATAAAGTGGCATTTTTCCCAATTCGCAGCTGTGATTCTATCCTCGCACTATCAAGATTATCCCTAAGTTATACACTGCTCTCAAACTGATCCCTACACTGTGAAATCATCCACAAGATCTCTTATAACTTCTTCGGCTTAAATCAAAAAATATAGACATCATGATCTGGGAATGCACCACGTATACTACATAAACCAAATGGACATTCTAAAGCAAAAGTACCAAATGGCATGTAGTTGTGGTTTTCTCCGATCCACAAAAATGGTAAATTGGTTATATCCGTGAGTATCCACCAAGAAAATCGGCGAGGGTGTCCCGCCAACCCATTCAAAGATCCGATCACGTGAAAGTGGGAAAATATCCCTCCTCTCGCTTTGGGAAGGTTAGCTTCTGGGAGTCAATACACACCTCCATCTTGTCACGCCTGTAGGAATCGGCCTATTCTTTTCATTTCTGATCAGAAGAATCACTTTCTTGTAAAACCATGAACCTGGCCTCACTCCAAGAACTTTATCTCGATATAGCATATATAAAACATGCATTTAACCATTTCCGTAACTTCTTTCAACAACTTTTCATCACAAGGTTCAACCTCCTGATGCCTCAATAAGTTTTGCATTATCATTCATCAATATTTTGTGCATGCAAATGGAAAGGTGGATCATATACTTTTAGATCCTTAATCACTAGTTACAGCTTCCTTTGTACTTTAGAATTTCCGCCAGCCTTCAAGTTTCGTATTCGGCCAATGCAAATTTCGGATATGATGATCGTTTCCTCTTTTTCTCGGGTTCTAAGAAAAACATATTTCAAATGAATGGGCAAATTTCCTTCACATAATCCTTCTCGCACTTAGCGCTTCCTGTAGCTTGTTGTTTTCTGCCCGGTCGTGACATCACAATTGCCATTTATGCATCGAGACTGTTATACATATCGAAGGCAAATATTTCACAATCACACTGGGATATTAACAAAATTCATCTCAATTTCATTGATAATGTTGAAGAATGATACCAATTCAATTCAACATCAGAAGACTATTGTTTTCTATAAATATACAATCTTCTCAGATCTCCATCAGTATGTCTCAAACTCCTATTAAGATTAGCGTAATCGCTTCATTCCCACTCTTGAGTCGGGCTTCACCTTTCGCATCTATCAAGGTAGCCTCGCTGTTAAGAAAGCACTTTCCTAGCAACAAAGGAACTTGGGTGTCTTCCTCCACACATAATCAAAAATCCATAGTGGGAAAGATGAAATTTCCCACCTTCTTGACAAGCACATCTTCAAGAACACCTTTCCGGTAGTGCCATTGATCCGGGTCAGCGCCATTTGTGTAATGTAATTATCAAGCCGTTTCAAACCATTTCGTACCACCGACAGAGGCATCAAATTATATTCAGCACTAGAATCATTAGCCATGCGCTTTTGAATTCATATTTCCAGGAGCAAGCGGATGCGAAACCGCTCGGGTCCTTCATTTTGGCCGAAGCTATCGATAATCGCGACTTGTAGTAGTCGTTCACTATTCCTTCCTCGCCTATTTTCCTTTTCTCGTTCGCACTTCCTTTCCGTAAATTTTTGCATAGTTAGCATTTGGCTGACGCCTTCCCCCCCGCAAAAGATATTGATTTCATTCACCCTCAAGCCTTTGAGGGAATGCGTTGTAGGTATAAGCCGGTACTTTCTCCTTCGCCGTTTCACTACTTCCTTCAGTCGTCACCGTCTTCTTCTTTGCTTCAGATTCTTTTCGTGACGTTCTTCTCTCCTTCCTTTCCTGGGCTTTCTTCTTCGCTTCCGCATCGCCTTCCTTCTTCTTCGCCGCTACTTCCCACTTCTTTCTCCCACTTTCTAACCGAATCACATGCAACTCGGATCTTTCTGGCGTCACTAGTGGGAATGTACCCTCTCAAGCCTGGATTTACATACAAGGGGCGCCGCCTCTACTGGTAAGGTCTCCAAGTTCTTCACCGAGGCCCTCAGATTCTTCTCGAACAGCACGTACTCTGAAAGCTTCCAAGCCCATAATTTCACCATGTTGTATGTTTCCTTTGTTATCCCCTATGAACTACGTGATTTGTTCTTCAAAATGGTTGAGTCCTCCATCCTCATGATGGAAGCTCATCTCGCCTTCACCCCCTTGATGTCGCTGCTGGGAACTCGGCCGTCATATCCTGGCCAGATCAGCTGCCTTGTAGCCGTCACACCATATGAGAAATTTCTATGGTTCTCAATGTCGAATTAATGTGTAAGCATAGATTTGGCTTGAAATGGTAATTTCTTGGTTCATTCATGTACTTAACCTCCCTCAACCCCATAAGAGTCCTCTCTCGTTGGTACTTCCGCATTCTTCATCTGTTTTCTCTTCCACTCCGTCCTATCTCATGAGCAAGGTGGCATTTTTCTTCTTGTTTGTCCATCCCGTGCATGATGGCATCTAACTTCGCTTGCTTCCATACTGCTTTCATATTTTACCTACCTACGACTTCTTCGTCTCAAGCTGTTACCCATTGAAAACTCAGATGGAGCTTTCATATTACATTTAGCCAGGTCTTCTATAAGATCCCTAGCTTCTTCAGCACTTTTTCTTTTGAATGCTCAACAACACGAAGCATCTATGATGCCTTTAGATGTATCATTTAAGGCATGATATACTATATCCGGCATCTAGTTTTCAAAATCCACCATGACATTTTTGACCTTTCAACAACCTCAATCTTTCCTGTGCTATGTATAGGCTCTCATCTCCCACTGAACACTATCTCTTCTTCTCTCCGAGGTGAGAGAGTGTAAGTGAACTCAGCATGCTTCTACCAATTCTTCCTAAGTATCAACTGAACCATATGGTAATGACTACACTAAGTGTCGCATTCTTAAGGAAAATGGGAAGAGATGCAACTTTATCACCTCCGCTTCACTCCATTTAGCTTCAATCGTATTTGCCATCCCGAGAAATCTACACCAAAGCTCGCTGGGGTCTTCGTGAGGGGTGGCCAAGAATTGATGATGTCAAGACTCACATATCAAAGTCGCTTAATTTAGTTATTGTGACCGAATCGTCGCTCATCATGTATGTTCTTCCCTGAATGGATAAGCCTCAGAAACTTCCATCGTATACATGTGTTAATGAGGCCTTCTCGTCGTTGTCCTTTGCTCTCTGCCCGGGGTCATGTCTCTCATCTCGCCAGGCAGTGCTTTCTTCATAGCCCTTTAACCTGTGAGTGTTCTTTCCAATTCGTTCGCTAGCAAATGTGTCCTGAATCCTGCTTCTCAGGTATTAAAGATTTAAATCAAAACACATCTTTATTTAATAGATTATTTAACTATAAAAATATTTTCAAACATGGCTTGTTAAAGATTAGGGTTGGTACACCCACCGCTTCAAAGTTGTTTTTGCTTCTTTTCTTTATAAAATGTTTAGAAAATGTCCAAATTAGCATTTCCTTGTTAGAATAATGATCAATTCAATCTTTCACCATCTTAATCCGCCATAAAACTTGTCCTTTTCTATAGACTAAAACCCTCAATGCATAGTTACAAGAGTCTACACTTCTCTTGGCAAACATGTCACTTTCGATAAATTTGCTTCATAAAATAATTCTTTCAATGTTCATGACGTAAAAAAATTGGTCTAGTCTATGACACCGTAAGTGCATTAAAATATACAAGAAAATCCGAATGTAAGTCCCGCATCGCCTCATAGAGATTGACAAATATTAGAGACTCATCCATCTAACCATCAAATTCCACTCATTTGGACTAAAACTCAAAGTGAAAGTTTTATCAAAAATAAAGAGCCTCAGATTATTTACTAATCAAGTTGTTAAAAACGTTAAAAAATGAGCAAATCAAAATATCGATCTAATCAGCTTCAGAGAAACAAAACCTATCAAAGAATTACAATGAAATAAATAATTCCTACAGAAATTACATTGCTCTATGTATGGATCCGGATTTGTCCAAGATTTCCTAAATTTTGCACCTGATTTCTCCCATATTCATCGGTTGGAAACCCTTGCTTCTCTAAGACAAGATCAAACCATTCATCAGATTTCCACTTTCGCAAGATATGGGCATTTTTCTTTCTCAATACTCACACCATTTCTTTTGAGTTTATCTATAAATCTGCATTTCCTTCTCAGATTTCGCAAGTGGCTTCTCTACCACGAATTGCGCTCTCATCCTCCAGATCTATTGGTTCGTCCTTCCTCGATCGTATCTCAACTAACGGTTAGGAACTTCCTTTATTAAGGTGAACTTCGATTATTTTATATTGTTAAATACTCCTCCAACTTCAATTATGAGCGAATGGGGAATTTATCAAAATGAACTTTCGTGAGTTCAAGAGGTTAATCAATGGTAGTCTGAAGATACTAAAGTGAATGTGTTCTTAGCTCTTAGAGACTCCAAACCCTCAGTCACAGGGCATCCTGAAATCGTATAAAGAGGCACATTCTCTAACTGTATTCAAGATTGTCATACTGGGAACTCATTCTATTCAAAAACGGCACACAAGTAAGAAAATCTAAACCCAAATAATTTTCTATATATTTGTGCGTAAAAGACTGCAACTAATCAGAAGTTCAACTGTTAAAGTCGCATTCCAAATTACTCGTGATTACAATTAAAGAAATGGCTAATCGATCATCGCATATCCACTATAATCTTCGTAATGAACAGGAAGAATAGAATTCCATAATTATGCCTAGATTTCATAAATTTTCAGCAAAGAATTTTAATAAGAAATAACATAAAATAAAAACGTAAATACCCAAGTCTCGCACGCTCGCAGATTCAGATCCCAAAAGAATCAGAAGAAAGAAAATAAAATAAAAAAATAAAACTAAAATTCTACTCTCTAGACTAGATACCAAGTCTTCTCCGTTCCCTTTTCCTGCAGTGGCAAGATGGAAGTTGTACTTACTATTTAACACTGCCTATTTATAATCATTAAAAGAAATTGGCCAACTTCAAAAACAAAATCCATGCGAATTCTCAAAAGAAAGCCCACCATCAGTCTTAGGTTAAGCACTTCGAGTTGATGTCGCACATGGGTTCTTCTCTTTATCCATTCCATTTCGCTTGCGACCAAGTTTTCTTTTAGTTGGGCATTTAGTGTCACACCCCACTCTCAAGGTCACTGCCACCTTTATTCGCCAGTCAAGAATTGATGTCGCTGACCTTTAATCATGTCACATCTTGCTAGAATCTTCGCTGTAACCTCACGTCAGCCACTTCAAATTTTAGGTTGCAACCTTCTTTTAGTTGTCAACACTAGCTATGAGTCAGACTTTCTTGTCGGGCACTCCATGTCGCGACCCCGCTTGTGGTCAGCACTACATTTCTATTTACCACAATTTGGTTGTGACTTTCCTTTTAAGGTCATAAATTTCCTTTCGGGGTCTTTGTTTTTGATTCAATGTGAATATATGCCGCACCTCAATATTAGTTAACGCTTTTGATAGCCCCCTTGCTTTTAAATTGTGTGGTGACATCAATATGATGTCGCGACTCATTTCTTCCGTCATAGAAGTTGTCTCGCCTGCTTTTAAATATAATGGCGACTTGATGTTGATGCTGAGGTATCTCAGTCACACCACAATGACTGGGGTCGCGACTTCCTTTGCTTGGTGAAGACTTCTGTCATGAAGCCACGTCACGACTTAAAATATTAGTATCACATGGCTTTGTAATGTTCGTTTCCTTTAGGTCGCGACCTCGCACTGATCAATTTTCAGGTCCTCGACACAAAATGGTTGCAATCCTGATTTCCTAATTCGGGACTTCTAGGCCGCTTGAGCTTCGTGCTTCCTGTCATGCCCTAAGATTATTGCTGCCCACTTCATTTCTCAGCTTTCTCCATCTCTATAGTTACAACTTCAAATCTTTGGTTGCACTCCCATTCGGCCCCATGCTATGACTCGATGATGTCGCACTCAATTTGAGTTCTTCCTTTAAGAAATGGTTGCAACCTCGAATTTTCTTGCAGAGACCTCATCTGTGGCTTCACCAACAACCCACTGTTGCGACTTCGCCTTCTTCTTTTCAATAGTTTTTTCGCCCTCAACCACGCTTTCGTCCCAACCTAATAATCGGGTCTTCGTGATGTTGACCTCGAAATAATCGAACACAAGAGCCCTTTGTCGCAACTTTCTTTTTCTAGTCAGACCTCCTTTCTATCGCAGGCGTTGACACTCTTCCATGCTACCGGGATTTTCGCCATGCGCCGTATTTTTCTCCGCAAATTAATGATAGTTCATCTGTGTTTTTGTATAAGAATCAACAATTAAATCAGAAATTTGATTAAAATCAAATGAGTTTTTAGATCAGACGTTGAGCGCACGCGAAGATACCTCTATTTTTCAGATAATATTAAAATAAATAACATACATGTGTCGGGTGAAGGCCAAGATGGGATAGATCCCCCAATTCCTGTGGAAAGAACTAAATTTTATTCGGTTAGACATATGTATCCAAAGATGACATCATAAAGTGTCTACAGCAAAGAAGCTCAGAAGATATCTCTTAAATTACCTAATCTACTAAACACATGGAATTTGGTAAATCTAAATTGAATATTTGAGTGGTCGTTTGACTGGTTATTATCAGTGAAACACCAATGACTCCGGGGTTTTCACATTCGCGTTGAATGTAGCTGAGCCGATCGCTTGATTCCCTGCAGGTGGTATGTGAGGAGTCTCATCTCATGCATGGACATGATATATTCATATAGGATTGTATTTTCCGTGTGGTGGAATGGTTTGATGTATGTGTGCCATTGCATATGCAATTTAGGTGGGAGTAAATCCTCAGAGGTGAATTTTTCTATCGGGCATTTCTCAAACTAGCCGGGTAATATTTTCGTAACGCAGTACATGGAGCTAAAACAGCCATAATAGATTTACTGTGAAAAAGGCCAGACAGGGCTCCATGGCTTGTAATTGATGAGTCCCCTAAACTCATCTATTTTTAATCATTTTTTCTGAAGGTTTTTAACAATTTAGATATATTTTATGCCAAATTATGAATATTCACCTACTCATGGTTTTAGGTGTTAATTGAAAATGAGAGAAAACAAGGCAAAGAAGCAAAAGTAGGAAATGCAATAGTTTCAGGGTCGTGACATAATTCTCGTATGTCGCGACAAAAATCTCAAGCAGCCAAGAACTGAAGTCAAACAATACATCAACTAAAATGTCAAACAAGCTTCCATAAAACCAATACTGAGATAATACAGAAGAAATATTTTTCTGGTCATGATATTATTGAAGAATTTAGTTAAAAATGCGATACCCTTAACTTTGTTGCGACAACGATTAAAGTAGAGAGCAAAGAAGCTATGTCGTGACAATATAATTTATGTTGCAACATGTGTCAAGGCTAACAGATGAACTTCAGAGAGAAAAAGACAATTCGATCGTGACGTAAATTGCCTATATTACAATGAAGTGTCAATCTGAGACAAGTGTTTTTATGTCATGGCAAATTCTTCAACATCAAGCTACCATGAAGAATTGGTAGCTGTAAATAAAGAAAATCCTCACAATGCATAAACAAAACACTTGGTTGAGGAATTCTCACCATAAACAAATGTGCTCGTAGAGCAACACAAGAAGAGTAGCGACAAAGAAATTGTTGTTGTGACATAATCAAGAGTTGAAAGCAAAACCTGTGTCGTGACAAAGAAGTTTTTTGTCGCAACAATAAAAGCTATGGAATGATAAAATTCTATCGTGACAGAGAAAAATTAGGTCGCGACAGAAATTGAAGAAGAACTAAGAATGGCCAAGGTAATCAGGTCGCAACAATAATTCTAAGGTCATACAAATAGCTCAACAAGCAAAGAAGAATCGTGAAAGAAAAGTTTATCACTTACTAAGGAGTTTCTGTCATGACAGAAATATGTTAAGAACTCAAAGAAATCCTATCGCGATTGCAGAAAACTCGTCACGAAAGAGTCAAGGTGTTAGTGGCAAATGTTTCAACCCGACAAGGAAAATTATGTCGCGACAAACTCTAGGAGGAAAAGGACATGAGAAGCTGGGTGCAAATAGGTTTGGTTTCGTGACACAAGGCATTCCTGTCATGACAAGAACAAGACTATTGAATAAAATTTATGTTGCGACATTATCAAAGTATGTCGCAACACAATCCAAGAGCAAGCCCAGATAACAGTCGCATCAAAACAAGAAGTTATTTACAAAGATTCCAAAACTCGTCGCAACAATTTTCTATGTCATCAAAGACACCACTCAGCTTAATTCTCGGATCTAAAAAGCAATTAATGATGTGAGGCCCAACATTGGAAAACATATAAATACACGCTTCTAGGGCAATATGCGCAGCTTCCGCAACTCCAGGATGTCTGGGGGGTTGAAGACTCTTGTATATTTTCATATTTTTTCATTTTAGTAGATTTAGTTTTAGTGTAGCTTATTTTATTAGTTTTCTTTCCTTAATTTCGGACGGTATTGTACTAAAGTGCAAATTTTTCGAGCTGGTATTTCTTTATAAATTCATCTTTCCATTACCAGACATTTAAATTGATGATGAAGTTTCTAGAGTTCATTTATTTCATTGCTCAGATTTCAAGGACTTTTCGACAATAGTCACTGATATGAGGAATCCGCTTTGAAAAGTTGAGCTCACTGAAATGAGTCATCGATGATAGCCATGTTTCTCAGATAAGGGTTGAAGAAAGCTTTAAATTATAATTTGAATTTATTTGATTACATTATTTATAAATCTATTATTTTAAGGTCTAGCATCAGTGGTACTCAAGCAAGGTATCAGACTCTGCTTCCATTTCAGAGGTCCTCCGAGATACAGATGGAGAATCCTCGAGTGTAGAGCGCTCCTCGTGGGTAGAGGTCACTCAACAGGAACCACTGACCTCAAGAATTACTCGATAGATCACCAACTTACTATAATAATTTGAGGATGGTCACTAAAGTATCTCATTAATCACTCGCAGGTCTATCCTCTTTCAGCCACTGGATTCTCATCCCTGTTAGCAAAGACTAATCACAGATAGAATACCAAGCAGATGAGGTGTCAATCAATTCGAGAAGGCTTAAAATATCTCTGCTTCCTGTGGGGAAGGGCACTCCTTAAGTCCTAAGATCTCGAGTATGAAGTACTCCAAGAAAAACATTTTCTAAATCTGCAAAGTGGTTACATACAAGTAATCGACAAAATCATGTCTTCAGAATGAATATGAACCTTTACTCAGTAAAAAGTATTGTTGAGGGAGAAATCTAAAATATACTACCTTGCATCTTTAACAAACTAAACTTTCCAATTTATAGCTAAGCTATGAATCAGAAAGATGCAGAAAGTGATTATTACTAATTGATCCATGTCCAGTTTTGTCTCACTTAGTGAATCTTCAACCCCAATTTTATTAACCTTTATTTTGTATATTTAAGATTTCAATTTAGGACCACAGTTTCAGTCCTCTTATCATCATATTAGTGGAGTTTAAATAGTAATGATCTTGAGTAGTCGAGTAGTTAGTCTTTTGATTTATCATCCTTCCTCATGGAACGATATCCTGGACTTTAAATTTCCACTTTATTACTTGTACGACTGGCGGCACTTTGCAAAGGATCAAGACCACTAACTCAATTTTTAATATATATTTCATTAAAAAAATTTAAATTTTAATGCATACAGCATCGATCATAACAAGCTTGCTGTCTGCCTTGGTAATAGATAATACCTTGGTAATAGTAATATAAATTTGTATATATCATTTGGTTTTGGACAAGTTTTTGGCATTGTTGGCCGGGGAAAGAAATGATAAATCTAAAGATCAATATTCTAACCAAAAAGGGATTTACTAATTTGGACATTTTTCCTTTTGATATTATTTTTCAGAAAATCACAAAAACAATTTTAATGGTAGTAATTGAAGAAGCTACTCACATTTTTCTATGAGCTTAATGAATATAATTGTCTCCCACAAAATTCATTTAATGTTAGTGTGTTTCCATTTCAGGAAGATTTTAAATGCAAAGAAAACTAGAAGCAAATATGTTGCCTCTGAACACTAAAATTGAGAGAACACTAAAGAATATGAGGAATATCACAATTGCAGAATCCATAAGTTTGACAAATAAAAGAGAAAGACTACAGGCTATTCTAGAAGAAGAAAAAGAAGTAGAGAGAACTCAGAGGCCTAATACTATGGAGGACTTTTGGAGTCCTATTATCCAAGAGGAGTACTTTGCAATGAGACAACCTGCCATAGAAGCCAACAATTTCTGGAAATGGCCAACACACTACTCAGTGGTACAATAGCACCAGTTCACTGGTCATCCCTCTGAAGATCCCAGTCGGGAGCATATGGGGGAGATCGCAGGATGGCCAACACACCAACCGAATAGGGTGAGACTAGAAGTAATCAAGTCAGAGCTATTCCCCTTTCACCGAGAGATATAGCAAGAACATGGTTTGATTCATCACAAATGACTGAACAAAGTTAGGAAGATTTGGTGGAGGCCTATATGAGCAGATTTTTTCCTTCAGCTCTAACTTCTGAGAGAAGAGGAGAAATAATTGTCTTCAAGCAGGGGGGAGAGGAGAGTCTCTTCAACGCATGAGAAAGATTTAAGAGACTATTAAAAAGATGTCCTATGCATGGAATATATCTGACCACTCAGATGGATATATTCTATCATGCCATGAATTATGCCTCTAAGGGTATAGTTGATGCATCCTGCTATGGAGCTTTTAAGAGAAGAAGTGCAAAGGTGGCAAGGCAACTGATTGAAGACCTTGCCAAAAGCAACTACAAGGCTCCATCTAAAGCTTCAAGGAGTAGTAGCAAATTGAGGGGAAGTGGTTTGATTAAGCTAAATTAAAGGATCAGCATGTGGCTAAAGCCATGTACATGAACAAACTAGGAAGCAATGAAAGGAGAATGCATACTGCACATGAAGTGGGAGCAGTAAAAAAGGGAATTAGAAGAAGTGCTGAGGGACCAGTTGAAGAAGAGCCCTACCAAGTTGAAGAGACAAAGTATATGAGTGAGCAAAGAAGTTATCACTTCAAGCCTAACCCCAACTTGCCTACACACTATACACCAAAGACTAAGGAACCATAAAACCTTCTATATGGTAAAGGGAGCACACTGGCCCTGTGATCTGGACAAAATTACCATCAGGCTTATGCTCAACCCAGGTTCCAAGAACAACAGCAGTAGAGGGACAATAGAGGAGAATATCAGGGTCAAAAAAGGACTCAATCATTTGAAGATCAGATGCTGCATTTCATGTTTGAAAACAAAAGAATTCTGAATATTCATGAGAAAAGATTTTATGAACTTGAAAATTTCAAAGCAAACACAATTCTGTTTTAGACAAATACTAATGTTTCTTTGAGGAACTTGGAAACTCAAGTAGGGTAGTTATCCCTTTCCTTGCAAAACCAATCAAGGAATGCATTTCCCAGTAGTATAGAGATAAACCCAAAAGATTTCACATCTACTTCCTTGAGTGGAAATAATGAATTGCAAGGAAACAAGAAGATGTAGAATGAAACAGACATTGGGAAGAGATTGAGAAAGAACGACTCAGACTAGAGGAGCATACAAAGAGATGCTAAAAATGAGGAATTAATCAAAAGAATGTTCAGCTAAAGACAAGAACTGAAAGCAAATTTCTCGGGAGGCAACCTAAGCAGGATTTTAATTTTTAATAGTTAGATTAATGTGGTTAAATTTTGTGTGTTTTTTATTTAGTGTTAATTATGTTGGAAGTTTTATTTTTAGTTGTTGCTGATTTTTTAGGACAATGAAGCTATATTAAAGATGACTTTTATTAGGAAGCACACTGTCTCAAACTGAAAAATGCAGAAAATAGCTACAAGGGGGAGTATTTATGTTTCCCTCAATATGTTTTTAATGATAATACATAATTGAAGTTTGGGGGAATGTGATTTTGTTTTAAGGTAGACAATGAATAGTAGCTTTGTTGGTTTAAAAAAAAAATTTAGATATTCTGAACATCATCTTTGTGGGGATTTTAAGAATAAAGAAATGAAATTTTGTTGTCTATATCAGACAAGAGGTTCTGGTTGATTAAATGAGTTTGTAGCCAAGTATGTCTAGTCAGTATGAGTACACCTCGCTTAATGTGTCTTGAGTGAAAACTGGATAAGATACAATTCTGGAAAATTTTAGTTAAATGTCGCAACATACTTTTTCTATGTCGTCGACATAATCAATTTTAGACTCAATTTGTAATGACAAGTTTATGTCGTGACACAGTGTCGCAACATAAATTCAAAAGAGCACTAAAAAGAATGTCACAACATTTTTCTCAATGTCGCGACATTTAACTGGCCCAGTTTCCAAATGAGTGCAAAACTCTGTCGCGACAATTATTTCTGTCTGTCGTGACATTGTATTAAAAATAGAATGAACCCTAGGCAATTGCTATTGTGACATTTAATGAAGAAACAACAAAACAGTTGGCTTATAAATAGAAAATTTTTGAAAACTGAAAGGCCACCTTTCTCATAAACCATCAACCCTCTCAGCTTCCATACTCAAATTTCTCTCAGCTTGCCTTCTAAAACCCTAGAGCTCCAAAACCCTAACCTGATCATGTCTGAGCCATCACACCTCATTCCGAATCTGAACGAGATAATGGAAGCATACACAGAAGTGGAAGAAGGGAGTGTTCAAGAAACTCAATCCAGGGAAATGCAAGCTGAAGAAAGAGCTAAAGATAGGGGAGAGCCTGGGTTGATAGAGGAAGAATTAAGAAACAGGAAGAGGAGAATTGAAGAAATTGAAACTGAGTAGAGAGCTGAAAAAGCAAGAAACTTTATCTTGGACAAAGCAGCTGTGCTAATGGAGAAAAGTCTGAAGGACAGAGGTTTCATTGCTAAAAGAGGCAAGCATTGGGTGAGCACAAGGAACCTGGGTGCACTGCTATGGTGAAGGAATTGTTTGCTAATATTATAGAAGAGGAAGGAAAGAAAGTACATGTCAGAGGACATTGGATAGACTTCAGCAAAGAGAGGATAAATAAGTTGTTCAACTTGAAGGTACAAAAGGATGGCTCAAAGTTCAAAAAACTACTAAAGGAGCCAAATTACTAGAAGATAGTAGACTTGCTGACAACCGAAAAAGGGAAATGGAAGGGGACAAAGAAAACCCTATACAAATCCATTTATACACGAGACTTAGCTGAAGAGGCTAAGGTATGGTTTTATTTCACTGCATGTCCCTTTGTTAATAAGCACCTCAACAATAAAGGAGAAGTGGATGAAGCAATTCTCCTTATGCATCAAGCAAGGCAAATAAAATAAATGTGGGGAAAATAATTGAAAATTCCATCTTGAGCTACTCCGGAAGCAATTACAGAGGATTGATTCCACACCCAACCACTATAACCAGCCTATGCCTTCTTAGGGGAGTTGAGGTAGAATAGGAAAAAGAAGAAACATACCCCAGGGCATCCCCTCCAACATTGACATGAGTGACAAAAGGTCCAAAGAACAGAGGAAAGGGGAAAGAGAAAGAGGTGGAAGAAGAAAGGGGAAACGAAAAGTGCAATGAGCAAGCATAGTGGGAAAGTCCACCCCAAGGACAACAAGGCTTGCAGGAAAGTCAAAGCCCTAGTTGGAATGCATCCCCAGACTTGAGACAAATCGATCAGGAACACGTTGGAAGGAAGTTCAGGGCACCAGTGTAACAATGCAGAACTGATGGAGGTGCTAAAATCCATGAAACAGGAGATGAAAGAAAGGGACAACCAACTACAACTCAGGGATGAGAACGTGGAGGCAGAACTCAGAAGAAGGGACCAAAATCTGGAGGATGCCTTAAAGAAAAAAGATGAAGAATGGAGAGATGAATTAGAAAAAAGGGACCAGTACTGGTTAAATAGTATGGCTCACTGCAAGCAAAGCTTTCTCCTAATGACTTATGAGTAAATCAACAATAGAGCACTCCTTGAGTCATTGGCTAAAAGGCAGAGAGAAATGATAGAGAGCAATGCAAAAATTTTGGATTGGGCTAAGTGAAGACAAATTTCAACAAAAGAAGTGTCATTGCCACAAATCAGATCTCAGATCAGGTGACATACATAGTAGTCCCTCCAGGAGAACCAAATCCAGTACTACCTTTCTTAAACCCAAATCCGTATAAAGGACCTTTGAAATCAGGGAAGAACCAAATCTAAAATAAAGCCTCTGGTGTAACAAAGAAGAAAAAACTAACCCCAGTAGAGGAAGTCGAAAATATTTAAGAATGGAAGCTGCCAAGGAGTAAAAAATGAAACTTGTCCTGCTCTTCCATATCTTTTTCCTCAATGTAACCAATACTAAATCCTTGACAAATTCAACAAAACAGAAAATTATTTGAAAGATTTGTGTTTACTTTTATTTGATTTTTCTCGTTTCTTTTCCTTCCTTCATGTTTAATAGTTAGAAATCTTTGACTTGTGATAAATAGCTTAATTTAATCATTGAGAAACCAATTACCTAGATCTAGTTGTCAAATTGTTGCAACATGTTTGGTTGATTAGAACTGATTAAAGAATGACATTGTGGTTGTGTTGGATTATCTTAGCTGAATGCATGATTTGAATGAACCTTTTGATTAGTAAAGCAGCACAACAACAAATCTCAAACCAAACAAAAACTGGAGTAGATGCATCGGGGCAGATGAAATGAATGGAAATGGAAAGTTGTAAGGTTATTAAACCCAAAATCTCCATTTTTCTTCAAATGGTGTAAACGGTAATTTCAAGGAAAACCAAAATTATCTAGATCTCGATGATGAAACGGATTGTCTAAATTCGCCTCGCGAAATCTAGTGACCCGTAAAAGTTTTGTCGACCTCGAGACTATCGGAAATATTTTACGATTTTCAGGTGATAAGTCACTGCGGACTTCAAGGACTAGATTTTTACTTAAAATTCTAAAGTCGTGAACTGGCTGGGCGGTTCACTTAAATAAAGTGAACCGAAAAGAAATAAATTTGTTTCATGCGTAAAACCCGATCCAAATGAAGCAATATAAACCATGTATCCAAAATAATAATAATAATAATAATAATAATAATAATAATAATAATAAAACAAAAAAACGAAAGGGATAAAAAAAAAAACCATGGAAAAGACAAACGGCGGAGGGATGATAGCGGGAAGGAGAGAGGGTGCAGTGATATTTTTATTTTTATTTTTCTTTTCTTCACTTCTTTCTCAGATCTACGAAAATCGGACCATAGGTTTTCATCGGAGCAGAAGGCAAAGTTGATCTACGCCGACGAGCCGCGCGCGGGCACCAAAATTCAGTTTCGCCAAACTCCACGAGTAAATCTTTCCTACTTGTGTTATTTCTAGCCTAGCGCTTGGCTTTAATGGTCAGGATTGGCTTAGAGTCCGTGAAAGGTAGTAAATTTTAGTTCTCAAATTTTTGGACTGAGTATAGGAATTTTTAGAAATTTTCGGGATTGTTTTCGGATAATCCGAAGCACTCGTGGATCAAGTTTGGGGTCAGCTCAGCACTGGTGATCGCTTTTACGTGATGTAATTTTTCGACTATTTTTCGCAGTCCCGAACTGTGTTGAGGTTTGGTTTTGATCCCGGGACTGATGTCTTCGGGTTTTGTGGTGTGTTTTGGTATCACAATATTCAGTGATGAACCGTGAAGGGACCAAGAGCCCTGCTTATATGGGTCCAAGATTTTGGGTCATTTCAGGTATTGTTGGAAAGTGAATAATATGATTGGAGTGGTTCAGTGTCATTGTGTGACAAATAAATGACACATAGTTGTACATGATTGAGGCCATTACATGGCTCGTTAGAGGCTAGTCGTGGACAAATTGTGGGCCACTAGGCCTAAGGATCGATGTGTGTCATTACCCGGGTGGTAGTGACTTGTGATGTCCATATATGCTTGAATTAGTATGTTTGATTTGGAATTTTGTATGATCCTTAATATGAATGTCCAAATGATGATGGATAAATATGCTGAGTATGTATGTACATATAGTTCTCATTATATATGTAGCATGGTATGAATAGGCAATGGCATAAATGCATTATACATGCACGAAACATCGCATAACATGGGTGTGAGTGCATAGTTGAGATCGACACTGTGTTAGGTGTTCGATGGTGTGTCGTGAGTACATACTGTGGATCAACACTGCATATGGTGCTGATTAGTGGGCTCTAAGCACAGGACAATGTCCAAATGAGTCGCACGTGTTAAGGAAATGAAAATCGCCTATCAGATTTCATATGCATTGGGGCACTCAACAATAGGAGTGAGTGCATGAGGTGGTTTCTTGAGAGAATTGTTTTGGAGGGTTGACCAACAATATTATTTATCAGAGTGTGTCCACTACAGCATCGGAGGGTTGTCCATATAATGTCAATCGTCGGAGTCTGCCCAGTTGATATACATCGGAGGGTTGTCCATATAATACCAATCGTCGAAGTTTACCCAATTGATATACATCGGAGGGTTGTCCATATAATATCAATCGTCGGAGTTTGCCCAATTGATATACATCGGAGTGTTGTCCACAAAATAGATTTTGCTGAAATCATCTTACTATTTATACTCCGAGGGTTGTCCACTAAAAAACAAATACCTTTGTTTGGAAATGTTTTCATTCATGCAAAATGCATAATTGAGGGAGTCATGAGAACTCGAGGCGATGGGGTAAGAGACCCGCGAGTATCATAGTTCTGTATGGGTGTAAGAGACCTGCGGTATCACTTGAAAAGTTATGTTGCCCAAAGAAGACACATCCAAAGCAAGTATAGACTTCGGGTTGGGGTGATAGAGTCTGGATTGACTTGGGATTTGTCGCCCATTAATACTTGTACTGGGTAAATGGAGCCAAGTGAGGTCGACACTCGGGTCATTGCACACAAAGTTGAGATTACTGTCACACATGATGCATGCGAGAAGAGTCGGTGAGTGACTGGGATATATTAATTAAATGACGATTGATGATGTGTGGAGCCGACGAGAGCCCCAGACATGGGGCATGGTGAGTCGAGTCTCATCTTCTGCTTGGCATGTAGACATTCAGGTAGACATGCGTATGTTGCACTTGGATGTGTGTTTGATTATACGACCATTGCATGTGCACTTAGGTGGGGAGTAGCCCTTGTAGGAGATTATCACTATTAGGTTTTGCTCAACCCGTCGTGGGACCCCCCTTTCAAGTACTGTGTCAAAAAGTGACTTGGCCGACCTTACATTCGAATCGCACATACGAAGAAAGCCAGATTGTGGCTTGAATATATGGTTGTATTTATTTGTGTAAGAGTGATGTACTTAAACTCTTATGGACTATGGTTTGATAGTCACAGCTTATATGTTTGAGTATTGATGCAGGGGCCCAAGTGGCCATTATTTTACTCACATATAAACCCTATGTGGTCAGCTGTTGATTATCGGGACAAAGTTGTACTCTTTGCAGAGCTCCGTGACAAAGGAGACTTTGCCCGATTTGGTGAGAGTGGTGTCGAGTAAACCCGACATCCATGAGTATTCGCGAGTTGATCGGTTGTCAACCTAAATTCCTGGCTTTGGGGCGTCAAGAGAATAAATGTGTTGAACTTCAAGATTAAGGAAGGCTTAAATAAATTGATGGAACGGATAAGACTTATAATTCTGTTTGTGTAAATAGTTTAGTTATAAAAATCATGATAAACTTTACACATATTCATTAATAATCTAAGAAACAGCAAGACTAGGAACATCTTATGGATCCACTACAAGAAGCTCTCCAATGTCCTGTAATCCTGTTAGGATTATTAGTCAAGGCGAAATCCTGTGCACACCACTCATCAGAAATGATCTAGCCATTCTTGGAAGTTTGAGCCTTTCATAGCTTAACTTATATGCATATGGCCATACACTAGTTCCTTATTTGAGCCTACTGCCAATCTCATCATCAACCAACAAATAAGAAGCCTAATTCCTTCCTTACACATGATCCTACAGTAAAGAACCCTTATTTACCCAGATTACAAGATGAATTACATCAATGAAATAAAGGGACAAGTTTGGGGGAATATTATTTCAAGTGGTGAAGAAAGATAAAAAGGGTTAAGGAAAGATGAAGAGAATTATGAAAGAAACCGTGAAAAGAAAAACATCAAGTAGGAATGAGTTTGGTCTTGCAAATTCTTCCTCCTCGGAACACTAAGTCTCAGGGTTTTCAACACCTAATACCTAATGCCAATTGGTATGGGAGTTATTGACCCAAAGTTAGCTAAGGGTGGTAGAAAGCTTAAAAAGACAAAACATTGCACCATTCCACCAAACTTGGAGAAAATGAAAAGTGAAAATGCTTCTAGAATAAGGAAGAGAGGTCATCTTCTTGGGATGGACAATGAAAAGAGAAAAAGACACCACAATGAAAAATATGCAAAAACCTGATGGAAAGGTTGGAAACTTACAATCAAGAGAAATCGAGGATGCATCAAGAAGGCAAGAGTGTAAGTTATCAATGAAGTCCGGCAAATCACCTAAAATGTCTAATTATCTACCTCATTACCCAAGCCACACATTACAAGCCTAAAAGACCTATTTGATTCTGAAGATGGTGTTATGCCTACATTAGTGGAGATGAATATGATAAACAAGGATATGGGACTTTAAAAATGAAAGAGAGTATGCCAATTGAGTATTATCCGAGAAGATTAACTGATATGCTTAAAAAGAAAAAAGAAAGAAAGACCAAAGACACACAAAAATCAGGATTCAATGATTAAATTGTTACACACTATGAATTATAGGTTGGTTTAGTAAACTTAATGTAAAATCTTCCTGATTCTAGATTGGAAACATGTTGAGAAGTAATCTTACAACTGACATATGTTTCCTACCCAGTTGAGCTTAAATAAAAAAATGTCCTTAAAAATAAAAGGCTGAATTGTTTGAGGACAAACAAAATTTCTTTTCTTTGCTTAAGGACAAGCAAAACTTTAATTTTTGGGGAATTTGATGTCTAAAACTCATATATTTTTAATCCATTTTTCTGGCATGTTTTTAACAATTTTAGATCTATTTTTATGCCCAAATATGGAATATTCACCTACTTTGTGTTTTGCAGGTGTTAATTGAAAAAGGAGAGAAAACAAGCAGAAAAGAAGCAAAAAGGTGGAAAATGCAGTAGTCTGTGTCGTGACATAATTTTCGTATGTCGCGACAAAAATTCAAGCAAGCCAAATGAACTATGTTGCAGCTAGCAACTAAATGTCGTAGCAAAGCTCAGACATAACTCAATGGCTGAAAGATAAATTTTGTTGCGACAAAGAGTTTTTCTGTCGCGACATTATTAAAGAAGAATTTGAAGAAAACTGTCACGACAATTCTTGACTCTGTCGCGACAACGATTAAAGCAGAGAGCAAAGAAGTTGTGTCGCGACAATATAATTTATGTCGCAACATAAAAAGATGAAGGCTAACATATGAACTCTGTCGTGACAGAAATTGCTCAGATTACAAAACAAGTCAACTGAGACAAGTGTTTTTATGTTGAGACAAAGTTTTCAGCATCAAGCCAGCTCAAGGAAGAATTGCAATTGCAACAAAGAAAATCATGTTGCGACAAACAAAACATGAAGGAGGTGAATTCCCTATTAAGACACTACAAGAAAAATGATATTTAGCAACAAATTTTTAACATGAGAAAAATAATTCGTCACAAAATATATTTATTAGCAATAAAATTTAAAATTTGTCTCAATATCTATTCCATGAGATAGATTTAGAGACGAAAATGCAAATTTTGTTGCAAAACATATTGACTAGAATAATGTTTTGTGAATAAATTATTTATAATATAATTTGGAACAATATTTGATATTTAGTGATAATTTTTTTTTGTTGCAAAACATACATATTTAGCGATGAAATATACTTTTATTAATATATTTTTTGTTACTAAAAATTTGTACACAAAATATATTTTGTTGCAAAACAAAATAAATTTTTTGTTACTAAAAATAATAATATAAATTTGTACACAAATTTGTTTATTGTTTAAGAATAATATTATCATCTCTAAATATTATGTCTAATTTTTTGTTATATATTAGTTAATATAGATTAAATAGTGTTATGTAATATTTAAATATCTTTATTTTTTCATTTTACAATCCATTTATTTATTAAGATATAATATTTAATTTCTTGGAAATACATATTAACTGACTCGTATTTCTTTGAGTGATTGAATTGTATTAGAAAGATTGCATTGTCTATAACATGATAAATAAATATTAATTTATGTAAAACAAGCTTTTAATTTACAATATATTTTTTTACATAGATTAAGGTCTTTCATATGAACATAATTAGGATTTAAAAATTTTTTAGTTTAAAGTTTGTACCAATGTTATAATTAATTAAACATTGATTTAAAATGGTAATACACTACAAGAAAACTATATTTTTCTTAATGATAAAAAAAGTCAAATGACTTATGTTTTTATTATTTTAGGAAAAAACTTAAAACAATTAACTCATAATTAACTCACTTTTATGAGGTTATTTGAAATCATATATACTCTCGGGCTGATATGTTGAAATTATCTTTTCCTTTTCTTTTAGTATCTTTTTTTCTTCTTTTCTAAGATAGATATTTATGTTATAGAATAAGAAATGGAAATAAAAAAAGAAATTCATTTCATTTTGAATTTATTAGAGTGTTTGGACTATATATTCAAAAATAAAAATAATAATCATTGTTATAAATCTATTTAAAAATTTTTGTTTTCACAACAAGCATTATTGCATTATTGCTTAGATTCATGACTCGATTTAGAGATTATTTGCACTCAATCAAATTACAAATGAGAAAAAAAAAATGTTATGATCCATACTCAAATTTTATTTTTAAATCATAAATAGAGAACTTGTATTTCTTGAATAACAACATTTCATAAACAAAAGATTACAATAACAAAAAAAAAATCCGAACTTCAATATTCACTTCGTTTTATATGCAAACCCAATTGTGCCTTGGTTTCCAACAAACTGCTTCAAGCAGCTTGGCTAAGTAGAAAATTAATTTCTCAAAGGCAACCTCCATGCAAAATTAAATATAATCAATTACAAAAGCCTTAAAACTATATCCACTAATGGAAAAGCAGAGTTGACATATAAAACAATAATTAACAATAAATAAAATGCTTCAGGTATTGATAAATAAAATATTTATCTCAAATGTATTAGAAATATTGTGATGAATAAAATATTTATGCCAATTATATAAAATATAAATAAATAAAATTCCAAAGGACAAATATATCCTAAATCCATAATGCATATTATTGATTATTAATTTAATATAAGTTTTAGTTTATTATTGAAGTTTCAATATTTACAAATGTATTGCAAGCTTACTTCATTACTATAATTAAAAAATGCCAAAGGTTGGAATTCTTTCTTTATCTTTTTATATTTTAGTAATTTAAATCAAATTATATAAAATAGCTTGTGTGGCCAAACTTTATAAAGAAGTTTTATCATATTCTTCTATTAGGGCTCAACTTCTTCTATATCTAAAAGTATATAGTATTTATGCCATCCATTAGAACTCTAATAAAAAAATTATTTTAACTTGTCATCCATCTATAGTATCTATAAAATTTATTTTATATTTTATAAAACTTATATAGTATATCTAAAAATTATAATTACGACTTTTGTTTATGTTATATATGATTAGTTATTAAAAAAACACACAAAAAGAATAGGTCCATGTAAGAACCAATTTTGTTCGTCTGATCTTCGGGGCATCGGCTGCGCAATGTGAACTCGCAGCGGCGATCCAAATGGATGGCCTCACGTCTTCGATGATTGGTCAATATGGAGGAAGAATGAGGAGGTCGAGATAGTAGGAATCTGTATTACCTCGACATGTGGGGGATCTTCCCAATTTATAGGACTTGGTTCCCAAATCTCCGTTCTTATTTTAGGAATAAAATCCATTTTTCCTTATTAAAGATTATCCCTTGAAGGAATAAAATCCGTTTTTCCATATTAAGGATTATCCCTTTGAGAAATATGGGATAAAATATGTTTTTTCCTTTATCAAATATTATCCTTCCAAATAAAGGATTTAGAAATTAGGAAACTCAGGGATAAATATCTATTTTGCGTATTTTCCCATATGCGGTGAGGTGGCCATTTGGGATTTCGGATCCCACACGGGGTTTTAGGACCGACTCCGTCCGTGGGTTCCTCGTGTGGTTTTGAAGTAATGGGCCTAGGTCAGTCTGACATGAGGCGGCCGCAATGGCCCCGTGCGGTGCGCCGGGCCTATTGAGTAGTAGGTTTAGGCCTAAAAGCCATGGTATTCACAATGCCCCTTTTCCCTACCGAAGGTTGATACTCTTCGAGAAAACACGGTGGCTTTTAGAACTCTGAGGAGAAAGTCAAGGGAGTGGGAGAATTAATGCGTTCATTGAACGCGTGTTTGGATATAAAGCGCGTGTGAACCACACATTTTCCAACACCAGTCGACTGCTCGAGGTCATCGAGAGAGATACAACGTTCCTCTTGTCTGGAGAACTCGCAGAGTTAGCTCCAAACTCCTTTTCCCCTTACATAGCCTTGGTCATACCCCGTTTATCGCAGGAGGTCAGTTGGGGTGAATATTTTGTTTTTGCTGATATTTTGAAGGAAGTCAATCTCAGGTAGCTCTTCCCAAAATGGGGTCAGCTTAAAAGCCATGAGCCGAGATCGCTAAAGGGGTCTTATTAGCTTCGTCTGGCCTGATCAGTCACCTTTGAGGGAACAAGTCGCAGAGCCTGCCCCCCAAGCAGTGAAGAGAAAGAAAGCACAAGCTTAAAGCCACAGTCCGGCCTTTATAAATTTCCAGACAGCTTAGAGCCAGAAGTCTAGCACTAAGGAAGTGTCAGACGGCTTAGAGCCAGAAGTCTGACATTAAGGAAATGTCATAAGGCTTTTAGAAATTGCCAGACGGCTTAAAGCCACAAGTCTGGCATTAAGAGAATGTCAGACGGCTTGGAGCCGGAAGTCTGGCATTAAGGAAGTGCCAGACGGCATTTAGAAATTGCCAGACGGCTTAGAGCCGGGAGTCTGGCATTAAGAAAGTGCCGAATGACATTTAGAAATTTCCAGACGGCTTTTAGAAATTTCCAAACGCTTAGAGCCACAAGTCTGGCATTAAGAGAGTGTCAGACGGTACTTAGAAATTGCCAGACGGCTTTTAGAAATTGTCAAACGGCTTAGAGCCACAAGTCTGGCATTAAGAGAGTGCCGAATGGTTTAGAGCCGGAAGTCTGACATTAAGGAAGTGTCAGACGACATTTAGAAATTGCTAGACGACTTAGAGCCACAAGTTTGGCATTAAGAGAGTGCCAGACGGGTTGGACATTTAGCGCCATCCGGACTTTAATCTGAGCCAGCTGGGAATTAACCATGCCGGGCCGGATAGGGCATTTAGAGTCGTCCGGGCCGGAAGTCTGGCATTAAGGAAGTGCCATACAAGATTTGGCAAACAAGCCGCACGACTTAGAGTTTCGCCAAGTCCGCATTAAGAGAGTGCCAGGCGAGTTGGGCATTTAGGGCCATCCGGACTTTAATCTGAGCCGGCTGGGATTAACCATGCCGAACCGGATAGATCATGTAGTGCCGTCCAGGCTTTTATTATGAGCAGGCTGGGCATTAGCCACGCTGGGTCGGACAGATCATGTAGTGTCGTCCGAGCTTTTATTCTGAGCCGGCTGGGCATTAGCCACGCTGGGCCGGACATATCATATAGTGCTCGCCCGTGCTTGTAATTGACAATCCATATGATCTATGCCGGGCCAGCAGTCGGGCTTCCACGCCACTGGACTTTGGAATTAACTAGCCATACGTAGCCCTATGTCAGCCAAGGTGCCGCTTCCCCGCGCCACCTAGACTTGTAATCGGACCGGCTAGTCATGGCTATGCTGGGCCAGGCAGGTCGGTTTCCCGTGCCACCCGGACTAGTAAGCCGGACCAAATTAAGCGTGGTTATGTCACCTGGTGCCCGCTCCTCGCGCCACTCCTGACTTGTAATTTGACCAATGAGAGCTGGCTATGTCGGGTTGGGTATCAGGTTTCACGCCACCCGGACTTGTAATTTGACCAAATTAGACGCATATGTTGGCCCGCAGTTGGTTTCGCGCCACCCGATCCTTTGGAATTGACCAACGAGATGGCTATGTCACGGTGTCGATTCTCGCACCAATTCTAGACTTAATTTGATCCACTAGGACGCGACTATATGCCGGGCCGGGTAGGTCGGCTCTTCCCCGCCTCCACCGAACTTGTAATTTGACCAATGACGTGATGCTATACGGGCCGTGAAGGTCAATTTCCCGCGCCACCCGAACTTTTTTTTTTTTTTTTTAAATTTTTTATTATATATATATATATATATATATATATATATATATATATATATATATATATATATATATATATATATATAAATTTTTATTTATTTTTTTTGTAGACCTAAGTAGATGTTATCTATACCGCTGCATAAGTCATTTATTGCGCTTATCCTATTAAATTTTTTTTATATATGTAATCAAGCTGTGATGTAATTTACCGGCCTGACAGTCATTTATTGCGCTTATCCGATTCCTTTTTTTTTTTTTATATATATAGACCGGTATGTAATCTATACCGGGCCGGACATGTCATTTATTACGCCATCCGGACTTTTATAGTGGGCTATTGCAAAGATTGATAGAAGATATTTTAAAGGAAGCTTTATTGATAATACCTCTTCTAGGTTTGCGGATTTCTCCGATCTGAGTCTGCAACTGGTCAACATGACTTTGCAACTCCTTCTTGTTCCTCCTTCTTCCTCTTTTGCCTTAACGCCAATGGAGGAATTTATCTTCTGGCGATTGGTTCACAAAGTTGCATGACATTGCGACTGCTCCGGAAGAATCAAATGTGGAATGGGGGATCGACCGAGCTCCAAGTGATGAAAGGCCATTGGACAGTTGTCGGAGCCAAGCCCTTGCCAATCGTCGGCGAGACTTTTTTGTTCGATTTCACGCACGACGCCCAACTGTAGGGAACCACCTTGTTCGTCTCGATATCCGTACGTCGCGCAATGTGAACCTGCAAATATAGAACAAAAAATATAGAAGTTTAGTCACACCAAATTAATGGAAAAAATTTAATTAATTATCAATGAGAACTTCACACCACCTTATAATATAAGGAAATTTTATGTGCCTAGCTAATCATACCCTATGGCAAGATCAAGATGCATGAAGACACTTCTTAGTGAGCAATCCCAAAGATCTAACCTCCAATGAAAAGTAAATGAAATTTAAGAGCCCATTAATGTTGAGTCCTAAGTCATTATGACGCATTCATATGATATAAACAAAAGGGTAATAGCAGAGGGGACAAAAAAGCTTAGAAACTCCCACCATATTTTCCAAATTCTTGCCCACCCCATTTTGCAAAAACAGTATTTCCAAAAGTTCCACACTTGTCCACCTCGGCTATTTAAACCCCCAATTAACTCATAAGCAAGTACTAAAAAACATGGTGAAATTCTACTTTTTAATGTTACTAGCTTGTAAAATTTTCTATAAATCATTAAAACCAATGAAGATTTATTTTCATATTTAAAAAATAAATATTAGCTACTAAGACTGATATAATAAGTAATAATAAATAATCTTTAAAGAATATTTATTCTTATTTATAAGACCCCTTTCCCCCACCCTCACTCTTTGGGAATTTCTATCCAAATAAAATTTTCTATAGTAGTTGTCACAGTTAGGCTATGGATTTATCTTTTGATTTAAAAAACATGCTCATTAAATGACTAGTTTGTATTTAAAAATGGTAAGACAAGAAAACCAAAGGCTCTAATAAACTATTTTTCGATTAATAAACATGATACCGATTCCATTTCCAAACATGAGTCAACGTGGTAAGACAAAATATACTGGATCACAAAATTTGATGTACACTACTGGTGCTAGGTATTGCCATCATAGTCCACAAGTTTGAGTAGAGCCATTACCCGAAAACAATTATCCCCAGGAAAACAAATGACATTTATACCACCAGCTGATAGTATTAGTTCAAAAGTTTCCCAGGCCTTCACTATCTAGCTAGGAGAAGGAATTAATCAATCAAGACAAAAAGGATCATTGGATTTTGGATGACATTGCGCAAGCCTTCTTTTGAAGTACACATTTACATTCCCCTGTTTCTTTCTAAACACGGAATAGAGTGCTTAAGTATCGCGCAAGAGGCCAGTATTAATTCCTACAGCCAAGAGAGCAGGCGCTATATTATCTCAATGCAAAAGTGATTCACGTTTTCACATAGACGACAACAACATTTCAAATTCAAACAATGAAAACGAATAACGGATTATGGCATTATACAAATTCCAAAAACATTTTCCTAGTAGTAAATTAATATCAATCACCAATTACTTGCTATATTAATTTTCTTTTCTACGATAAGAAAAGCTTTCATACACATTATCAAACCATTCATCGATTCAAGTTTCATCCCTAATTTCGAAATGCAATATAATAAACTTAGCCAATTGCTTTAAAAAGAGAAAAAATAATCTGAGAATCAACAACATAAATCAAACATAATCAAATAAACAAAAGAATAACCACTTGATAAACCAAACAAGATAAAGAGAGAGCGCAAAATAACATAAATGGACCCAATGGATTTCAAATAAAACAAAGACAAGTTTGATGCACACCTGGGCCAAATGAAACCCTGAATGTGACGGGGTGTCCCGTTGACTAATCGGGCCAACCCGTGAACCCGTGTTTCATACGATGAGACCCATCCATGAGTAAAAATGGCCACGTCGGGCCCATACATCCATACTCATTGGAAAATAATAAACTATAATTTTTATAGTTTCCATGCCTGTTTTACAAATATTTTTATACATGTTTACAAAAAATATTTTCTCAAAGCCACATTTTGCCTCAAAAGCGTTTCTAGTGAGTGTCGTTTCCCGATACTTCCTGCACTGAAAGGGGGTCCTACGACGAGGTGAGCAAAGTCGCAGTGATACCTCCTACGAGGGTTACTCCTAACTAACATGCATATGCAATGGCATATATAAACAATCAATCATTCCATACAATTATTCACTATTATAAGGAAATGTCTATATCATGCATGAGATGCACTTCTTATGCTCACGACTTGAGTCCCAATCCAACTCCCTCACACTGAAATACAAGTGAATAAACTACCATCGTTGTTTAACACCATGACTAAACCATTGGAAAACCCTCCAATTTTTATTTATCAAAACCTGATTTTTCTTTTCCTCTTTCTTTTATGGGCCACGGATTTCCAGGTTTACACCGCAGGACGCTGCATGCCTTTTCAACATTTTCGTGAACTTACATCGCCGGGATTCATGCTCAATCAGAATAACATTCGGGGATCTTCACCTGGGGATCTATTCCCAACTTAGCTTCCGCCAAAACATGTAGTTTATCATTTTGATCATTTTACACACTCGTGAATCTCTACCTTTAACTTTGTCCCATTTTTCCCGAGTTCACCACCCATTCACAAACACTGATGAATAAACCATACCCTACACCCACACCCGACTTGATGCGCTGTGACGCCCCAATCCCCGGGGGTCCCGTTGACCACCGTCAACCTGCGGAATACTTGTGTCTCATATCATGAGACCTATACATGAGTAAAATGACCACATTAGCCCATACATCCATACTCACAAAAATGTATATTTTATACAAAAAAGAGTTAATTTATAATTGTATTTAATTGCAATTTACACAAAAACTGGATCGTCTTTCCGCACTTACGTCACGTAAATAAGGCTAGCTTGGCCATTTCTTTAGCTCTATGTCCCAAATGCGTCCCATACCTCGCCTCTATGAGCTGTTTACCGCATTTGGCCTCCGTATCTTCAAAAGAGCAGATCCCACGACATGGTGTGAGCAACGCCCAATAGTGGAATTTTCCTACATGGGCTATTCCCATCTAAGTGCTCGCGTAATGAGCACACCAAACATTCAAGTAAAACATATGTCTCTTACCAATAGTCACATGATATGGATGAGAATGTGACTCCACCCACCCTTACGTTTGAACCTCACCGATTCCTCATGCATGCCTAAGCCAATGTGAGAAAAACATTGTTTTCAAACAAAAGCTTTTTGTTCTCGAAAACTTACTACCGAGATTCGGTAAATATATGGACTACCCTCCAAGGCTTAACTATGGATAGCTTCCAAACAAGCCATTGTCCTCATCCTAAATGAACTATCGGGACACCTCCCAACACAATTCTCCGAAAAATCTTCCCTTGAAATTTCTTTCACAACCATTTTCCTTTTTCTTTCATGTCATACACTCACACCTATTACTCTATGTTCCCCAGTGCATATGAAATGCAATATGCCATTTCACAATCATTCGTGTTAATATATTATGCATGCATATATTAATAGAATTTATACACAATCATCATGTTATTCATTCACATATAGCAATAACATAAATTAGCTCACATGGGCTAATACACAAACCGGACAAATTCCATCTCGAGCCGCCCAACGCATCACCCCCCAACAATAATAATTTTCATGTTATCAAACAAGCCACAACACACAACAAGGTCACCATTCACCTATCCAACCTGCAATTCTCACGCCCCCTTTTCAAAAACATGAACCATTTTGGTTCCAATCATCCATACAACGTTAACAACCAGGAAACCTAGAAACTTTTAGTTTCCAGTTCAAACCCCAACCCACCACGCCTTGATCAGGTGGAAACCTGGCCATAGAAATCCCCATCCCTTCATCCCAAGTTTTTGGAACTAAACCATATGGCCTTTCATGGCCTCCCATATACAGACCTACCATACCCAATACAGTAGCCTACAACATGTCATCCAATGGTCATGTTATATCCCGCCTATATCGAATAACCAACCAACCGAACGTTAGGTACAAAACACGCACTGGGAAATTTGTGATCACCCACGTCCCCCAATAAGAACATGGTTGGAAGCCTGACTCCAATGATCACAGAGTCCAAGAACACTAAAACGGAGTTTGCAATGAAGAAGTGATCTTCCGGCTGGAGGTCACACATAGCCGACTAAGTCGAGCCGAACTAACCTCGCCGAGTCGCCTCGACCTGGCCGAGCTTGGCCTGACACCCACTTTCCTCCAATGTCATACGAATGGAATCTTTACTCAATTGGCTTTCCATAGAGTCTAAGAACACTCGAAACAAAGTTCGGATGAAGAAGTTATGACCTACCGGGGCTGACACACGTAGTCGACCTGCACGAGTCAACTGACTCCGGTCGAGCCGGTCCCGACATGGAAGATCTTGACCTGACACCCACTGTCCTCCACAGGAATACAAATAGAATTTTAACTCAATGGGATTTCCATAGAGTCCAAGAACACCCCAAACGAAGTTCGGATGAAGAAGTTATGACCTTCCGAAGTTGGAGGTCATACGTAGCCAAACCCAGCCTAGCTGACTTGATATGGCCGAGGTGTCCTGACCTTTCCGAGCTGATCTGACATTTCTGAGCTCTTCTAATGCCATTAAAAGGAATATGGATAGAATATTGACTCAATGGGCTTTCCATAGAGTCCAAGAAGACCTAAAACGGAGCCCTGGACGGCAGTTATGACCTTCTGTTGATAACACACGTGAGCGTAAAACCCAGCCGAGCTGACCTGACATGGCCGAGGTGTCCTGACCTGTCCGAGCTGAGATGACCTTTCTGAGCTCATATACTGTACTCCACAGGCACATGGATAGAATATTGACTGAATGTGTCATATAGAGTCCAAGAATTCCAAAACAAGAGTCTGGACAAAGAAGCATGACCTTCGGTTGAGGCCATATACAAACCACCGAGCCGACCGACATGCCGAGGTGTCCTGGATTCCTCCGAGCTGCGCTTTCTGACCTTGCTGAACTCATCTATCATCCCTCCACAGGAAGGTGTTGAATATTGACTCAATGGGCTTTCCATAGATTTCCAAGAACACCCAAAACAGCTTGGACTAAGAATATGACCTTCAAAGCTGAAAGGTCATACGTATCAACCTAACCGAAATGACCGACTCTCGCAAAGCTAACCCTCGAACTGGTCGAAATGAGTCGACCTAACAAAGGACCTCTCCGGCCGAGCTGGCCTCAGCCATCGACCCCAGCACTGACCTCAGTGAAGTGCCGACCCACACCGACCCCACGTGTCGACCTCACAAATGCATTCCCACTGCCGACCTCCCACGTTAACCCCTATAGTCTGACCTCTACAAGCTGACCTCTACAGGCGCACCTCTATAGCTTGACCTCTACAAGATGACCTCTACAGGCTGACCTCTACAGCCTGAGCTCTACAGGATGACCTCTACATCCTGACCTCTACAGCTGACTCCCACAACCGACCTCTACAAATGACTCTACAGGCCGACCTCAACGCACCGACCCCCATACCGGACCCCCAAGATCCCGACCCCACAAGCCGGACCCCACAAATTCGGACCTCCCACAGCCCGGACCCCATACCGACCTACAGCCGACCTCACGTACCGACCTCTACAGTGGTTGACCTCACGGAGTCGAATCTCCTCGCCCATTAGACTGTTTTCCGTGGTAAAAAGACCAGGCAATCTCATCTACGATGTCCCAATCGAGAACAAAAGCCCAACACATCAAGTTTAACGATGTGGCTAATTACCGAGGACTCAATACCAAATTCCCTTTATTTCCTGGGCACCCAAAAACCAGTTCTAAAGTCCGACACGTGTGTACTACCACAATATGGCAGCTTCCCATGGTTCAAAACACAACCAAACATTCCCCTTATGGCAAGACAACCACACCTTCATTCATTTTAACTCTAACACATAAAATTGAACACAAGGACAATTACTTAGTCCCACAAATCGGTCCTCTGACTGTCCAGAATAGTCCTCAAATTTCACACACCGTCTAAAGTCTTGAACGATTCATACTCGGCTCATATAACCTAAGCCATTTGAATGGCCCTTAAACAAGGATTAAACCAAGCAGAGAAAACCTCACCTCTTGATTTTGTCAAAACTCCCGATTCTAGTCTCTACGCGGCTTCTCGCCGCGAGGATGAACTCTCCCTCTGCTCGCTTGAAACCGCCGGTCCGATCGCCGAGAAATTTAGAGAGAAAGTGGAGTCTCTTCTAAACTCTATCTTCAAATCTATTTTGCCTTTTTCTTCCCTCTCTCCCAACCCGCAGAAGATAAAGCCGGCAGATGTCCTCTCACTCTCACATCATTCACTCCTAAGTGGTTCCTTGACTACCCTATCACCTTATCCATCTACCTGATTTCTCCAATCATGTGTTGCCACACGTCCCCTTTCTGGGTCCCACTTGAGCTATTTGTTTGACTACCACTTGACATGTCTCACCCCAGCCACTCAAATGCGCCAAGTGTCCCCCACCACGCTGCTGCCTTGAAAATGTGCAATTCCGACCGTCTCAAATTTGACGAATTCGACATGGCAGCTAGATTTCACCCGATCGATTCCAACCTGCAAGTCCGTTTTGTCATCCAGATCTAGAGAAAACCAAATTCTTTGACTGGAATCTCACCGGCTCTACCACTTTTCAAATATTCGATCTGTTTCACACGCGATGTGACCATGCATATGAAATGCATGATGCCAATGCATTTTCCTTCATGTTACATGCATGAATGAGCACTACATGGAACATTCACAAACCATGGACAATTATAATTTATACATACAATCTACCTCCATGCAAATTATGTTAATACATCAAATAGCATGCATCAATATAATGATATCACACAATTATACATGTTATTCAAACAAGCTATAACAATACAATCTAGGTCACAAACTTGGGACCATTCAACAAGGTAATTTCACCGTTTCCTGAACAAACATGAAACCAATCTGGTTCCCCACCATTGTCATTACAACAAACAACCCTAACACCTAGAAATCTCGCGAATCTAAATTCTCCTAACTCCCACAAATTCATGACCGTGTGAAACCGGTCATGTGTCCATACCCCAGTCCCAAGGCTCTAACTAATTTACATGGCCTCTCACACCTGATAAGCAACCCCTACCATTTTATATAGCCTTTAGGCTAAGTAAAACCAAGTAGAAAATATCCTACCTTTTGGAGTTTGTCGAAACTCCAACTTTTGGTGTTCACACGTAGACGCACAAGGCACCAACTTTAATCTTCTGACCGCTTTAACTCACCTTTGTGCTGGGAAATCTTCCCTTTCCCTTTCCTCCTTTCTCCTTTTCCTTCCTTTTCTCTCTACAAACCATTTTCCTTTTTGTTCCTTTCTTTCCTTTTTGCTTTTCTTTTCTCATCTCATTTCCCTTTTATTTTCTCCTCTTTTCTCCTCTCTCTATGCATTTTCTCCTCCTTTTGGAGCACACCACTCATTCGGTCAAAGGAGGAAATTTCCTCCCCTTTTCCTCTAACCATTTGTGTGGCCATCAAATTTCCCTCTTTATTCCTTATTTCATTATTATGACATCATCACCCACATGGCTTAATGTGAGCCATGGGATTTTATTTCCCACTCCACTGCTAACAGAGCCATTCTCTCAAGCTGACCACATGGCTTTCGCCGGGTGTCACTTTAGGGGTGCCATGTGGCATCCCTAACCTTGCCATGGATCATCCGACACGCCAAAACGTGAAACTCGAGCCACCTTGATCCAACTTAGCCTGTCGCGACAGCCAATTCGCCGAATGCATTTCAACGGAGAAGTTCACACATCCGAGATCTAAACATTTGGTTGTGACAAAATTATCATTTTGGCCTTTATCCAAAATCGTGGATTTTTTAGGGTTTCACATTGAAGGAGGAAAATGTGGGATTCCAAGCAATCAAAGCCGATGAAAACTAAATTACGCAACTTTAAATCTACATCATAATGATTCATAGAAATTTATTAGATTTCCATTTTCATCCCCAATCACTCACGAATATTTGTTCGACTTCCTTCTTCTTCGTCATTCATTCATTATGAGTGATGATATTATCACCACGCTGCAGTTCCAAGAAAAACCCAATGGTATTAACCATCTCAAAATCTTAGTTTAGTCAAACACCTAACAAGTAATCCTGAATAACCTCGTCTGTCATTATCCGACACGATCCTGCTTTCTTCGTAGATGATGACTGCGCGACAAAGAAAACCCTTTAGGGAAGGGGGAGAAGAAGGGTAAGGTGATTAGGGGTGGTAGATGGAGATTTGAAAGGAAACAAAATACAATAACTCGCTCACAATGGAGTCAACATGGATGTTACGGCAGCAGAAACCCTCTTATAAAGGGATTTAAGAAGGTATGAAATGAAATAACATCAGATTTGAAAGGAACAAATTCAAAAAAAATGGTGATTCGTTGCAATGATTAAGTAGAGAATCATTTAGGATTTATTTAGTAAAAAAATTATGATTCAACTTTACCTTTTTTTTGCATAATTAAAAATTAGATATTTAAGTAGGGTATTGAAAGACATTTAGAAACCCCGAGAAAACTCACTTTTTCAAAAAAGGGTAAAATGGTACTTCGGTCAAAATATGAAATGAGTTCTAGATCTCTGACGATGAAATGGATTTCGAATTGGAATCGTCTTACGAAATTCAATAACATCACTATTTAATTTTGCACAGTCAAAATTTCCAGACAAGCTGAGGCACCTGAGTATCTAAGTCAGAAACGATATTTGATGTGACAAAAGTCAAATATAACATGTATTCATGTGACACATGTTGCATGAGTAGAGAGAGGATGGAAATGGATGACCGATATCGTGCCACGTGTCGAAAATCCAAAGTTTGGGGACATAGATGTCATTTTTTAATTGTAAATGATAATAGGATAAAACTGAAATAGTGACCTTCTCCAAATTAAAAGAACAAAACAAATGGGCAGTGGGAAAAATGAGGATGCAAGGGCCGAAATGGCGATATTTTGCAGAGAGATGAGTAGCTTCTTCAAGATCCCTACAATCCACCGTCGGGAATTCTCCTGAAAGTGAAGAAAGTCGCCTACCCATGAGGGCAACGCAGGGTCAGTTTTCTTGCAGCTTGACAAACTCCGTGAGGTAGGGTTTTATCCTACTTGAAGCACACTTTATTGTATGCTTGCAAAGTGTTTCGCTGAGTCGGTACCTCTAACGACTGCTTGACTCAGGTCACAAATCTTGAACCGAGGTGTGGAAACTTCTTTGTTCCATTTGGACAGCCTTCATGATTGTCCACCGGACTGCCTGGGGTGCCTAATGGTATAATTTATGTCATAAATTGCCATGGTACAAGGGAGGCCGTGAATGGCCATGGAATTCTGTGTTCAGTGGAACTCGTAAGACCCGAGAAATTCTAATTTTGGAAAATGGTAAAATAGTAATTTCGGGTCAAAAACTGAATTTATTCTCTAGATCTCTCGATGATCAAACGACTTCACCGTTGAATCGCCTCACGAAATCTAGCTAGCACGCCGACTTCGTTTAATTCCGAGACAAATAAGTTGGCACATTTTTTCGAGGCATCATGTCTCGGTGCCAGAAAACGATTTAGATGCGACGAAAGTCACATATAACATGTACTCATGTGCCAAGGTAGCATGAGTAGAGAATGATGAAATGGACGGCCGAGATAGTGCCGAGTGTCAAAACTGGGAAAAGGGAACATAATTGCATTGGGATTTGTTTTAAATGAAGAAAAGACAAAATAGGGAATATGTTGTCTTCTCCCAAATTATATGACCAAAACGGGCAGAAGGGGAGGGCTGACAGAGGAGTAGATTTTTCCATTTTTAGAGAGAGAGCCACTTCTAAGTTTCACAACCACCATTGAAAGTTTTCGGTAAGAAGGAAAGCCGTCTACACGAGAGGCCTAACAAGGCAGACTGATTTGAGGAGTTTTGACAAACTCCGCGGGAGGTAGGGGTTTCATCCTACGGAGTTTTACACTTTATTTAAGTGTATTTATGATGCTTGAGTTGGATTGGAGGCCGTGAGTGGTCGTTGGATCTGGCCCCAAATTCAATCAATTGTTTGAATTTATTGAGACCAATTTGTGAAATTAGTGACCGTGAAGGGCTGTTACGGACTGTTATGGTTTCATGTGTGATAATTTATTGAATAAATTATGTGTTGGTTTGTATAAGGCCGGAAATGGCCGTGAAATTCGGGTTCTTAGGATTGGTGATTTGCCGTGAATAAAGAATCGAGGGTTTCACTATTCTCGAGAATAGCGTTCACAAAATACCTTGAAATAATGCTTGTCTCGGCGATCTCAAGTCGAACTATTGCTCGTGCCTGGATCAATAGCCCACAAGTGAGCTAAATTTGGTGTATGGAAATATAACACACAATATGATTGTGCGGATTTAAATTATGAATATATGCATAATATATATTCTGCATGTGTTATGTAATTGAAATGGAATTGGCATCATGCATTCCATATGCACTGGGGCACCCTAGGACGATAGGAGTGAGTGCATGAGGTAATTCTTGAGAGAATGGTTCGGAGGGTTGTCAAAAAAAATAATGAATATCGGAGGGTAGTCCAAATAAAATATCAATCGTCGGAGTCGGCCCAATTGATATACATCGAGAGGCCCACACATAATATCAATCAGTCGGAGTTCGCACTAATTGGATATGAGTATATCTGGAGGGTTGTCCACAAATAAAAACTAAGGTCACTCTGGGCTTAGGCAGTGTGAGTGAGTCGGGAGGACTCGATATGAGATGACCAGGCTTAGACATTCAAGTAGATCACGCATTTTCTTGAATGTGTGCTTATTTCGGGAGCATCGCATATGCACTAGGTGGAGAGCAGCCCACTTGGGGTGATTCCACTACTACATTAGCTCACTCTCATCGAGGATACTTATTTACAGGTACTACGGAGCTACGGTGTGAGGAGACGCTTCATCATAGAGTGTCGCTTGTATTGAGTGTTTGAAATTGCTTTGATGGGTTTTGGTATGTATTAGAATGTTTTTTTTTCCATTTTAATATATGTGTCAGAGCAAGAGTAGATCATTAACTCCTTATAACTATGATATATATTGGGATGTTTTATGATATTGGTTTTAGGCCCAAGTGGCCGTTTACCTTACGTGTTGGATTATATTGATAAAGTTGGGATATATGTTGTGAGTATAATGCAAATCTGAGAATACTTTACTCCTAAGATAGTTGTATACTGTGTGGTCACAGGTATATCAGGGACACATGTTATATACAGGTGTTGTATTTGGGTAGAGCTCCCTGTACAAATGAGACTCCCGTCCCGATTTTCATGAGCATGCTGGCAACCCGACATTCACGAGCGTTTCACATGGGGCTGACGGTAAATTCACCTTAGACCCCCGGGGCTGGGGGCGCAACTGCATCGAGCTTAGGCATACGAATACCAGGGCTTCTGGGGAAACTTAAGGTCATAGTCTTTAAGAGATAAGAGCATCACCATTTGGTGGCTTGATGTTAGAGTTAGGTATGTGGGTACCTAGACAATCACGGGACAGGATTAGAACACTGCATGCATGTGTTTTTTGTAGGTGATTGCTCGAGGATGATGTGTAATCATGTGAATGTTTGATGAATGGTGTGTATACCATGTTGTATGTGTTATGATTGTTTGTGTGCTTAGTAATTAGCACATAGGAAAACAAGTGATGTGTTTGAAAATTTTAGGGTTTCCATGTTGTGTAAACTGAACAAGAAAATAAATTTTAAGCATATTGTGGGGATCGAAATATAACATGGGGGATTTTTATATAATATGGGGGATTTTACGTAACATGGGGGATTCTTATATAGTATGGGGGCTTCTCATATAGTGATCCCCGCTGATTCGACCACCCTGACATTTGGCCCGCTAAAAAGAAAAATAAATTACTCGACTTCCGACTCACCTGAACAGATTTCTTTGATAGAATTCTATATAACACGGGGGATTTTATATAATATGGGATTTCACTTAACATGGGGATTCTTATATAGTATGGGATCTCATAGTGATCCCCGCGATTCAAATTCGAATCGACATGGTTCCGTTTAAAAGAAAAAGAAATTACTGATTTCACCACCAAAAAGAATGAATTCTTCATAGGGATTCTTATATAACTTGGGGGATTCTTATATAGTATGGGGGATTCTAACATAGTATTGGGGATTCTAACATAGTATAGGGGATTATTATGCAGCATGGGGAAAAATTGTATTGCAAGGGAAATGAAAGTGTATTACAATAGAGAAAATTGAAGGTAACATGTGAGACCGGCCGGGCGGCCTATGCGATGGTTATCGGGCCAAATTTAAAATCACCCGACCTACTCACCCGCTGACTCGCATCGTTTGAGTCACCAGTAGAACACCGTTCATGAACCCTAGCTCATGAACACCGCTCATCGCAAAGTTTCAAATTTTTTTTAATTAAATAAAATAAAATCAAATAAAATTAGACAAAATTTAAAAATAAAATTTTCAAAATGAAATTTTTGTCGATAAAAATGTTTTCAAGGTAACTGATTGCCTTGCATTACCTGTAAATGCAAGGATAATGAGTATACACTGATTTATGTGTATGAATAATGTTTCGAGGCTGTGTTTATACCTTCGAGATATTGTATTAAGGTTTAACTTGCCATTGAATTGTATAGATGGCCAGTCGAGTACGAGGACGTAGAGGGCGTCCACGGGGTACTGGTCAGGCACCACCAGTGTTTGATCAACAGGCTTTTAGCTGAGGCTGTAGGTATTATGGCGACTGCTATAGCACAGCCGGGTGCAGAGAGGTAGTCGTGGGAGGTCCCACAACCTCCAGCGAAAGCATCATCCTCCGACATCTGGCAGGGGAGGAGATCCGACCGTAAGTGCACTATCAATTCATACGCATCAAGAAAGTGTTATAGGCTGGGTGGAGATTACCTCCGACACTACCAGATTGTGACTAGCCGTGTTCCAGCTAGAGAGTCAGGCCCAAATATGGTGGAAATGGGCAAGGACCTATAGAGATCTTGGAGGAGCCTTGTAGGTGAGTTCTCCCCTAGGGATTAGGGCGAGCAAGAATAAGGATGATATGTCGAGGTTGCGAGTTGGAGATCTCGGGGACTCTACTCATAGTAGACCTGAAGATCATGGATATGTCATAGTTCGATGTCATCCTAGGATGGATCACTGAAGAAGCCACAGGTCGCACATTGTGAGCGCAGAGGACACCGCTACACGCATGACTCCGCACTGTGTGGTATTCGTGGGGACAAGATGACATTTTGCCCCAAATGCATACGAGTCCAAGTGTTAGGACAAGCAGCGCAGCTATTAGCTTAGCCTTACCCTAGAGGACAAGAAGAGACTAGACTTAGATCTACCTCGAGTAGTGTTCCAATATGTGGTTGTTTTTTTTTACAGATGAACTACCTGGACTACCTCCACAGAGGGTGGGGTAGACTTCTAGACGAAGCTTCAGCACCTTGGTGCTTCACCCATCCCATGACTCATGGATGGCGCTGAGTTATTAGATCCCCAGAGTCCAAACACAGAGTTACCGGGACAAGGAGTTCATTAGATCAGCACTTCACCAATGGGCGTCCGTTTCTATTTCAAGGGCAGTTAAGGACAAGACCCTTCGATCGTGCATTGACAATGGCGCTGAACAGATTATGAATAAGAACTTCCATACGGTGATCACTCAGATTTATATTTCAGACGATCAAGGAAAAGCAGTCTACTCCAAGATAGACCTTCACACCGGTTACCATCAATCGAGGGTTGTGGAGACGATATCCTTAATGGCAAGCAGACGCTGCTACGGCACTTTGAGCTTTACAAGGATGTCTTTTGATTGACGAATGCGCCAGCAAGATTCATAGACCTCATGCATAGGGTATTCCAAATTTATCTAGATCGCCTTGTCGTACTGCGGATGACATTTCCTCGACCTAATTCCCGAGCGGTTAGCGAGTATCACTGAGGATCGCGCGCTTGTTTAGAGACCATTGTAGATATACGCCTAGTTCGTAAGTGCGAAATTTGGCTTATCGAGGTAAGATTTTTTGGGACACATGAGGCCAGATCAGCGTGTCGCGGGACTAGAGAAGGTTGAGGTCGTGATGAGTCGAGAGACCAGAACAATCTCTAGACACGAAGCTTCTCGGGACTGGCCGTATTACAAGAGATTCGAGAATGGGCCGGGTTGTCCATTCGAGCGTGATTGTAGGATTTCACCTACTGGACTGACTCCATGGTCAGATGGCCCGACCATAGAGAGAGATTGAGGATGCTCTGAGCACTCGGATGCGTGTTGGTAGCAAAGAGGGGGAGATCAACCTTCTCTAGTTCCGTGGAAGAGGCGTAAGACCATTCACACGAGTTTCAAGACTAGGGCTAGGATTGCATGTGAGACGATTGTCCCAGAGACAGGATCCTAGGCTTTGGGACAAACAAGAACGCTTAGTTGTAGAACATGAGAGAGTTATGGTTCATTCCCACACCCCAAGACGTGGTCGAGGAACCAGCCGCTTCAAGTGCCATACAAGCACCCTAGTAGCAATGTGATAGGCTCGAGGCCACAGCGGTGGGTAAAAGCTACATCGACCAGCTGCACGGAAGCGTAGTGGACCTTAGGGTGGTAGACCTATCGTCATTGATCACGCTCGACATTTATGAGTTAACACCATCGGGTCATCGCACTGGACCCAATGTTGTCATACCCGACACCCGCCAGATTTGGGCTAGAGGTTATACCTTAGAGAAGCCGTATAGATGTTCTTCCTAGGTGTAGGGTGAGCTGGACTCCGATAGGTCGATTATGAGTAAGGAATCTCCGAGATTCTACCATGGTAACCTGGATCAAGTGTCACAAGATGGTATTATCAAGGTTTCTGTGTGCACTGCATATTCTACGAGTCGGGTGTAGGTGCACGGTATGGTCATTCACCACTCTTGGTGAGTGGGGGTTGAGTTTGTCTTTAGGACTACATCCAATGAAGACTCATAGTTCGATTCAGGAATTATAAGAGGCTCGAAGTGTAAGCCGAAGAGTTATGTTAATTGAGATGAAAACACACGGTCAGGTTATCACGTAGACTTAGAGTTGGAGTGGGATAGAGTCAGAGGACTCAGATTTGTATACCCCTTCGCAATCGCATTAGTGCTGGTTGAGCCGGTAGGGGCTCAGTATATGGATGTCATACATGACATGGACTAAAGCTGACACCATTGGATTGTCGTATCAGGACTTTCAAGGTCGGTGTTTACACACAAAGTAAGGGTTGTGTAGGGTTACACGTTGTGTGGATTATATACAAGTGTTAGAGGACACGCTACGAGCATACGTCCTGGGTCATAAGGGTAGAGGATCAATTGCCCTTAGTGGAATTCGCCTACAATAATAGTTATCAGGCGAGTATACGAATGGCACCATATGAGGCATTGGCTGGCGCCAGATCACCGTTATCGTTGGACCGAGCGGAGAGAGCTCCATCATCGGGTCCCGATATGATTAGGACACCTCCGAGAAGGTGAGCTTGATACGACAATGCCTTTCACGCCGCTTCTCTGAAAGAACTGGCGTGATGCACGACGCCGACCTCTAGAGTTCAAGGTTGGGATCACGCTTTAGCCATGATGCCAAGCAGAGGAGCCGGGTCGTTCTGCGCAGCTATCGCTAAGATTCACTGGCCTTTCGAGATACTTGAGAGGATAGGCGCTGTGAAGGCACGGTTGGTTTACCGCCCAAAGATGTCGTGTCCACGAGGTGTTTCACATCTCCATGTTCCGTAAGAATACGCCAGATCCAGCTCATGTAGTGGATTGAGGACAGATTGAGGTCGACACAGATGGGACCTTGGTGCGGACCGCGATGTATTTTGATAGTCGCGATCAGGTTTTGCAACGCAAGACCATGAGGCTAGTGTAGAGTGCTATGGCGGCACTATGGAGTGGAGGAGTCAACGGAGCGATGACACGATATACACATATCCCTCTGTTTAGGGATGAAGGCAATGAGTTTAGCCGTTTATCAATTAAATGATGAGTTACATGCATGGTAGAGTGCACATTGCATATGCATGTGAGTACAGTGATTATCTCCGACTGGGGATCTAAATTCCTTTGCGAGGGGTGAGAATAAGACCCGAGAATTCCAATTTTTGGAAAAGGGTAAAATCGTAATGTGCAAAAAATCTCAAATCTATTCTCTGATCTCGGATGACCCAAACACCCATTGAATCGCCTCAGAAATCTGGCCAAGACGTCGAATTTCATCACTCGACACAGCCGAGTTGGCACGCCGAGGCACGCTGCTCGCGCCGAAACGATTTTTAGGTGCGACGAAAGTCACATATAACATGTACTCATGCGCGCGCGGCATGAGTAGAAGGATGAAAATACTTGGCCGTAGATATTACCGAAGTATCAAACTGAAAATGCATATAATTGGCATTTTGGGATTTGTTTTAAATGAAGAAAAAAGACAAAATAGGGAACAAGGTCAGCTTTCCCCCAAATTAAAAGTGACAAAAACGGGCGTAAGGGGGAGGGCTGAAAGGGAGCGTGATTTTTTTGATTTTATTTTTAGAGAGAGAGCCACTTCTCTCTAAGTTTCCGACAAATCCGACCGTCGAAAGTTTTCGGGGCAAGAAGGAAAGCTGCTCTACGCGGAGAGGCTTATGCGTAGCACTGATTTATGAGTTTTAACAACCCGTGAGGTAGGGTTTCATCCTACTTGAGTTTTACACTTTATTTAAGTGTATTTATGATGTTTGAGTTGATTGAGGCTGTGAGTGGCCGTTTGATCGGTCCCAAATCTTGGGACCTAATTTTTTGAATTTATTGAAACCCATTTATGAAATCAATGACCGTGAGGGGATGTTACGGACTGTTATGGTTTCATGTGTGATAATTTATTGAATAAATTATGTGTTGGTTTGTATAAGGCCGAAAATGGCCGTGAAATTCGGATTCACTAAGTGAACTTAGGATCGTGATTCATCGTGAATAGTAACAGATAATAATATTCCCGAGAATAAAGTTCAAAAAATAATTTTTAGAAATAATGTGTTTGGTCGAAAAGTGATCTCAAGAATTGCTCTGTTTGATCAATAGCTCTGTGTTGAGCCAATCTCCTAAAAGAAATGTAAATTGTAGACACATGATTGTGTGATTTAAATTATGTAAATATATGCATGATTATATATTTGTATGTTATAGAATTGAAATGGAATTGGCATCATGCATTCCATATGCACTGGGCACCAAAGACGACAGAGGAGTGCATGAGGTAATTCTTGAGAGAGGGTTGTCAAAAAATAATGAATACTCCGAGGGTAATCCAAATAAAAGTTGACTTGATCATTTTAGCTCGCCAATTCGATATACATCAAGGGTAGTCCACACATAATATTAATCGCTTGAGTCTCAACTGATATATATATCTAGGGTTGTCCACAAATAAAACTAAGGTTCCTATCGTGGCTTAGGCGTGTGTGAGGGAGCCCAGAAGTACTCAGATATGATGACTGCCAGACATTCAAGTAGATCATGCATTTGTCAATGTGTGTTTATTTTTGAGCATTGCATATGCACTTAGGTGAGAGTAGCCCACTTGGGTGATTCCACTAATGAGCATTTTGCTCACCTGTCGAGATACCATTTTTGGCTGTGCACAGTGGAGCTGCAAGTGAGGAGACGCTTCATCATGCAGGCCATTTAGAAGAAAGTTTTAATGTGGCTTTCATGGTTTTGTACGTATTAGAATGTTTTTTTTCATTTCCTAATATATGTTGTATAAGAGTAGATCATTAACTCTTGCAACTATGATATATAGTTGATGTTTTATGAGTATTGGTTATAGGCCCAAGTGGCCGTTACTAATGGTTTGGATTATATCGATAGTCAGATATATGTCGTAGAGTATAATGCAGGGGCCTAAGAGGTCATTTTTACTCGATATAGTTGTATATGAGACCCTGTGTGGTCATTGTGCATATTGGGACATGTTATATACGTGTCAGATTTGGGTAGAGCTCCTGCATGCTGAGACTCCGGCTCGATTTTCATGAGGCGCCCTGAACCCACATTCACTGAAGTGTTTCTGCTGATCGTGGTCCACTCACCTCGGCTTTAAATAACAAAGAACCGATGTTTGGTAGTGGCTCAACAAGAACTCGAGGGTTTTGATCACTCATGTGAATAGTATTCACAAAAATATTTTCAAGTGAGAAAATGTGATGGTCGAAGAATTCAAATCAATTGTCAGGATTACACTAGCCCATGAGCTAATTTTTTGGTGTAATGGATTGAGAATTCACATAACATGCTTTTGTGTGATTTAATTTATGTAAATATACTTACGAATATTTCATAATGCTGTTATATAAATCACATGAAATGGCATAATGTGCATTTCATATAATCTGTGGTAACTCGGGAATTGTGTGCATGACATGAATTTTATAGAAAACAAAATGGTTGCAAAGGAATTTCATGCAGATGATTTTCCAAAGAATTTATGTCGGGAGATGGTCCCTGCCAATTACACGCCTGGAGAGCCCATGTATCGTTTGGAAGGTCTCTCCACCACATCTCGGTCTCTGAGGGTAGTCCCATATTTTTACCGACACTTGGTGAGTATATTTCAAAATAACAAGTTTTGTTTTGAATGATGTTTTCTCATATATGTTTGTGGGGCAAGTGTGAGGAGTCTGGTGAGGACTCTGGAACGAGTCGGATAATTTAGATACTGGCAGATCACGAATTGTTTGAATGTGTGTTTACATGTGGATCATCGATATGCACTTAGCGGAGTAGTAACCTATTTATGTGACTGTCGACTGGCGATACTACCCCTCTCTGCGATATTATTTTCGCACAAGTGAGCGTTCGAGGAGACGGTTCATCCTAGAGGCCGATTTAGAAGAAAGCCAGGTTGTGGCTTTGGTTTTGTTATGTACACATGTATTAGAACTCTATAAGTTTGATATATGATGTACAAGGATAATTTATTACCTCTTGAAACTACTGTATATAGTTGGGATTTATTTGGATAAGTATTGGTTTATGGGCCCAAGTGGCCGTTTTTACTCATTTATATGTCTTCTGATGTTGATTTGGACAGGTTTTGTATTTGCATAGCTCTTCGCACAAAAGGAGATCATCGATTTTCGAACGCTGCTGGTTTTACCCGACGCTCACGTATATTCCGCAGACGCTGACAATATCAACTTATCAACCCTGGCTTTGGGGCCACATTATCATGTTTATTTGGACTTATCTTTTCATATAACTACTTTTGATAAAAATTATGTGTATTTTGAAATAGCTTATAAAATAAGCGACCTTCCATAAGCCTATTTTATTATTTCAATAAGTCACAAGAAGCTTATAAAAAACTTATACGTAAACCTAAAATTGATCATCTATAAAACTATCATTTTGACAAATTATAAAAATTATGAAAATAGAAAATAAATTTTTGGAAAAATTATGTAAAAATATAAAAAATCCAAAATAATGAAAAAATAAAACAAATTCAAAAATAGGAAAAAATTTAGAAAATAATGAAACAAATAGAAAACAAATTACAAATGTGATAAAAATAAGTAAACCTTTGAAAAATTATATAAATAATAGGAAAAAATTATATTGATGATAGAGAGAATAATATTGATGATGATTTTCTTGCTTTAGAATTTGATGTAGATCCATGAGTGTTTTATTTTGGTTTTGAACTTATACTTGTTATGATAAGAAACATTAATGATATTTGTTATTTTGTTTTGGAAATGTTTGTAATGATGGGAAGTATTTGATATTTATGTTTTATGTTTTTTACTTTATTGTATTTTATTATTAGATAAAAACTATATACAATATTTAGTAAGATATATAATTTTTATTTATATTCAAGATGTATCACTTAAAAACATGCGACGCGTGCCTACGCCTCATAGTCCAAGAGTAGCTTTTTACATTTCAAAGGCATCTTTAAATAATTCATGAATATAATACACCACATTCCAATTTATGTAAAATCTCAAATATTTTAATAAAAAAAACTATAATGTTTAGTTTTTATAATATCTTTGATGATATGAAACAAAGTGTAGCATGGTAGAATGATTCATTAACTATTTTTTATATCTGTAGATTACATTTGAATGATAAATGCTTTAGTATATACGAATATTTACTTTATTTTAAATTTTTATCATGGTTTCATGATATATATATATATATATATATATATATATATATATATATATATATATATATATATAATGATATTTATAATGAATATTTACTTTTATTTTTTTATAATATTAATTTTAAGTTCTTTTAATTTTTTTATATAAGACAGAATGCTTATTTATTTATATATATATATATATATATATTTATACTTATTTACTTTATTTTTTATAATATTAATTTTTAAGTTTTAATTTTTTTAATTAAGACAAATGCTTATTTATTCAAACACTTCAATTTTATAAGCTTTATGAAATGATTTTCAGATACCACAGGGCAAGCCGTAGTAGTGCACCCGAACACTTTAAAATAATACATAAAGGCTTAAAATATGAATAAAACATAAATCTATGTTTTTAAGAGAGATAAACTTCATAGATTATGGGTGGAAATTAGTATCCATGTGTTTGCTTGGATTGCAGTCAATATAAAAGCATTTCATTGTATTCGCTAACCCAAACAATACATGAATAATAATCAGGTCAAAAATAACAAATTAAAATACGACCCAATTATTAATTGGGTAACACCACACGACACATATAACTCGTTTATTAATTTGGTCATTTAAAATAATATGAATTATAGCTAACACAACAATATGTAACACATAACCTATTAAATGTGTCAATATAAAGGCATTTCATTATATTTGCTAACCCAAACACTACATGAATAATAATCGGGTCAAAAATAACAAATTAAAATACGATCCAATTATTAATTGGGTAACACCACATGACACATATAACTTGTTTATTAATTTGGTCATTTAAAATAACATGAATTATAGCTAACACAACAATATGTAACACATAACCCATTAAATGAGTTAATTCAGATTAAATATTAATTGGTATAATAAAACAGGTTAATTTCGTGTTAAGCATATTGACACGAATATAACTTGTTTATTTAATGGGTTATCATTTGATCAATGATTTTGACTCAAATATCGACATACTCACACCAAACATGCACAAAACATATCCGGTTCATATCATGTTCATATGTTGTGTCAAATTTTGCCAAGTATATTATAGACTACATTCTAAGAAAAAAAAAATGGTTTATATTCTTATGTTTTGCTTCTGTAATGTCATAAATTACCTAAACTCAATTAGGCATTATAATGTAATTGTAATTATTTAATTTTATAAGGTTATATAGACTACGGTATGCTTTAAATAAAGATGCAACCATGGTCGAATATTATATAATTTTGATAGTTTAAATATTTTGTATGAATGCATTTAAAAACTCTATCCGTTGAATAAATGCATTGTACATTGGATAATTAATATGTATAAAATTATAAGAGGGTCCTCATCAAGATGTTTAATTTCCAAATTTATATATTTTTATAGAATAAAGACCCTATGTTTCAAATTTGAACGATCTTAATAAACCATTTTAGGATTTTCAAGGGAATAATTTTTTTCTTACTTTATGTTTAAAAAAAACAAACGGGTGACTCAACTCAAATGAATAAATACAAATTAAAATTTCAGATAAATATAAATCAATTTTAAAATAATAAATAATTTATAAAATATAAATTAAATTGAATAAAAATGAAAAATTAGGTTTAAAGTCAAATTATGTGACCAAACTCATATATCTCAATTCCCTGAATTGAAATAACTAATTTTAGAAACATTAGTTTTTATAAAGATTAAATATTGATTACTTTTATAAATAAAAACAATTTGGTATTTAAGTTAGCGGACTTTTATTGAAGTTTTGATTTTAAAATTTGTTTTTAAATATTCTTTCTCTGGATGTTGATGTCCAAATTATTTTTTATAAGGATAGATATATTTGACTACACTATCTCCTTTTTGGGGAGCAAGATCTCTCCTCCCATTTTTCAAAGACCGCCAATTTCTCCCACCCTTTTCACATCATCACCCTCTAGAATTTTTGAATCTACTATGCTCTCTCATTCCCAAATTCCTCCGCCCACCACATGTGACGCCCATGGACACTGTAATGCCCGGTGACCCGACGCTCATTTAAAATCTGGCAGTCTCCTTGTACCTGGGAGCCTCTACCCAAATACAATACTTGGTATAAAACTCCGCATTTCATTCTCGGTCCCAAATGAAATTCAATATATGCAAGGAGAGCATCCAATACCTACCACTGGCCCATAAACAAGATCAATATACATACCAATCATGAGTCCAACTATATATCCAATAGTTACAAGAGAGGTAATCAATTCTCCTTATACACATAATAAAATTCTAACATTCTAATACATGTATACACCACGAACTGCAGCCACAATCCGCTTCTAAACTCAAATTTGGGATCGAGCCGTCCCTCGCACGCCCCCGCACCGGTGAAAAAGGGGGGGTCCCACGACGGTGAGCTAATGCTCGGCAGAGGAGAATCGACTCACGGGCTACTCACCACCTAAGTGCAAGGCAATGTTCCACCCTTAAACACACATTCAAGCAAATGCATGATCCTACTTGAATGTCTACATGACCAACTCGCATCCCGAGCTCCTCACCGACTCCCTCACACTCGCCCAAGCCCCGATGAAGAATATTATAATATTTGTTCAGGGACAACCCTCCGATGTGTATATACCAATTGGGCCGTCTCCGACGATTGATATATTATTTGTTTAGGACTACCTTCGATGAGAATATCAATCGGGTCGCTCCGACGATTGATATTACACTGTTTGTGGGACTACCATGAATACGCACCACCGCTCCGACGATTAATATATTTAATTTGGACTACCCTCCGATAATTAATATTTTTAGACAACCCTCCGAACCATTTTCTCTAGACTCGTCTCATGCACTAACTCCTATAGTCCTAGGATGTCCCAGTGCATATGGAATGCATGTATGCCAATTCCAATACAGTCTAATTCACAGGTAAATATATAAACATGCATATATTTACAAAAATTTAATTCACACAATCATGTCATGTAAATTCTCATTTCATACATCAAAATTCGCCTACTACACGATCAAACACGAGCAATTTAATTTAAACTACTCCTCATCAAACACATATTTTCACAAAAATATATTTTCAGAACACTGCTTCAGAATAGTGAAACCCTACATTATTCCCGAAAAATCACAAATCAATACCACTTAGTGAACCCGCACCACTCGCCATTCCCTACTTCAATGCATATCGGGCAAACATTTAATGCACAAATTCATCACAAATGCACCCAAATGTACTGCATCTAATAACACTCCACGCCTCCACTTAACCCCAAAATTATATCAATTCATTCCAAGGTCTGGGATCGATCGACCGCCCTCACCCGCTCATCTCGACCCAAACATCGACAAAACACTTAAAATGGGAATAAAACTCAGCAGGGGAGAACCCCACCTTCTGAGTTTGTCAAAACTCACAAAACCGGAGTCCACGCGCAGCCGCTCACGTAGAACGCCTTTCCTCTCGCCCGAAGACCGACGATCGGATGAAACGCAAATCTGCAGAGAAGCCGAGACCTTCCTCTCTAAAACCACCATTTTCGCTTTCTCCCTTGCTACATCCTACCTTTCATTTCACGCTTGCTTCTTTTTAAATTCCAGAGGAGATGAAGACTATTCACTATTTCGTTTCTCGTGACTTAAATCAAACTTAAAATGACCATTTTGTCTATTCTTTTACCGCTTGATGATTCGTGACTATCTCTACTCTTCCATTTTCATCATTTCAATTACTCATACCACCCATGGTATATGAGTACATGTTATATGTGACTTCGTCCCATCGAAAATCATTTACTAAGACCAAACACGATGCCCTGAAACGTGTCGACTCCGACCGGGTTCTAATTCGACGAATTTACGTGCTAGCTAGATTGAAAATTCCATTCCAACTAAGGCAATCCAATCCATTTCGTCATCCAAGATCTGAAGAATAAATTCACAGTTTTTAGAAATTACAATTTTATGTCGAAATTCGATTTTGCCACTTTTTCAAGAAATTGATTTCTCGGGTCTTACATTCTCCCACTCCCTTAAGCAATTTCGTCGAAATTTAGAGACAATCATATTCTCCGCATGCTTATAACGTGCATACCTTGCATGTAAACTAGGTCATTTAAATGCTAACGACCCCAAACCACGTGCCTTCGTCCTAAGCGAGAGGGATAGGTGGCCGCATCGTCCTCACGCTCCCACGTTGACTCCTCACCGTAATTACTCACTAGACTCACGGTCTTGCATTGCAAAACCTAATGTATTATCAACAATTTCTTGGTCCTCCTCGGTCCCATCCGTGTCAGCCTTCGTCATCCCCGATCCACCACATGGTGGATCTGAACATGCCAGGAGCATATTACAGGAGACATAGGATACACCTCATGGACACTGACATGCTCGGCGATGCATGCCGTCACATAGCAGTGTCACTCCCTCGAGTATCTCGAAGGACCAGTAAACCTCGGCAGCTAAGCTTCCGGCCGCGTTGAAATCCTCTCTTAGGCATCTGAAAACGTGATCCTGACCACCTCGAACTCCTGGGGCCGACATCGCATCCCTCGCTGAAACTCTATACGCCGGCTCTGTAGTCGAGAAACAGCTTTCTTATCAAGCTCCACCCTCTGGAGGTGTCTCTAGTCTCGAGGGACCGTGATGAGGCTCTCTTCACCTCGATCCAACCCTAACGGTGACCTACACTGGCCTCCGTACAATCTTTCCATTCGGTGCATCTATATATACTTTGATCTTTATTGACGGCGAATTTACTAAAGATTGTTGCTCTTCACCTTATGATCGAGGATGGCGTGCTCGCGGCATGTCCTCTAACACACATCATATAAATCGCCACCCATAACTTCCCGACCCTTGCCCGGTGTATAAACTCTAACCCAGATGCAAATCGCTGACAATCAGTAGATCCAACCCCTGATTATGTCTTGAATGACATCCATATCTGAGCCCTTGCCAGAGCCTAACAACACCGATGTAATTTTGTGGAATTATCCAAACCTCGAGTCACTCCAGGCTCTATCACTTAACTCTAAGTTTACGTGATAACCCGGTAGGTATGTTTTCTCTCGAGTCACTCGACTCTTATCCCACTAAACTCCTAAGTCTATGTGATACTTGACCGTGTGTTTTCATTTGAGCGACACCAATTCTTCGGCTTACACTTGAGGCACATTACATTCTCAAATTAGGACCTCTCTGGGTCTCTTACACCTAACTCTAGGATTCTCACTGAGGATTTGAGCCCTTTTGCTGGACCACCTCTGGTACTCGTCATTTCTGAATCGAATTAGAGTCTTCATTGAGCGTGATCTGAACAAACTCGACCCTCGCTCGCTGAAGTGGTGAATGGCAGTGCAAGTGCACCCACATGACTCGTAGCGATGTTACAGTCACACGAGCGCGTGTCTCATCTTTGTGACACCCTATCTAGGGGTCCACATTGAAAGCCCCGGGAATCTTGAATCTCTCGCTCTTGGCAATCCCGACCTGTCAATTCGACTCTCCTTCTCATCCCTAGGGAAGAGACATCTATACTGGCTATACAGGCCTTAACCTCTAAGCCCAAATCCAATGTCGTGTGGAGGTGTAATGCTTGGATGGAGTCCCATTGCGATAACCCGATAAGAACATGTCATCTCATCATGTCAATCGACATCATCAACCCAATGATCACCACCTGAGATCCTCTAACTACATTGCCTTGACTCACGATCTGTCACGACCGACCCGCTCTGACCCCTGCAGCCTCTCGTATTCTTTGGAAGTGCTTGTATAACACCAAGCTGAGAGCCGGTTCCTCGACCAGTTCCTGGGGTGTGGAGGAATGAAGCATGCCTCTCTGTCCTCTGTTGTTGGAATTTGTGTCTTTGTCCCGAAACCACGGGATCCACGTCTCTAGGAATGATCAAATCTCATATTAATTTGTCGTGAAATAACATATCACACCTTACTGCTGACTAACCGCCTAATCCTGGCCCTGGTCTTGAAACTCATGAAGCGAGTGTTTCACATAGAACTTAGAAGAAAGCGAGTCTCCCTCTTGCTACCAACACCCATATCAAGTGTTTCCAAGTATGCTCAATCTCTCTCTCTGCAATAGTCGGAGACCTTCAACCACGCTAGGTCATGTCCCGTAGTGAAATCATAATTTTGCCACAGAATGGACAACCGGCCCATTCTGAATCTCCGTAATACCCGATCCCGAAAACTACGTATCTCGAAGATTGACATTACATCTCCAAACTGCATCAACCTCAACCTTCTCTGGGTGTGCGACACTCACCAGTTTTAACACCACGTGTCCCAATCTCCTCGATAAACAAAACTTGCATGCGGGCAGCGTACAAGCGATGGACCTCTCGGTAGCGTAACACAATCCTCAGTGATACTCATGCTCCCGCTCGGCGGGAGTAGATCAAATGTCATCCACGAAGACTACGACAAATGGTCTAAGGCTAGTTTAGGAACACCTGTGCATGAGTCCCATGAATGCTGTTAAGCGCATTCGTCAATCCCAGCATCACCCAGTAAGCTCAAAGTGCCCTGCAAGTCTGTGGCTGTCTGGGGATATCTGTCTCCACAACCCTTGTGATGGCGCGGGTGAAATTACATCTGGAGTGAACTCGCTCCTCTCATTGGTCGAATAAATCATCAATCTCTCGATGAGTGAGATTGCGGATGTAACGAGGTTCAGCATGAAGTAATCAGTACCGCAGTCAGAGGGTCTGTCCTTCTTCTTAGAAAACAGAACTGGAGCGCCCCATGGTGAAGTGCTCCGAGAGGTCTAATGAACCCCTTGTCCAATAGCTCCTGTAACTTAACTCTGAGTTCACCGCGGCTCAAACTGCGGTAACATCCTATGCAGGGTGTAGGGATGGGTGGAATACTAGGGTGTAACTCGATGCGAAGTCACAAAAGCCTATGTGAGTGATCGGGTAGCTCATGGAAAAACATCCACATACTCACACGTGAGGTAGATAAAGTCGGTCTGCCATAGATCACTCTGGGATTGAAGGCTCTCTATTGTCCTTCTTGTCCACATTCATGGACTATTATCTTTGTTTGGGCGAAATGTCATGCTTGTCCCCTGAAATACCACCACAGTCACGATCTGCGCGTGTAGGCGGTAACCCTCCTAAACTCCTGATAGATGTGATCTGTGGTATGCGTGATCAATACGAGGATGACATCGAACTGACATTCCATGATGCTCGGGTCCATTTGCGATAGAGTCCGAGATCTCTTCGCAACCTCATTTCCTCATTCTGTTCTGCGCACTGAACCTTCCACAGGAGACTCACGTCTGATAGGCTCCCTCTAAGGTCTCTAGAGTCCTTGCCCATTCCACCATATTTGGGCCTCATTCTCTACTTCGACCTTGACTAGTCTAATAAGTTGGCGTGGAGGTAATCTCTCTTTCCATGCTCTCAATTCATAGACAATGGTCTACCATCGGATCTCGAAGAATGTCACCGAGGATGATACGCTAAACCTACGGGTTGTTGGATCTTCTGTTTACACCACTATGACTGCTCACGACCATGAGTCTTTGCAGCCACTCTGACCTCGGTAAGAGCATATCAATGCGGTGTCGGCCGGTACCATGGGCGCCCTCGATCCTCGTCTCATTGTAGTATCGTGTTCCAATGGCAACCAAAATAATTTAATTTTCATTTCGATTTATTGCTTGATACGCGTATGCCAATAGACTTAACAATAACCATGGTGACCCTTCATTTCACAAAATTGAAAACAAATTCAACCACTCAGTTCATTTATTTCAATAAAATTCAAGTTGTCTTGATTCATTTCATTATCCAATCCCTAGGTCATAGTTCTAACCTTAGCACATTCACCCTTTTCTTATCCCTTTTAGCATTTACACACATTGCATGTAATTCCTCACATAACAATCATGTAATCACAATTCTGATATTAGTTAAATACAATCTACAGTATCTCTAAGGCATAGCCTTGGCTTTGAGACACTAATCGCATAAATCGGTGTATACACATTGTCCTTGCATTTACAAGTAATAGAACGATCAATTTTTCATTTAAAATATTGTTTTCAACAAAAATTTTATTTTCGAAAATTTCATTTTTAAAAATTTTGTCCTATTTTATTTGATTTTATTTTTCAAAAAAAAAAAATTTTTGAAATTAACTATCTGGGTTAGAAGTAGGTCTCCATCTTTGTGCTAGTGCATTCACGCGATTCTTGATTCATAATCTTTTTGTTCCTAGTTCTGCGATACATTTTCACCTTGGCGCTGTGCAGCGCGACGAATTGTTGACCACCTCAAACTTCCCTAGCCGAAGCTCTTTGCAATACAATTCACCGCAGTGAAATAATAACGCCTACCTCTATAGCCTACCTCTATTATTGTGATGCCCAACAACAAGCCACCTTGGCTTACAACACACATGGTGTATTACAATCATGAGTTCCGCTGACTTACTCAGCATGATACAAACTTCCTCATCGCATAGCATTTCGGCCAATCAAACATTACTTTGAGGTTGCAATACAATTGGAACCTTGCATTACAAATTTTTTCACTATAGTTTGAGCGATGGCAAGCAGTTCTTCATCAAAAAAAATTGTATATTCACAAACTACAGAAACACCTTCGAAAAATGATTTTCTTCCCTTCATCATTTTTTGATTTATTACCTCAGAGCCTAAAAAATACTTATCATTTTTTTTCTCCAATACATCCAATGAGTTTATAAAAATTTATTTTCACTCATTTTATTAACTTTACACTATAAAAACTTTGAGAAAATGTTTCTTCTCATCAATTTTTCATTTTCCAACCCTTGAAAACACTAAAAAAATTTTATATGACTATTTTTCTTTTCCATAATACTTAAATAAATTTATAAAATTTGTTTTACTCTAATTTTCTTCAATTTTACAACATAAAACCTTAAAAATCATTTTCTTCGCCTCATAGCCAAATAAATTTATAAAAATTTATTTTCTTTAATTTCTTTTTCCAGTTTTACACTGTAAAACTCCAGATTTTTTTTTTCCATTTAATTCTGGAAATGGTCCTGAATTTCCTCAAAGCCTCTTTATACAACACTAACCCTAGTGTTCAACCTCAAATTATTAGAATTTTGATTTCTTATCGATAAACCAAATAAATTTCTAAAATTTATTTAACTTTTATCTTCGATTTCTTTGGCAAACTCCATTTTGTTTTCCATAATCCTATAACACACTAGTGCTAATCACTAAGCACACATACACAATCTCATCACACAACATGATAAGCATACATTCCACACAATAATTCATCAAATCACTAAAGCTTTGAAGCCTTGTGCATGTAGTGTCTAGTTTTGTCCGTGATTTTCTAGGTAATCTCATACCTACATAACATGAACCACACCTAATTGGTGATGGATACTAAACAGCTCCTAATTGTTCGTATATAAGCTCGATGCAAAATTTGTGGCAGCCCACAGCTGAGTGCGGTGACTACCGTCGACCAGCGGAATGCTACGTAGATGTCGGGTGACCGACATTTCTCTGAAAATCGGGCAGAGTCTCCTTTATCGGGGAGCTCTGCCCAAATACAATATCTTGTATAAAACACCGCATTTGTCCCAAACAGTCCAGTATATGCAATATATATCCAATCAACCACTTGGGCCATAGCGTACTGATATACATACCGATCATGAGTCCAACTATATATCAATAGTTACAAGAAGTGAATCAATTCTCCCTTATACAACACATATTAAAATTCTAACATTCTAATACATGTATACACCAGATCAAATCCACCTGATAGGCTTTTCTTGGCTTCGGCCTCAGGGTGAGTGCGTCTCACAAATGCGCTCACATTTTACTGTAAAAGGGGAGTCACGGCCAGGTGAGCTAATGCTCAGTAGATGTCGACCTAAGTGGGCTACTCACCACCTAAGTGTGCAATGTTCCAATTTAAACACACATTCAAGCAAATGCATGAATCCTCACTTGAATGTCTACATGACCCGACTGGAGATAGAGCCCTCACTGACTCCTCACACTCGCTAAGCCTCGTGCCTTAGAATATTATTATGTTTATTTGTTTGTGGACAACCCTCGGGTATGTATATATATCGTTGGGCGCTCAGGCCGATTGATATATTATTTGTTTGTGGTACCCTCAGATGAATATCAATTGGGCGCTCAGCGGTTGATATTATTAATTACATTGTGGACTACCCTCGATGAATATCAATTGGGCCGCTCAGGCGATTAATATATTTAATTTGGACTACCTCCCGATAATTAATTTTTTTTGAACAACCCCTCAGGAACTTCATTTTTTACTCTAGACTCATCTCATGCACTAACTCCTATAGTCCTAGGATGTCCCAGTGCATATGGAATGCATGTATGCCAATTTCAATACAGTCTAATTCACAGGTAAATATATAAACATGCATATATTTACAAAAATTTAATTCACACCGATCATGTCATGCAAATTCTCATTTCCTTTTACAAAAATTAGCTTCCTTGGGCTGTAGATGGCTCTCCAGAAATTTAATTTAAATCTTTCAAAGCTATGAAACACATATTTTCACAAAAATGGCCACGAGAACACTTGTTTCGGGAATAATTGAAACCCTCGGTTAATATTCAGAAAAATCACAAATCAGCAGTTCACTTAGTAGACCGCAATTCAAGCCATTCTGTTGTGCATATCAAGCAAACATTTGTGCACAAATTATCACAAGTACCCCAAGGCAGCGTACCCTGTGCTCAATTTTGTCTCAAAATTATAAATTAGTCCCAAGGTTTGGGGCCGATGAGCAACCCCTCAGCCTCATTCGACTCAAACATCGACAAAACACTTAAAATGAGGTAAAACTCAAGTAAGGAGGGGGAAAACCTCTACCTTTGGGTTGTAAAACTCCATAACGAGGAGTCCACGCGTAGCTGTGGCGTGAAAGTCTTTCCTTCTGGCGAAGACTACCGATGGTGGTTGTGTAAATCTGAAGTTAGAGACCTTCTCTATAAAACCACCCGTTTCGTTTCTCCTTGCCCTCTTGCATCCCTCCCTTTTCATTTCACATTTGCTTCTCTTTTAAATTTGAAGTGAAGACTATTCACTATTTTGTCTTCTTGTGACTTAAATCAAACTTAAAAATGACCATTTTGTCCCTTCTTTTTCCAGTTTTGACATTCGGGACTATCTCGGCCGTCCATTTTCATCATTTCACTACTCATACCACTTATGGTACATGAGTGCGTGCTATATGTGACTTTCGTCGCATCGAAAATCATTTTACGGCACCCGAAACGCGATGCCTCGAAAAACGTGTCGACTCCGATTGTCTCAGAATTCGACGAAATTTTACGTGCTAGCTAGATTTCACGAGACGATTCCAACGGTGCAATCCGTTTCATCATCCGAGATCTAGAGAATAAATTACGGATTTTAGCAGTACGATTTGTGTCGAAATTACGATTTTGCCTTTTTCGAGAATTGGAGTTTCTCTCGGGTCTCCCCACCACATCTCTTCTCTCCTCTCCTCTCCTTTTCACCTGAAACACCGCGCAACGAAAACTCTTTGTGATACTTACCCTTGCCAATGAGCTTTCCTCCTATCATCTTTATTCTCACTTTATTTATCGCGATTGATGATCTTCGTAATTGTTTTCTCTCAAAACCATGAGTAAGTTGTCTTGAGGAGGACGAGTGGGTGCATTGCGAATCCATCAAGCTCAATGAGGTAGATTCTAGTATTTTACGAGGGGCGTTGGGTTGGTACGAAAGGGTTTGTGTGTGTGGACAGGTTTAGGAGATGTCAAATATATGATTGAATGGAAGAATTTATGATGAAGAGTGGAATTAGGCAAGATGTCCGATTTTTAGGACTCTTGGGAAAGACAATTTCAGAAAGATAAGTATACTAATGATATTGAATATGGCAAGGGTCTTTCTCTTAACATCTTAGAGAATAAGAGGATTCTCAATCTCAAGATCGTAAACTTGGTGATTATTCTTCTTTGCTTCGCTTCACTTTTTGTTTACGGTTTTCATTTCTTCCATACATTGAGTTTTAGATTCTGCAATTTTCAGGCAACCTTACTCTTTCTCCTCTATATCGCGCTTTGTTTAATCGCCTTAAAATCATCTTGTATCTTTGTTTACGTATATGCATGCTTCATTGCCTTTTCTAAAACCTTTATAGGGTTTAAGGATGGTAGTGAATAATTTTATTTTCATTACGGTTATCTCGTTCATATTTAAAAATCATGCCCAATTCCTTAGGATCTGTGAATAAAAATTAAGACTGTTGATTGACATACATGATCGTGTGCTCACACACTCTATGTGCTTAGTTTCTTAATTGTTTTTGCTTTGATTCGGAAAACGATGTTGGACGAGGCGGGAAAAGAATTGTGCCCCATGTAGTTCATGTTCTCTCAATGTTGCAATAGAGGAGATCTTTTTACTAAAGACTATTCTTTAATTATTCCTTTCTCCATTAATCAATATAGCAAGAAATATATATTTGAATTTACTATGTCGATACTTTCTAAGACATGATAATTTTATGTCGATATTGGTAGAAACATTAGTATTTTTTCTCACACCATATGCTATGTTAAGGCAATGAAATTTTTATTAGGATTTAATGAATGGTTCTATTTGGTGGGAAGTTTTGGTGAGATGGATGATTACGATGTGCCGCACGACTTATATGTTTGGGCATATGCCATCCCAGGCTTGTTTGAGATTTTAGGAGGGATGGTGCCTCTTTGGTATTTCATGTTTTGGTCTATGGCTTTTGCAATGTCAAAGCATGTGAGTTTTACAGGTTGCATATGAACCTTTTAGAACTACAAGATCAAATCAGTTTGGGGCATGACTAGGCCTATTGCATGTATACAATGTTGTGCGACCATGGAGTTATTTTGCCACAACTAGGAATTTTAGAGTAAATGACCATGGAATCTTTAGATTTTTTGAGCATATAACTAGTGGACCAGGCCATTCTCTTTAGGGCTCCAAAAAAGTTTAGGATAGGAATAATATATATATATATATATTACAAAATGTGAAAATAAAATCTTTGTTTTTTATAATTGTTGATTGATGGTTTATGGCCTTAGGTGGTTTCCGTATGTCTAGCTCAGCACAATTTTATAAACTTAGAGATGTTTCTCAACTACTTCACCTTGCTAGTTGTGTCCTTAATTATTTTATTCACTTAAAATGGGTGTGCTTTTTTTTTTGCAGCCACTTTATGATATTCTCATATTTTCGTATTTATATTTGAATTTGAAGTTTGAACGAAGTAGTAGGTAAAAAAGGGAGATTGCCACATCAGACCAGTGGTCGTACATGAAATTATACCCATCTTATTGTTTATTTTATTGAAAAATTCAATTGGAGATATTAATATTTATTATATGTCAGATAATTTGAGATGTAGAATTATAAAAGATAAAATTATATATATATATATATAAAGAAAAGTTAAAATGAGTGTTTTATTATTGAGGATAATTTTTTTTTCCTTTAGTCTTGAGTGTTTATAAGCAATTTATAGAGGATACAAAAATATTTTAATTCCATTTTTCTTAACTAAAGCATTTTTATTATTATGTGAAAAATATCTTTTTTAATGGAATAATCTATTAGTTTGAACATCAATTTGAGATTTGAAATTTACACATGTATACATAAAATTTCAAGGTTTAAAAATCCAAAACATCTTATTGCTTTGTTAGGTTTAAAAATATTAAAAGTTTATATCAATTCATTCTTTTAAGTATTAGTGTAAGAGTAGCTCTTAGAAATGAGTTAGCAGTATTAAAATTTTCTAGGAAAATGTTTTTGTAGTAGCCCTAAACCGGGAGTCTAAGTTGACAACTTAGGTCAGCCTACGGAATATTCGTGGATGTTAAGGTAACCCGACACCTCTCATGATGTCAGTGAGTCTGCTTTGTCGGGGGCTCTGCAAGGTACACAAACATATTCCAAGCAAATTTACAACCACATGAAATAAAATGGCCCAGCCCATAGGCCTCTGCATCAATACTCACAAAATACATCAACTATATACAATAGTTCGAGTTAATAAATTACTCTTAGATTCCAGCATATATTAAAATGTACAATTTCTAATACATGTTGCTAAAATGACAATGCAAAGCCACAACCCCGATTTCTTCATGACCTCTAGTGAGCCTTGTCCTCCCCTATGCACTCATGTGCACGAAATAGTGATCCCTAGACAAGGTGAGCAAAGCCCGAGTAGTGATAATTTTACTACATGGGTTCACTCCCACTTCTAGATGCACATGTGTGCAAAACAAATATCCAAGCAATTCATGGGCTTCTTGAGATATGCCACTGACCAATCCCCATGTCGAGTCCTCCGACTCCCTCACGCTATATACCCTAAGCAAATCACGAGTAAAATATCCGATTTCAAAACAACAGCTTTTGTTCTGAAAACTCACTACGAATTCGATAAGCCATTGGACCTACCACCACGAACAATTCTCTTGAAACAGTCATGGTCCTCATCCGAAGTGATCTATTGGACGTCCCTCTCAAAGCAATTCTTCGGAAAATCTTCCTTGAAATTCCTTTCACAAACATTTTCATTTTCTTTCAATTTCTAATATCACCTTACTTTTTCATCTAATATTCTAGGAGTGTAAATTCATATGGGCCATATTCAGCTCCAACAAACTCATGCTAATAAAACATGTATATACTAACGCCATTAATCCACGTAAATCATGTTATACAAATTCACAACCAATAACACCAAAATTAGCTCACATAGGCTGGCTAACAAACCATAACAATTCATTTTGAATCACTCAACATCGCAAAAATCACATAAAATGTATTACTATTCACGTGAAACGGTGAGACCCTCGGGTTAGCCTTGTTCGACCTATTAATGAGATTTTCTCTACTCGGTTCAAATGTTTGGGGCCGAAAACACGGCTAAATCGAGCCTGGAACATCTGACCATTTACATGGCTCTTAATGAGAATAACACAGTAGGAAAGAACCACTACCTCTTGGGTTAATCGAACTCCACCAAAGCGGTGCCCTTTCGTAGCCCTCTTCATAGATCATTTACTTCTTGCTCCGTCGAGGCAGAGCGGTTTGAATATGTGAGAAAATCACAGAGAAGGAGCACCAGCTCTCTGCAAGAGCTCAAACCGATACTTGCACATTTTCTCTTTCAAATGGAAAGCTATTCTGTTTTGTCTTATACATTTAACATTTCAATTAATTCCTTCCATGTCCCCTCTTGTCTTGTTTTGACATAGCCTGATCTGGGTAAATTGTCTCCATCCTCTCACTACTCATGCAACATGTGTGCAGAACATGTAATGGTGACTTTATTATAAATATAGCATTTCTTCTTAACCGTTTCACATTTGAATCATAGTGCCTCAAAAACGTTAAAATTTGACTATCTCAAATTCGTGAAATTTGATGTGGTAGCCTCGAACCCAGCGAAGCGATTCGACGATGAAGTCCGTTTACCAGAAATAGAATCTAGAAAATTTTCAGATTTTGACGAGTATCATTTACCATTTTTGGAAAATTGGAATTTTCTCGAATTCTTCTGAGTTTGTACATATCACCAAATTGTAGACAGAAACAGTACATAAAAGAGTAAAATGAAAATTTCTAGTCTAATTTCACCATTGGAATGAGTCTCACAAGCCCTAACTATACGTCGGGTCAGATAATCAAGAACTCACGTTTTTCGAGCACAGTGTCGATGCCCGTAAACGGAGTTTGAACATGTGATGTACAAAATCACCTATTACATGTAATCATGTGACGCATATTAAATGATTAGAGAGATGATGGAAATGGCGAGATTATGCCAGAGTGTCAAATAGTGAAAAAGGGGACATGGGAAATATTAAAATTGTGTGAGAATAAGGACAAAAGGCACAATGATGTCATCTTCTCCAAAATTAAAGACAACGTGAAGGAGATCTGGGTAGTTCTAGTTTGTGTTTTAGAGAGAGAGAGGTGTGCCTTCTCTTTAGATTTAATGGTCATTGAATTTGTCGGTTCACCGATGGAAACAGAAACTAAAACATTCTACCGGCAGAATACAAGTAAACTCCGATTTTGTGGAGTTCCATTAGCTCAAGAGTAGGGATCTTTTCCTCTTGTGATATTCTTTGGCTAAAATATGTTTATGGTTAAGATGTTCCTGAGCTTGATTTAGCTAAGTCGACCTCAAAACCTTTGATAAGTGGAGAAAATCTAAATTTGGTGGCGTGAACAATGCAACCAGAGACTGCTTATTCGTAAATGTGACATGATTTGTGAGCTTTTCATGATGTTGAGTGGTGCTCTATTATTAGCCCATGTAACAATTTAGCTTAACATGATTTATGTGAATTGAGTAATGTTAATGTATATCATGTTTGGAATAGTTCAACAGTTCAGCTATCGCCGCCCATACCTTAAAAATATTAGGAGTGAGTGCATAACATAAAGTAAAAACAAAAATGTTTGTGAAAGAATTCGAGGAAGCAGACCACCCCGATAATGCGAAGTGATCACTCCCAGACCTTCTAGTGACGGGAAATGCGTGAGCAGCTCACGGTAACCTCCGAAATGGCTGGCTTAGTGACAAGTTACAAAACTAAAGCTAAAAAAGCTAAAAGCGTATTTGAAAACATGGGTTATAAAATTTTTCATTTTCTATCAAAATCACACCTTGCTAAGATTTACTTGAAAATCAGAAGCGTAACATAACGGCTGCCACAGTGGTCAGGCCCAAAATACAAAATCACTGTATAAAACCAAAAATACACTCCCGATGTTTTCGAATATCCCGACTATGATAAGGACCTCGGTCTCCTTCAAAAAAGAACTCAGATAAGGATCGATCAAATATAATTTTATCGCAACTGTTTTCTCAAAACATGCATGCATATTTTACAAAAAGATATTTACATACACAAAATGTCACATTTAAGTTTTACTAATTTAATTTACACCTTATCTTATATACCATCCTGTGCAATCTAGGGTGAGGATCTGGAAGGTCTTCGGCTAACACACTTTGAAAAGTGGCACAAAAACCTGACCATGAGCCAAAGCGGGCTCGGTGAGTACTATAAGTTCTAAATCTTCAGTTGTTTTGATGTTTGTACCTCTCGATATAATCTGTGCAAATGGTTGTAAGCTGACTTTTATAGAAAAACGGGATTTTGTTATAAATATTGCGAAAGCGTGCAGCCCCATTCTGCAACGTTGCTTGTTTCTCTTTCTTTGGCCCCATTCACGAAAACCAATTACCTTCTTTGAAATCATTATGAAAACTATTTATTACTGGCCATTTGATGGTGGTTAATATACAAAAAGTGCTATCTTGTAAATCAAGTACCAACCTCTTGTGGCCCATTTACGAAATACCTAGAAGTGATGCCTCGGAACCTGCCGGGAGCACGGCATCAGTAGTGAACCTTGGAACACTACCGGCTAAGATAGTCCGGTGAACACGGCGCGGGATACATGTATAATGGAACCTCGGAACAAAATGCTCCGATGATGGAACCTGGAACTAACACCTCATCGCTAATAATATAAGTCGTGCTAACTATATACCTCGAATGTGCGGAGCGACTCACTATATAAACATATGCTAGATGCAACCCCCGATTACTGGAGCTGGTCAATATAGTTAATCTGTCCATAACCTTGCCATACCGCAATCTACGAGAAATACATCGATCGGAAGCGAGGCATGCCATCTAAGTTTGCTAAACCAGACCAAAGCGTTTCTTAAATCTTGTCGAACTTTTAACAGAGTATAACAATTGGGAATTAAAAAATATACTTTATAAATCTATATTTTCAGCTGCTACAAACTTATAATTTAAACACTTTCGTTTTAGAAAATGATTTTGAGTACTCACCTTTTCTCGACTAATTTCTTTCGTCTTGTCCAAGCACTCTAGATTCGTCGGATGCTCAAATCGCCTACAATTCATTAGTCACGAAAATGTGCCCTCAGTTTAACGTTTAATCATAAAACACTTTGGAACTTTCAAAATATTCTCGAGAACGAACTTCGATTCCTAACAACAAAACTTTACGTGCTAGTCCATTGATGGACATCGATAATATGATGTGAAATTGACCAAAATGTCCATACATTAAATGCCCCCGCACATAAAAACTATACATTTTAGTCAACACTGGACTCGAGGACTTTCCATAGAGTCTAAAAATACGGCTGTTAAAGTATGTGGAAGCTTGTACGACTAAAATACTGAAATTTCAATCAAGCCAAACTCATAAGCAGTCCCAAAAATTCATGCATTTGTCAGAACCTCGGTCAAATATTCCTAAAAATTTCTAAACTCAGTCTAAAAATTTTGGGACTGAAGTTTACGACCTTTTATGGCCTTTAAAAAAAATTCAAGCCATTACATAGCCTTTAGGCTCGAAATAACACAATTAGGCAAATTTTCTACCTTTTAAAGTTTGACAAAAGCTAAGATATTGGTACCTATGCGTAGCTCTCTTCGCGTATACCAATTTTGCCTTCTGCTCCAACGAAAGTTTACGGTCCGATTTTCATAAATCGAAAAGCGAGAATAAAAATTCATCGCCTCTCCTCTCTCGCCTCTCTTACATTAAGTTTCTCCTTGCCATTTCCTTTTATTCATTTGAGTTTTAGTTTTTCTAATTATTCTTATTCTTATTATTATTATTATTATTATTATTTTCATATATAATTTATATTGCCCCATTCGGGTCCATTTCTACCCCAAAAAATTTTATTTATCATATTGAATATTCTTTAAATATTTGTCATTTTTAGGAATTTTTCCACAAAAATCCCGTTTACAGGTTTCGCTCTAGCTTTGTAGCCTAGATTAAGTAAAATATTCATTTGTCTCAATTTGAAAACTTTCTGGATTAAGCCAGATTTGTGAGAGACAGACTTAAGCCTCAGTCGTTTCGTGTAGATCTGAAATTTTGAAGAGACTTCTGAACTATTTTGTGCAATTTATTATTATTATTTTACTATTTGCTTCCGTGGTATACTTTACTTTACTCCACTTTCCTTAATTTATAAAAGTGCCACAATTCTTTGAAAACTTTATAAATTCACCCTTAAGCAATTTTCAAGAATTCCTATTATGGCACTAAAATAATTAGAGAGAAGCCCTTGAATCTGCATCCCGGTTACACATCTTAGTACACCCTCTCGAGGGCGAGGTGTTCTGAAATCCTCCCTTTCCTTAAGAACATTTAAGTCCTCGAATGAACAAAACTAACATAAAGGGATACCTTAATCTGAAACAACTGAGGATGATATTTGCGCATCGAGCCTCAGAAACACCATGTAATATCTTTAATCCCATGATTCCCCCGTATTAAAACTTTGTGGAATGGCCTTGTCGCAAAATCACTCTCTGTGATCTATGCATTGGTACTATATAAGTCAAATTATCCTTTACAGTTATTTGGGCGATCTCTACAGTGGGAGGATGCAGATACTTAACGAGCATTGATATGGAACACATTATGACCCTTAGACAACTGGAAGGTCTAATCTATATGCTCTTGGTCCCACTGCGGCAATAATCTCACATGGCCCTATGTATCTGGGCCTCGATTTTCCGTCTTCCAAATGAGGACCTTTTTCAAAGGGAAACTTTGAGAGATTTGTGGCCTACCTTTGGCTAAGGGTCCTAAAGCGTTGTGCATAACTACCAATCGTCACTGGCTGTCTTGAGTGTCTGGGACAATGCGGATCTTATCTAAGTGTCTGGCGCTAACTCTGGGCCTATCAGGTTCCTCTCTCTCCTCGCCATCCAGCGTATAGGTCACGATACTTCGACCATACAGTAGCCAAATGGGCCATGCTATCTTTTTTTTTTTTTTTTTTTTTCGTTGATCTTTGATGACATAGGCGAACTCCATCAGAGATAAATGCATATCCCAACTTCCCTTAAACTCTAATCGCATGCTCTAAGCATATCCTCCTAGTGTCTCGACCTGACATTGTCGAGGATGAAGCAGTGCTAAAGTGCAATCAGTCCCCGTATCTATGGCCCGGACCAAAATGCGGATGTGAATGCAGGGTCTCGATACAGAGACTCTCGATAGAGACACCATGTAATCTAACTATCTCCTCCACATAATTGGGCCAACTTGTCCGGCGAGGTAGTACATTGCTAGCGGGAGAAATCTGGCTGATTGTTGATCATCACTGCTCGCCCATATGGCATCATGTTGTCTCCGAGTTCTCAAAAGCCCGGTAACAAAATCATAGTAATCTTATCCCACTTTATGGGGTCGGAAGGCGTGTATCTTTCTGCCGGGCTTCTGGTTCTCTGCCTTTACTGTGACGGGTTAGGCATGGATCTGAAATCTACTGAATTTCCTTTTCCTTGCCTTTACAATAATGCTCCTTCAGAGTGACCATCTTAGTGCTACCGGGATGCATGGCATATCTTTGAAGGTAAGACCTCCTTCCATGATTTCCCTTTTTAGTTCACTGTTGGTACACACATTGACTCCTCTAACATATCGCCATCGTCTCTAATGCAGAACTCTGGTTCCTACCACCTCAATCCTCTGCCCTCAACAATCATCTCTAAAACACGCCGGCGCCTTGATACGATCGAGAGGGACGAACATAAAATGATACCATGATTAATCACATCCGAGCTACACCTGGCCCGAACTCCCAAAGATCTCAACTCCCCATCAGCAATGGGAGATATCTTGTGCGGATAGCATAGGAACCCTCGGTTCAAACCCAAGGCATCGGCCACTACGGCCTTCCGCGGATGGTACTCTGCTCGTGCAATCATAATCCCTTAATCGCTCAACCACGCCTTAAGTTCGCTCTTTACGAGTAAAGATATATTGCGGAGGCTCTTATGATCATTGAATATCGTGAAGACACCATATAGATAATGTCTCCGGATCTTTGAAGCGAAAACCGCTGCGCTAGTTCTAAATCGTGGTCGGGTAGTTACGCTCGTGCTTCTTTAGCGGCCCGGGAAGCATAAGCTATCGCTCTACATCTGCATCAAAACACCTAACCCTTATGCAGGCATCATTTATATACCCACATGCGAGTCCTTTCTGTGTTTTCATCTTTGGGTATCGTCAATCTGTCTCGACTCCTCAAAACTATCTTTGCGGTGTCGACCTAATTCGATCCTTTTTCAATAGATTGGTCAACAGGAGTTTGCTATCTTGAAAATCCTCAACAAATTTCACCTTAATAACACGATCCCGAGCTGGACTTGAAACATTGATGCGGCGGCTTCAATTCACTATAGCTTCAATCTTCGAGGATCCACACTGTACCTTACGCCGAAGCCAAACCTTGGCAGCTTCTTTGTCCAACCAAAGCGGCACTTACCCCAAACTTAGCGTATAGCGCGCTCTATAAGAATCTACCATCTTGTCGGAGTGCTGCATGTTCTGGCTTTGCTGGTACCTTCAGAATGTCATCAATGAATACGATCACAAACTTATCATCTGGTGAATGCGGGTTCATCCAAATCCATGAGCCTTGGTGGGGCGATAGTCAGTACAAGATAGCATCACTAGGAACTTCATTAGTGACGTATCTGAATTCTGACGATCTGAAACATCATTCTCCGGACCCTCAATGATGGTAGCTTGACTGTAGGTCAATCTTAAGGCTATACCGAGATCATGCAATTGGTCATATAGCTCATATATCACGAGAAGCGGATATTGGTTCGCGTATTATCGCTTTGAATTCATTTGTCTGCGATCTATACCTGGCGTAGCTTCCATCTTTCTTCTTCTGAAGAAGCCCCGAGCTCCCGGTGAAGGTACTGAGTTGGATGAAGCCCTTGCTTAGCAATTCCTCAGTGTGCCTTCAATTCTTTCCAACTCGTGGCGCCGATGCATGGAGGAATGGATGCCATTTCGATCCCACAGGTCAGTTGATGCGAACTCAATTTCTCTATGAGAGTAGCACGAAATATCATACGGAAGACATCTGGGAACTCTTTGACTATGGGGATGTCTTCAGTCGTGTCCCCCTCTTTGTCTCCTACTCACCACAAATGCCAATAACCTAGCAACTAGGAGAGCGTTTTCGGCGGTCATGTATTAAAATGAGACTGAGGTGATCTATCTTCGATTCCACTGAGAAATATCAGAGCTTTGGTTCCTCTGGTCGGGCAATCTTTACTTCTTTCTTATAGCGATCTGGGTGAAACATGCGGATACCGGAGTCCATGCCGAAGTTATATCGAAATCCTTGGATACCTAACTATCAGAGAGTCTGCTGGAAAATCGTATTGGATCCGCGATCTCTTGCACGGAATTATCTTTCGGATATCATAGTATCCCGTTAGATGCGAAACCACCATACCATCTATATTTGGGACGTCTGTGGTGCCTCGAGTCAAGATGATCTTGAAATAATGAATAAGTGGCTCTGGGTCCATAAATGCCGCATCGATCGTAAATTAAATCATGTACGGTAATCATTGGTGAGTGCATCTTCACCACGCCTCTCTTTGTGTATTTGTAAATACTAGGGCACGAATGCAGTGCACTTTAGAATCAGCTGTCGGAGTGTTTGCCTGCCTCCTACCCCTGCATGACCTCTACGGTCTTTGTCACGCCACCTCACTGCTGAACCACCCCTACCTGACTCAGCTGGAGCCATGTGGTGCGGGTGATCTTCACCACTTCACCTACCTCGAGAGGATCTCTGCCCGTCTGCTTGTGGACAATCTCGGATAAAGTGACCTTCCTGCCCTTATTAAAGCATCTGTCATTCATCTGCTATCAGGGTCTCTTTCCGACATGTAGGGCACGATGGAAAGATGATCCTGAAGATCTACCACCTCGAATTTGTGTGATCGAGCAGTCCTGGCTAGATCTTGCTCGTCTTTGAGCCTCTCTGCTTGGTCACTTCTTTCCTTTCTTTCCTACTAGGCCCGAATGGTGCACAGCGAAGCTAGTGCTAGAGCACCTACCTTCTTTGTCGGCTGCTCTACGAGTTAGAACTAAAACCATCCTTTTTCTACTTTAGTACGACCTCAGGCTTTTCATAAATTCTTTGCTTGCTTGCTAAAAATTTCTAAAAACTTTTCATAAACTATTGCTTGCTTTTGCTTTTGCTGTATCCTAGTAAACACGGGAAACCTGTGTCTCTACCGTGCCGGTGGAAGAACCTCGTGTTCATGTCACCTTTTTCCGGCAATTATGGTGGAAAGACTTCATGTCTACATCACCATATAATAGCTAGAACGCTAACCCTATCTAACCATAAGTACGTTGCCTTTGGGTCGTCGGTACCATCATAAGTTTTAGCCCTAATTTAGAGCACGTTCATCCATGCCCTCTCTTGCTCTTACGAAGACTCCCGTGTGTCGACGGTCATTTGTTATCAACGACCTATTGCTTTGATCGCCGCATTGAGTCACAGCCTGGCAAGGTCTGTGACCCTCGATGGTTCTGCTGGGGCTAATTCATTGAAGCATCTTTGATCCTAAGGGTGTGCTTTCGACATATCATACGGTGGTGCCTCCGGTGCGGAAGTCCTAGATCGACCTCTACGACCTCGTCCAGACATATCGCTGTGAATTTCAAAGTTAAAGATTGGTGACGCACCTGATATTTGATGCGCCTATGAGGATTTAGCAAAACAATGTAGGTTGCAATAGGAAAATCATTATAAAAAAAACAATTATAAATCTTTGTGGAAAGCGTCTACGAAAAAAGCGGGCGAGACGCGTCTGCTGCTCTGATACCAAGTTGACAGACCCCCATCCTAGTGACGAAAATCTGTGAAGCAACTCCGCGTAACCTCCCGATGACTCATAGTGACAAGTTACCATGAAGCTAATGCAGTAAAAGCTACTTGAAAGCGTGTTGGAAGCGTGGGTTATAAAATTTTTCGTTTTTCTATCAAAATCACACCTTTAGATTGCCTCCGGCAACATCTTGGCTGCGATTGGTCGACGAAAATACAAAATCTGTATAAAACAAAAATACACTCCCAATGTTTTCCAAATGTCCAACTACAACAATAAGGACCTACGGTCTCCGTGAAAAGATAGACCAGGTCAATCAAATATAATTTTATCGCGCTTTGTTTTCTCAAAACATGCATGCATATTTTACAAAAGATATTTACACTTACCAAAAATGTCACATTTAAGTTTCACTAATTTTAATTTACCTTATCTTATATATAATCCACGGCCTGGCGTCGGTGAGATCTGAAAGGTCTTTAGGCCTAACACACACCTGAAAAATTATTTTAAAAGCAGAAGCGTGAGCCAAGCGGGCTCGGTGGAGTACTATAAAGTTCTAAATCTTCTTTGTTTCTTTGTACCTCTCAATAAAATAATACGAAAATGGTTGTAAAAGCTGTTTATGAAAATTTGAGTTTTTGTTATGAAAACCATTTAAAGCTGATGCGAAAACTATTTACAACGTGAAACTATTCCTGCTTCTTTAAAAAGCGATGCAAATAATTCCTCTTCTTTGAAAATGCATTATGAAAACTATTAACATTGAAAATATTATTTCGATGGTGGATTAATATCACAGTGCTATCAACATCAGTCAGTACCTTTACCCATGTACATTTCTGAAATATAGAAGTGATGCCTCGGAACCTCGGAACTGGCATCATTAGTGAACATGAACACTACCCAGGCTAGATAAGATCGGTGAACACGGCGGGATCTATATAGCATAATGGAACCTCGGAACCAAAATGCTCGGTGATGGAACCTCGGAACCAACACCTCATCAGCTATAATATAGTCGGTAGCTAACTATATACCTCGAATGTGCGGAGGCGACTCTATATAAACATATACTAGATTCAACGATTTGCCGACTGACCATCTGGATTGAATCATATCCCGTAACCTTGCCGTACGCAATCTCTGAAATACATCTGGCAGAGCGAAATTTTGTGCCATCTGAGGTTTTGCTAAACCGAGAGGCCAAATGTTCTTAAATCTTTGAAATCGAACTTTACCTTTGAGTATAACAATTGGGAGGTAAAAATATGCTTTATAAATCTATATTTTCAAAGCACTTTACAAACTTATAATTTAAACCTTTAGTTAGAAAATGATTTTGAGTACTCACCTTTTCTCGACTAATTTCTTTCAAATCTTGTCAAACACTCTAGATTCTCGTCGGATGCTCAAATCGCCTACACAATTCATTCAAATTACGAAAATGCCCTCAGTTTAACGTTTGTATATACATAGCTTATACCGCAGGCTTTCAAAATGACCCTCTTGAGGCAGGCGATTCTAACAAAACTTTACGTGCTAGTCCCGACCGATATGGACATCGATAATATGATATGAAATTATTCAAAATGTCCATACATTAAATGCCCCATAAAACTATCTGTTTTTAGTCAACTTTTGACTCGAGGACTTTCCATGAAATTAAAAATACGAAACATTTCGAAAATTATGTCAGAGCTTGTCGACTAAAATCTGAAATTTCAATCAAGCTGTCCATAACTGATCCCAAAATTCGACCACATTATTCGGGTTTGATCCCAAATATTCTAAAAATTTCTAAGCTCAGTCTAAAATTTTGGAATTTGAGTTTCTGACATAGCCTTCAAAAAAATTCAAGCAAAATTACACCAACCTTTAGGCTCAAACACTGTCAGAGACAAATTTTCTACCTTTAAAGTTTAATAAAGCTAAGATATTAGTACCTATCATTAAGCTCTCTTAGCGTATCACCAATTTTGCCTTCTGCTCGACGAAGTTCACGGTCCAATTTTATTAAATCAGAAAGCAAAGAGAATAAAAAAAAATTAAAATGCTCTACCTCTCGCACTCTCTTACGCCGGTTTCTCCTCTTGTTTCCTTTTATTCATTTGATTTTTCGTTTTTTCTAATTATTCTTATTCTTATGTGTGTATTATTATTTTCATATATAATTTATATTGCCCATTCGGGTCCATTCTACCGAAAAATTTTATTTATCATAATTGAATATTCTTCATCCTTTGTCATTTTGAGATTTTCTAAATCCGTTTCGAGTTTCACTCTAAACCTGTCGCCTGAAATTAGTAAAATATTCATTATGCCGAATTTATGAAACTTTCTGGATTAATAGATTTTGTGAGGCAGACCTTAGCAGCACAGTCCGTTTAAATCATCGAATCTATGAAAATTTCGAGACTTCACTGAACTATTTTGGTAATTTATTATTATTATTTTACTATTTAAACCATTAATTATACTTTCACCCCTCCACTTTCCTTAATTGCAAAGTGCCACAGTTGCGAAAACTTTTATAAATTCACCCTTAAACAATTTTCAAAATTCTATTATGGCACTAAAATAATTAAAAGGAAGCCCTTGAATACACATACGAGTTTACCACAATCACAGTACCTCTCGGGACGAAGTGTTACAAACCGGATGAGGACCATGACTGTTTCGGAGCGTTATCTAGCAATTCACCTTGGAGGGTAGTCCAATATATTTACCGAATCTCGGTATTAAGTTTTCGAGAATAAAAAGTTTTTGTTTTGAAAACTGTGATTTTACTCGCATTTGGCTTGGAAATTGTATGAGAGTCGGTGAGGACTCGGGACATGGGATTGATTCATGTAGACATTCGAGTAAGGTTGATGTAATTGCTTGGATGTGATTGTTTGCCATGGCACGCCAGGTGGGGAGTAACCCATGTGAGAATTATCTCTACTGAGCACTCACCACAGCCGAGGATCACTATTCCCAGTGAGAGTGTGCAGGCGGGACTCAAGTAGCGTTTAAAGCGGGTTGTGACTTTGGGTATTGATTTTGTATAACATGTATTAGAGTGTACATTTTGATATATGTTTTGTTAAAAGATATTTATTAACTCTTGAACGTATATAGTTCTGATGTATTTTGCTTGGAGGAGTATTAATGCAGGGGCCCAAGTGGCCATTATTTTACTCGCATGTGGACCATGTGTGGTCATTTTAAATTGTTAGGATAGGTTTTATACCTTGGGTAGAGCTCCCCGTACAAAGGAGACTCTGCTTGATTTTCATTAGTGGTGTCGGGTGCAGGCATCCACAAACTGTCTGAGTTGACGGGTTATCAATGGACCCCGAAGTAGGCGTCATAGCAATGTCAGAGCTAAGGTCAACGATTACCTTGGGAGCTCGGTGGGTGTAGAGCTTAAGTATACGAATACCTAGGGCTTGGGGGACTTGGGCTTAGGCCATGGTCATAAGGTGTAAGAACATCACAGCTTGGTATAGCTCGATGTTGGATACTAGAGTTATAGCTTAGTATCGGTAAGTTGATTATGCAATATACCTAGGATTTCTGATCTGAAGCTGGATTTAGATCATGCATACCTTGTGCATTTTGATGAGATATTTGTGTATGAGTGTGTGGTTATGTTGTATGTGATAAATAGCATAGGAAATTAAAAACCTTGGAGGTTGAAAATTTTTGGGCAAATAGTCAGGAATAAAAAAAAAAAAAATGATATAGAAATTTTTCTAGGTTTCTACGATTGTGTAAGCGGAAAAAATAAATAAAATAATTTTAATAAATTTATTTGGTTTTCTTTGGAAAATGAAATAAATAAATAAATAAATATATATATATATATATATATATATATATATAATATATATATATATATATATTAAGGTGGTTTTTCTGTGTGATTTGGAATGAAAAAAAATGATGTGAAAAAAAAAAAAATTTACGCTTAGAAGGCGTGGGCTGTTTGCCCATTTTAGTCCGCGATACAATGGATTGTGCTTCGTGACTGCAAAAACTGGGAGGCTGGCACGAGGCGGGGATGAGCCACGATACGATTAATTTGGGCCACGTCATTGCGACCGCGATAGGGAGGGCCGTGTCACGGCCGGCTGCGGCGCGGACCCAGAGGCAGTGCGCGCATGGCACAGCCAAGGAAGTGTGATACAAACCTTTGTATCGTGGGTGAGCGACCTTGTCACGATCTGTGGTGGCTTTGGGCTGCTGATGTGGCGCTTAGCGCCCTCCCGACCGATCTTGTGCCTTGGCCTTAGTGATGGGTGTGTCCACGTGCCAACTCGCGTTGCGACGGTGGGAACTGCGAGCTGCCAAACGAAGCTTGCGACCGGTAGAGCTGGAGTCGTCTCGGTAGGGAGGGCCCGCGACATATTGTGGGCGCCACGACCGGCGCCCGACGTTCGTTGTGTGCGAGCTGGGCTTGGTGTCTTGCGACTTTGTGCAGCGGAGTTAGGTTCAAGGTGTGCACCTGGTGCACCCAACCTAGTTTTGACTCAATGCATTGTTTTCAGTCACTGTTTGGACCACTGTTCATGAACACTATTCACAAGATTTTTCAAAAAAAAAAAATTAAAATTAAATAAAATGAAATAAAATAAAAGAAATTTTTTTGTTGTTGAATATGATTTAATATATTGAATTAATTGTCTTGCATTACCTATGAATGCAAGGACATTGTGTATGAAATATTTTAATATATGAATAGAGTCTCGAGTACATGTTTACGCCGAGACAACATGTTGAATAACTTGCCATTTGCGACATGTTCAGTGGTAGCTAGTCGAGGAGGCTGAGGGCGTAGAGGCGTCCGCAGGTCTTACGGCGGTGCGAGCACCACGATGTTGACGTGAACTGTTGAGGTTGTAAAGTGCATTTCTTCTTTGTATTACACAAGCGGGCGTGGTGGCTAGAGTCGGAGTAACCTCCAGGTTTGGCACATCATCCCTCAAACGCATTCACGCAGGGAGGTCGGATGGTGGTAGACCATTGGTTCATGAAGGTCGAGAAGGTGTTAGGGGCTATGGAATTACCTCGACCGCATTTAGGATTAGACTAGGTTTGTGTTCGACTAGAGGTGAGGCCCAAGTATGGTGGGCGGGCAAAGACGCCTCTAAGGACCTGAAAGCGATGACAGGCGAGTTCTAGGGTATGGGTAAGTATTTTCCAGACACTGTAAACTTAAAAAGCTTAAGTTCCCTAGAAGGCTTAAGCAAGGACTATGGCCCGTATTGGAGTATGTGGCTAGATTCATGGGTAGCCGTTTTCTTCGATGACACGATGGCCACCGGACATGGCCAGAGTCGGGAGATTCGAGGAAGGGGTAAAGTTGTCCATTGGGCGGGATCGTGGGACTGCTGGACAACCGACCAGATAGAGAGATCGAGGATGCGCTTGGGAGCTTTCGAGATGCGGTGTTAGTAGTAAGAGGGAAGAAGGGGTCTTCTTCTGGTGAGAAAGCAGAGGGCTTCTAGTTCACGAGGGTTCTAGGGCCGCGACCATTCAGGCCAGGGACATATCAAAGTTGCCCGGTCAGGAGTGGGGATGGTGTGCTACCGTGTTGCCGATGACCCGAGACAATATAGGAGGATTGTCCCGAGCGGGGATCAGGGGATTACCAGACCAGCCTTGATCCCGGTCGTGGTAGACGGAGAGATCTGATATGTTCCTCCACGGCCGATCTGGGCGGAGTTAGAGAATCGGTCTCGAGGGGGGCTGCCTGAGCACCTCTCATTACACAGGCAGGCCAGAGAGGCCAGACTATGGGTCGAGGCAGAGGATAGGCCACTTGCAGGCATCGGGTGAGGCGTGTCTACTCCACTTCAGCTACAGTGAGTCAATGAATCAACCCCGAGTTATACGAAATTTATGTTTTGCTATCGCTATGGGCGAGAGTGTTATTGATTAAGTGATCACATTCATTTATCGCTACATTAGTTGTGATAGAGTTAGGCTTAGAGGTTGAGGCCTTGGAGGAGACCTTGTATGTGAGTTCTCCCCTAGGGATTAGGGCGAGGATAGGGATGATATGTCAAGGTTGCGAGTTAGAGATCTCCGGGATTCTACTTATAGTGGACCTGAGGATCATGGACATATCAAAGTTTGATATCATCCTTGGGATGGATTGGCTGGCGACTTCTGAGGTCGTATTATCGGTTAGCCTGGCCATTAGGAGGTTACCGCTACGCGAGTTATTACTCGTGTTGTATTTCAGGGGGATAAGCATGATATTTTTCCCTAGACAATGTACGAGTCCAGGTGTTAGGGATTGTGACGCCCCTATCCCAAGGTGTCTCATTGACCACCGTCAACCAGCGAAAAATCTGTGTGTCTCATCAGGGCCCGCCGCATGCGTAAAGCGACCTAATAGGGCCGCACATCCACTCTGACACAAATTATATTTTATACAAAAGAGTTTGTTTACAATTGTATTTAATTACGATTTATCCAAAACTGGGTCTTTACCCAGTTTTTAAAGTACATAATAAAAGATTCGGCTGTGGCCATTTCTTAGCCTCTATATAGTCATAAATTGCGTCCCATCCTCGGGTGCATCTTGATTTTGAAATAAATATCTTCCTGAATGAGGGTGAGTAATGCCCGACAGTGGAATTTTCTCATGAATTTACTCCCCACCTAAAGTGCTCCTTCAATGCACACCAAACATTCAATTCACATTCCATACAAATCCATGTTAATATACTAGGCATACTTAATAACAAAACCTACACATATGTTATTTATTCATAGCAATAACATAAGATTAGCTCATGGAGTACAATCAAATGGGTTCATCTTAGGTACCTAAGGAAATCAAAATGAAATATTTATTCCTCATGGAAATAACGCAACATCACACAAACCACACAACAGTCTATGGACTATCCAAAACAACTCTAGGGATTTCTTCACTCGGTCCAAATCTTTTGGAACCGAAACCACGGCCATCCAGGCCTTAAAAAATCCCCATCCATTAAAATGGCCCTTAGCCAAAGAGTAAAACAAGTAGGAGAAAAACCCACGCAGCCGGGAGTTTGTCGAAACTCCTGGCGGAAAGTACCCACGCGTAGCCGCGCCGTGGGGGCAACTTTGCTTCTTGCCTCGTAGGAATCGACGGTCGATGGTACAGGAATTCTAGAGAGAAGGTAGAGCTTCTCTCTCTAAAATCCCTCTCTTTTCTCTCTCTCTCTTGTTTTTTCTTTCTCTCTCTTCCTTTCCCTCCAGAACCCGTTTGGTCTAGGTTGAGGTCAAGAGAAAAGTCCTCTCATGCCACTTGTCACTTTCCCATTGGTTCTTAGGATTTCCCCCTATCCCCCTATCCATCTAACTTAGATTTCCATCCACCAACAAGGTGTTATTTGTCACTCATGGGCCCCACTTGAGCTCATGTTTGACCCATTATGCCCAGGACACGTGGCACCTCTTGAGCCACTCATAAAGTGCCAAGTGTCCCGCACTCCTACACGTGCCTCGAAAAACGTGAAATTTCGACTGTCTCGAAATTCGACATGGTAGCTATATTTTGCAAGACGATTCTAACGGTGAAGTCCGTTTCATCATCCAAGATCTAGAAAAATTCCGGATTTTGACTAAAATTACCATTTTGCCCTTTTTTAGAAAATTAGATTTTTTCGTGGTTTCACATTCTTTCCCCCCCCCTTAAAAGAATTTCGTCTCTAAATTCCACACACATACACATTCAACCACGTGCATATGTAACCTTACACAATCTCTGCTTGGTGTGCAAATGCTGACCTCCCCAAGGTCACAATCACTAACAATCCAATGGACAGTCAACCTAATCCATGTCATGTATGACATTCGTATACCGATCCCTTGCCGGCTCACGACGCAGTGGTTTCGATGGGTAGCATCGATTCTCAAGTCCTCCACGGCTCTATCCTCCCGACTCTAAGTCTACGTGAGGCAATGAGTGTGTTTTTCTCTCTCGAGTCACTCGAACTCAGATCACTCAACTCTAAGTCTTCGTGATAACATAGCAGTGTGTTTCCTTTCTCGGAAATGCAGGCTTTTGGCCTACGCTCACGAGCCTCTTACATCCGGTGAAATTTCGGATATCTCCACGGTCTCTTCGCTGAAATTTCGGATATCTCCACGGGTCTCTTACACCCACACAGAGATTTCAGATAACTCCACGGGTCTCTTACACCCACACAGAAATTTCGAATTTCTCCCCGGGTCTCTTACACCCACACAGAAATTTCGAATTTCTCCACGGGTCTCTTACACCCACACAGAAATTTCGGATAACTCCATGGGTCTCTTACACCCACACAGAAATTTCGGATAACTCCACAGGTCTCTTACACCCACATAGAAATTTCGGATAACTCCACGAGTCTCTTACACCCACACAGAAATTTCGGATAACTCCACGGGTCTCTTACACCCACATAGAAATTTTGGATTTCTCCACGGGGTCTCTTACACCCACATAGAAATTTCGAATAACTCCACGGGTCTCTTACACCCACACAGAAATTTTGGATAACTCCACGGGTCTCTTACACCCACACAGAAATTCGGGATATCTCCCCGGGTCTCTTACACCCACACAGAAATTCGGGATACCTCCTTGGGTCTCTTATACCCACATAGGACCTTTCAGATACTACCGCGGGTCTCCTTCACCCTAACTCTAGGCTTTATCACACAGGGTGCAGCCCCCTTCTTGCTATGACACCGCATTAATTATTCTTCATTTCCTTATTTGAACTATGAGTCTTCATTGGACGTAGTCCCAAAGACAAACTCAACCCACACTCACCAAGAGTGGTGAATGACCATACCGTGCACCCACACCCGACTCGGCGTGATGTTACGGTGCACCCACACCCGACTCAGCGCGATGTTACCGTGCACCCACACTTGACTCGATGTGATTCCCCTCCCGGGGGTCCACTATGAGCAGAATCTCTATTATCTCTAACTCACAATCTCGACCTATCAGTTCCAATCTCACCCTACATCCTAGGGAAAAACATCCACACTGGCTTCTCTAAAGGCCTCAACCTCTAAGCCTAAATCTGTCACACAAGATGCATTAATGAATGAATATGATACATCGATTCAAACGCTACTCCTAGTTAACAAGTGCAAGAAGAGTAGAAACATACCATGCACATATCCGGGCTGCGTATGCTCGATACGTACCATGAGACCTTTGCCTCTTAGGACAATCTCGTCTTATATGCCCAAGCTGTCGGCAAAAATAACATATCGTCTGCTCTGCCTGACTAGAAGTCTCGGCCTATGAGCCTTGTACCAGACCTTGACCCACACTCTAACCCCTTTAGCCCTTCAGGTCTTTGCCAAGAAAGTGCTTGTATAGCACCACGAAGTGAAACTTGTTCCTTTGTTATATTAGGGTGTGGAGGGGAATGAGCGCCCTACTCTCTGTTCTCTGACTAAGCGGGATTGTGTTGCCCCCGAAATCCACGGGATCCTTGTCTCTGGGGGCAATCTCGTCTCACATGCCCAGGTTGTCGGCAGAAATAACATATCATCTGCCCTGCCTGACTAAATGCCCGTCCACGGCCCGGTCACGAGAAACTACGTGTGAAGCGAAGTCTTACGCCTTTTTCCGAACTAGAAGAGAATTTGATCCTCCCTCTTCTCACTAGCATCCGCAACTCGGATACCAGCGCCATCCTCTTATCTCTCATGGTGTTTGTCCATTGACCGTGGAGTCCATGTCTATGGTGAAGTCCTACAATCACACTTGAATATAAGGTAACTTTAACCCATTCTCAAATCTCCTTACCTTGGCCACGTCCGTGGCCACGTAATCATCACTAAAACGTGCCAACTCGGTGAATCTGGCCACATACTCCATGCTTGTCATCGTTCCCGCCTCGACTCACAAAGACTCCTAAGCCTTAAAGCTGCCTCGCGATATGCGGAAAATACTTGCCCATGAAAAGATCATGGAACTGTGCCCATGTCATTGCCTCTAGATCTCTAGAGGTCCTTTGCCCAGTCCACCATCGCGGCCCTCACCCTCTAGTGGAATGCGGCTAGTCGATCCCCCAGTCGTTTCGGAGGTAATCTGTAGCCTCCGAGCACCTTCTGCGACCCTCGTGAACCAATGAGTGCCGCCACCATCGGATCTCTTTCCCCTGTGAATGTCAGGAGGGATGATGTGACCCTAAACCTCACGGGGTTACTCGAACCTCCTGGCTACTGTGCACTAGTGAAATGCCCGATAGCAGCAGTCGCAATACCTACAGCCTTAGCAAAAGCCTGCTGGTTAAATACTGGTGGCTGGTTAAACACCGGTGGTGCCTGACCAGCACCTCGTGGATGACCTCTTCGTCCTCTCCCTCGACTAGCCATCTACATATGTCAAATGGCAAGTTAAATTCTAATGTGGTATCTCTAAAGGGCGTAAACACGACCTCGAAGACACTATTCACACACCGAAAAAGTAAAAATTTTCGCATACCACGTCATTGCATTTATAGTAAACGCAATATAAATATCCCATATATTAAATCACACATAAGAAAATTTTTAAAATTTTTGTATTTTTTTTTACTCTGTGAACAGTGCTCATGAACAGTGTCCACGAACAGTGTCCCAAACAATGACTTGAACAATGCAACGATCCGCAAAGGCGGGCTGTGTGCATAGTGCGCACCCGAATCCAGTCGTGCACCTTTGTGGCGTAGTGCTCAGGTCTTCTTGTATTTCGCTGCGCTGTAACTGGTCGTGCGGCGGCGCTGCGGACCCATTGACGCCGCTCTGGACAGGCGCTCCACGCCCCTTTAGCACGACCCGGAAATCAGGTCGTGACACCCTCAAGGCCAAACCAGGTCGCGACCTTGAATCCATGTCGCGACGTCGTTTCTACCCAAACAGAACAACCCAGGTCGCAACCTCAAAGCGAGTGGCGACACCAAATCAATTTGAGTCCATGACCTCAACTTTTCGGTCCTTGACTCAAAGGCCAACCCGTATCACGACCTCAAATCCATGTCGCGACACCAAATTCCATAAAGCGACGAGCTCGGTGCCAAGTGCGGGGCCTGGCTGCGGTCCGGCTAGGTCGCGGCCGGCCGGCTTACCGGTGTGACCTGAGCCAACAACCAAGTCGCGACCTCAATTCTGTGTCGCGACCTCAAATCGGTCCTGACCTACAACGACCTCTTTTTCCTGGTCGTAACCCAGCCAGGTTCTACCCAGCCTAGTCAAGTCGCGACATAAATTAGTCGCGACCAGGAAGCTGCTTTGTCACAACCTCGAATCCAGTGCCAACCTAGGGTCGCCTGTAGCTCAATTCCTTGTCGCAGCCTCCAAAACCATGCAACCCTCGAGACTTAACCGAGTCACGACCCCCGAATCGACGTCGACCTAGGACCCGAATAAATCGGTCGGCGTGCTCGGCGCCCACCGTGCTTGGCGCCTGCATGTCACGACCTCAAAACTAGGTCGTACCCTAGTCTTTGGAAATTGACGGTAGCCATTCTGACTTCGCACACAATTTTTTCTTTCTTTTTCAAAAATCCTCGGTATCTCTTCACTCTAAAGATCTTGATAACGAGCAACGCTCTTTACCCACTTCAAAATTTCTAGAATTTAATTACAACTTTTTTTCCTTGTGCGAAAACTGGAATAATCTTCCAGAATTCCACAAAACCCAATATGTTCATGTTCAAAAAAACTGGAGCAACTGTCCAAAATTTTTTTTTTAATTTTATTTCTTGTTTATTTCTAGACCATTCTGCCCAAAAATTCCTCAACACGCTAAGGTTTTATTTTTCTCAACCCTAGTGTTCAACATTTTCCTATATGCTAATCACCAAGCATATAATCACAATTCAATCACACATCACAATTAATTCATCAAAATGCACAATTGATGCATGATCTAACCCGTTTCCCATCGAGCCCTAGGTATTCGTATACTTAACTCTACACCCACCGAGCTCCCAAGGTAATCGTTTACCTTAGCGCTGATACCAAGCTGTGACGCCCCTATCCCGAGGTGTCTTGTTGACCACCGTCAACCTGTGGAAAATCTGTGTCTCATATCATGAGACCCATACATGCATAAAATGGCCCAATAGGGCCCGCATATCCATACAACACAAGTGTATATTTTATACAAAAAGAGTTTGTTTACAATTGTATTTAATTACAATTGATCCAAAATTGGGTCTTTTGCCCAGATTCTTACAAATTTATAATAGAGCCCGGCTTGGCGACTAACGCCTCTACGGTCTCAATTACGTCCCATCCTCGAGGTGCACCTCCAGTACCTAAAATAAATATATTCCCTCAGCCAGGGTAGGTAATGCCAGTAGTGGAAATTTTCATAGGTTACTCCACCTAAGTGTTCATGCAATGGCACCAAACATTCAATTCACATTCCATACAATCCATGTTAATATGCAGGCATCACGTATATTAACAAAACCTACACATGTTATTTATTCATAGCAATAACATAAGATTAGCTCACATGGGCTAATGTACAATCCGACAGTTCATCTTGGGACTGCCCACAAAATCACAATCAACATGTTATTCACTCATGGAAATAACGCAACATCACACAAGCCACACAACGATCCAGGTGGGTCGAAACCACTCTGGGATTTCTTCACTCGGTCGAATCTTTTGGGCCCCGGAAACCACGGCCATCCAGGCCTTAAAAAATCCTCATCCATTAAAATGGCCCTTAGCCAAATAGTAAAACAAGTAGGAGAAAAACCCCTACCTTCCGGAGTTTGTTGAAACTCCACAAAACCGGTACCCACGCTAGCCCTTGCCGTGGGAGCAGCTAGCTTCTTGCCTTCTTCCGAAACCAGCCGATAGATGGCAAGGGGTCTAGAAGGTAGAGCTTCTCTCTCTAAATCCCTCTCTTTTCTCTCTCTCTCTCTCTCTCTCGTTTTTTTCTTTCTCTCTCTTCCTTTCCCTCCCAAACCAGTTTGGTCTAGGTTGAGGTCAAGAGAAAAGTCCTCTCATGCCACTTGTCACTTCCTATTGGTTCTTAGGATTTCCCCCTATCCACTTATCCATCTAACTTAGATTTCCATCCACCCCTGAGTGTTATTTGTCACTCATAGGCCCCGCCAGGCTCATGTTGACCCATTACGCCAGTTCACGTAGCACCTCGAGCCACTCGCAAAGTGCCAAGTGTCGACCTCCTACGTGCCTCAGCGTGAAATTTTGGCGTCTCGCGCCAATTCCAGCGAAATTCGACATGGTAGCTAGATTTCTTGAGACGATTCCAACGGTGAAGTTCGTTTCATCATCTAAGATCTAGAAAAATTACGGATTTTGACCGAAATTACCATTTTGCCTTTTTTTAGAAAATTAGATTTTCGAAGGGGTTTACGAGGGGGCCGGTTGGCGGGTTGACGACAAGCCGCCTCCCTAGAGGGCGAGTGAGACCGGGACTTGATCTACCTCCTAGTAGTCTGCCCAGTATGAGGATGTTTTTTTAGGATGAGTCTGGGATTGCCTCCATAAGGGTTGCAGACTTCGGTGTCGAGTTACACCACAGTACTTCGCCCATCTACATGACTGCATAGGATGGCACCGGTTGAGTTGCGAGGAACTCGAGTCCGGCCTACGAGGGCTCTTGGATAAGGGATTCATTGGCGAAACGCACTTCACCATGGGGCGCTCCGGTTCTATTTGCGAAGAAGAAATACAAGACCCTTCGACTGTGCATTGAGTACAAGCAATTGAACAAGGTTATGGTCAAGAATTGGTACTCATTACCAAGGATTGACGATTTTTTTGACCAGTTGAGAGGAGAGCGAGTCTATTCCAAGATAGACCTTCACACTTGTTACCATCAGCTGAGGGTTAGGGAGACAGATATCCCTAAGACAGCGTTTAGGACTCTTTTTGGGCACTTTGAGTTTACGGTGATGCCTTTTGGATTGACGAATGCGCCAGCGACATTCATGGACCTCATGCATAGGGTATTCCAAACCTATCTAAGATCGGTTGTCCGTGATGCCGTGGATGACATTTTTAATCTACCTCGATTAGAGTGGGAGCATGAGTATCATTTGAGGATTGTGTTACGATTCTTGAAGACCATCGGCTACCGCGCTAAGAATCGGTAAGTCGCAGTTTGGCTTACTAAAGGTGAGATTTTTTGGGACCGCGTGGTGTCGACCGGGAGCTCGATGTAGACCTAAGAGGTCGAGGCCGTGATGGAGTTAGGGAGAGGTCGAAGTCAATCTTCGAGAATCGTGGTTTTCTTGGGATTGGTTGGGTACTCTACAGGGAGGGTTCATAAGAGGATTTCTCGATTAGTGGCACCTATGGCGAGATTGACCGGAAGTCGAGTTTGATTGGGATGACCGTGCCGGGAGGCATTCCGGGGAGTTGAAGAGAAGCCTCTTTGTTCCTATCTTGATAGTCCGGACGAGGGGACGAATTTCTTGTGTATTGTGATGCCTCGAGGGCCGGACTGGGATGTGTTTTGATGCATTCCGGGAGGGTAGTAGCTTATGGTTCCCGTTAGTTGAAGAATCATGAGCAGAATTACCCCACACACGACATGGAGTTAGCGGCCGTAGTCTTCGCCTTGAAGATTTGGCACCACTATTTATATGGCAAACAGTTCGAGGTGTACTTATACCACAAAAAGTCTGAAGTATATTTTCACGCGGCCCGGGACCTCGATATGAGAGCAAACGAGATGGATGGAGTTCTGAAGATTATGACTTCACTTTTCATTACCTCCCTAGTAAGGCAAATGTGGTGGCCGATGCACTCAGTCGGAAGTCACGGGGAGAATTGGCTGAGTATGGCTTCAGGTGGCGAGATGCTAGGGCGCAGACGAGTTTAGATTCTGATCTGTGGCGAGGCTCGAGTGTTAAGGGGAGTTTGTAGTTGCCACCGCGATCTGATGACGGAGTGATTGAGTCGAGGTAGGGCCGAGATAGTGACCATCGAGGACGGTCTGATCAGTCTACGGTGTGAGGGCTCCACCGTCCGCGTAGATGGTAGTGCCCGGTTATAGAAGGACGGGTAGTGGTTCCCGATTGACGAAATTTAAGAGGAGATTCTCAGGGAGTTTCATTGCTCTCGATTTGCCTTGCATCCGGTGGCGCGAAGATGTACCGGGATCTTCGTCGCCCGGTACTGCGGAGCGGGATGAAGAGACCGCGTAGGGGGACTTTGTTCGGCGATGTCTCACGTGTCGGCCGAGTTAAGGCCCAGGCACCGAAGCCGGCGGGGCTACGCCCGGCCATTGAGGTGGTTGAGTGGAAGTGGGAGCATCGAGATGGATTTTGAAACCCACTTGCCCACCAGTTACCGCGAGATATGATGCGGTATAGGTGATAGTGGACCGGCTCACAAAGTCGGCACATTTTCTGGCGTCGCGGATGACCTTTACATTAGAAGATTTTTCGGTTGTGCATTCGAGATAGTCATTTACATAGATACCAGTATCCATAGTGTCGGATAGGGACCCGAGGTTTATGGCGCACTTTTGGAAGAGTTTCCAAAAGGCTATGGGCACATGGCTGACCATGAGTACAACTTTCCACCCACAGACAGATGGTCAATCAGAGAGGACTATACAGGTGTTAGAGGACATGCTGCGAGCATGCGTCCTGGATCATAAGGGTAGTTGGGAAGAGCATTTGCCCTTAGTGGAATTCGCCTATAACAACAATTATGAGGCGAGTATACAGATGGAACCATATGAGGCATTGTATGGGAGGTATGGGAGGCCATGCAGGTCACTGTTATGTTGGATCGAGGTAGGAGAGAGCTCCATCACAGGTCCTGATTTGATTAGAGACACCTCCGAGAAGGTGAGCTTTATACGATAGCGTCTTCTCACGACTCAGAGCTGGTAGAAAAGCTATGCATATGTATGACATTGACCCTTAGAGTTCGAGGTTGGAGATCACGTCTTCTTGAAGATGATGCCTAAGAGAGGAGTGGTTAGGTTAGGCAAGCGCGAGAAGCTATCGCCGAGGTTTATTGGGCCCTTCGAGATACTCGAGAGGGTAGGCATTGTAACATCTGGTTGGTTTACCGCATGAAGCATATCAAAGTGTCCACGAGGTGTTTCACGTCTCCATGCTCCGGAAGTACACTCCAGATCCAGCTCATGTAGTGGATTGGGGACAGATTGAGGTTGACACGGATGGGACCTTCGAGGAGGGACCAGAGTGCATTATGGATAGCCGGGATCATGTTTTGCGACGCAAGACCGTGAGGCTAGTGAAGGTGCTATGGCAGACCGTGGAGTGGAGGAGTCAATGTGGGAACACGAGGACACGATGCGGGCCACCTATCTCTTCTTATTTAGGGATGAATGTACGTGGTTTAGTTGTTTAATACTTAAATGACTAGTTTACATGCATGGTGTAGTGCACGTCGCATATGCATGTGATTTTTTGTGATTGTCCAGAATTTCGGGACAAAATTCCTTTTAAGGAGGGGAGAATGTAAGACCCGGGAAAATTCTAATTTTCTGAAAAATGGTAAAATAGTAATTTCGGTCAAATTCCAAAAATTTTCTCGATCTTGGATGACGAAACGGACTTCACCATTAGAATCGTCTCGCGAAATCTAGTTACCACGTCGAATTTCGTCGGTCAGGAGCGGTCGAGATTTCACTTTCGAGCCTTTGGGTGTCATGTGTGCCGCAAAAACGGGTTTGAGAGACATGTGATGTGACAAAAGTCACCTATTACATGTACTCAAGTGACACATGTTGCGTGATTAGAGAGATGATGGAAATGAATGGCCGAGATTGTGCCAAGTGTCAAAATAGTGAAAAAAGGGGACATGGTGGGAATTATTAAAATTGTTAATGAGAATAAGGACAAAAGGCAATAGTGTCATCTTCTCCAAAATTAAAAGACCAAAACATGAAGGAGATGCAATGGGTTCTGGTTTTGTGTTTTAGAGAGAGAAGGTGTGCCTTCTCTCCCCAGATTTGCGTAGATTCGGACCATCGGTTCGAGGAAGCGAAGCTAAAGCGTTCTACAGCGTGGATACCCGATTTAGTGGAGTTCCGACAACTCCAAGAGATAGGGATCTTTTCCTACTTGGCAATATTCTTTGGCTAAAACCATGTTTATGGTTAGGATATTCTGAAGCTTGATTTAGCCGTAAATTCGGTCTTAAAACCTTTGAACCGAGTGGAGAAAATCTCAAATTTGGTGGCCGTGAACAGTGCCAACCCGAGGGTTTCACTGTTCATGTGAATAGTACGTGATTTTTTGTGTGAATTTTCATAATGTTGAGTGATTCAAAATGAATTGCTTGTGTTTGTCAATTAGCCCATGTGAGCTAATTTTAGTGTTATTGATGTGAATTTAATAACATGATTTATGTGGATTAATTATGTTAATGTATATACATGTTTTATATATTAACATGAGTTTGTTGGGATTGGCATCATGCATTCCATATGCACTGGGGCACCCTAGAATATTAGGAGTGAGTGCATGACATGAAAGAAAACAAAAACAAAAATGTTTATGAAAGGAATTTCGAAGGAAGATTTTCCGAAGAATTGCCTTGGAAAGTCGTCCAACAGATCACTTCGGATGAGGACCATGATTGTTTCGGAGCGTTATCTAGCAATTCGCCTCGAAGGGTAGTCCAATATATTTACCGAATCTCGGTAGTAAGTTTTTAAGAACAAAAAGCTTTTGTTTTGAAAACTGTGATTTTACTCGCATTTGGCTTAGGCATGTGTGAGGGAGTCGGTGAGGACTCGGGACATGGGATTGGTCATGTAGACATTCGAGTAGGTTCATGTAATTGCTTGGATGTGATTGTTTGCCATGGCATGTGCACTTAGGTGGGGAGTAACCCATGTAGGAAATTATCTCAACTGGGCTCTGCTCACCCTGTTGAGGGATCACTATTTCAGGTCTGAGGTGTCACGGGAGGATGGGCGCTCACTTGGGAGACCGCGTTTAGAAAGTCGGGTTGTGGCTTTGGGTATTCATTTTGTATAACATGTATTAAAAATTGTACATTTTGATATATGTTTGGTAAAGGGTAATTTATTAACTCTTGAACTATTGTATATAGTTGATGTATTTTGTGGGTATTAATGCAGGGGCCCAAGTGGCCATTATTTTCCTTACATGTGGACCCTGTGTGGTCATTGTAAATTGTTGGGATAGGTTTTGTACCTTGGGTAGAGCTCCTCGTACAAAGGAGACTTTGCCCGATTTTCATGAGTGGTGTCTGGTTACCCGACATCCACTAATATTCCGCGGGTTGACGGGTTGTCAATGGACCCCCGGGAAATGAGGCGTCACATAAATGGTAAATGCCTTTCAGAAGGAGATATGTAGCATCTTAATTGTTATTTACTCATTTGGATATCCTGTCTTATATTTTTTGTTGGCCACTCAAATCATAACGTAACTATATTTTTGTGGTCACTTATCCTTTTTTGAAAGCATATGAATAAACTTCTCATTATTAAGTTTTGGAAAGTTACCTTTTAAACTTGTATCTTGTTTAAGACCTAGTATATATTTTCCTTTCCTATTAACAAATGCCCCCACCATTTTCTTTTAAAGATAACCAATTATTTAACTTCATTTTATAGTTCGGTAAGATATTCGTATTTATGAGCATTAATATTCGTATTCTAGCCTTTATGTCAATGGAATAATTAGCTTATCTCAATATTCATCTTTATTGTATTGATTGATTTATGAGCATTAATATTCGTATTATAGCCTTTATGTCAAATCATCAAGTTTTAGTTCCATATCTTGTTTAGTCTTGAATTTATTGCTTATTTATAAAACAATTATATATCTATGCAATTATATTTATATTAAAGTTGAAACGTATGTGTGAAATTCCGAGAAAATCCAATTTTCTGAAAAAGGGCAAAATCGTAATTTCGGTAAAAATCCAAAATATTTCTAGATCTCGTTATTAAAGAAGCGGACTTCAGTTTGGAATCGTTTACGAGGAAATATAGCTACCACGTCGAATTTCGTCGGTCGAGATGGTCGAATTTCACGTTTTTGACCGAGTGTCGGGTTAAAAGTAAAGCGGGTTTTGAGAACGTAATGACATGACAAAGTCGCATCTTATGCTGTGTGAGGCGTGTTACGTGAGTGAGAGGATGAAATGGATGGCCGAGATAGTGTCAAGTGTCAAAAATCCAAGATTTAAGGACATGGAAGGCATTATTTGAAAGTTTAATGAATGGGACAAAAAGGGAATAGTGACCTTCTCAAATGGAAAAGGCCAAAACGTGCAGGAGAGGAGAACAAGAGATGCAGTAGGCTGGTTGTTTGAGTTTTAGAGAGAGAGAGCACCTTCTCTCTAGGATTAAGTGTCAGATGAAATCGGTTCTCGACGGAGCGAGCAAAGTTCTCTGTGGCGGAGCTACGCGTGGGCACCAATTTGGTGGAGTTCCGACAACTCCAAGAGGTAGGGATCTTTTCCTACTTGCGTTAATCTTTGGCTAAGAGCCATATAAATGGTTAGGAATGTTCTGAGGCTTGTATTAGTCGTAAACTTGGTCTCAAAACCTTTGAACCTAGTGGAGAAAATTCCTATTTTGGGTGGTTGTGAACAGTAACGGGAACACAGCATTCACGTGTCACACCCCCCCGCCCACACTATCGGCGAGTGTGCGGCCACTTACGAAATCCCCGGGTCGTTACCTACAACGACTAGAAAATCTGTGAAGCGAAGCGTATTGCTTGCTTCAATCTTGTATAAAAATTTTTTCTTTTTCTAAACCTTGATTTTATAAAATTTGTGACATAACGGTGCATATAGGACACATGTCCCAAATCCACATATACCTGATTTACCTTATTTCAAATATGGCAACCAACAACATTCTTTGAGCCTCAGCTCCGCACACATTTTCACAAAACCACCTTATGTACATACATATATTCCTTTATACAAATTCAAAGTATTTTCTTATAAGTGATTATTAATAATACAACACTGATACTAAAGTCAGGAGGATCCTATTTTACTCCAGCGTCTGGCGTACCTGTACCTGGAAAATAATGAGCTAAACGAGCTCAGTGAGTGTATGCTTTATAAAAGGATTTCTTTTTCTTAAAATATCTCAAAACGGTAAAACTCTCTTTACCAGATATTTTCCAGAAATCTTCTTGCTGGCAAGAGTTTCTAAAACTTTTCATACTTGCTTTCTTGCTTTGCTGCTTTTTCTTTAAAAGTTTCCAAAACTTTTTATGCTTGCTTGCTTTGGTTACAAAACTTTTCCAAAAAATCTCTTGCTTTCTTTACCTTGCTTTAAAGTTTCAAAACTTTTCATAAACCTCTTGCTTTAAAAGTTTATAAAACTTTTTTTCAAACCTGAGCACAGGCTCATTTGCTTTACACTTTGAAATAAAAGCGGGAGCTGGGCTCAATCGTTTTGCCCAAAATCAAACGGGAGCTTTGGGCTCAACGTTTGTTTGAAAAATAAAAATGGGAGTCACGGGGCTCAACCGTTTGCTTTAAAACCAACACGAGGAGCACGAACCAGCTTAGTGCCCAGTGGTTGATTTTTCAAAACTGTATAAAACATTCTTATAAATCATCAACCACTAGAGGCCTTTCCTGCTTGCTATACCCTAGTGAACACGAGAGCCTAGGCATCGACCGTGCCGGTGGAAGGACCTGGGTCCGCAGCACCTAGGTGGAAGGGTCTTGGCCCACGTCACCTTTTTCGGTAAATATGGTGGAATTGACTTGGGTCTCCATCACCATAATTTAGTTAGAGCTCTAACCCTATATACTCCAGTACGTGCCACGGTCTCCTTTAAATGCATGATGCATGATCTAAGTTTGTCGACTAGGAAAATCTAAAATGCATGTATGATATCCTAACACCACCGCGCACGTACGGAATACCTCTAACCGGTATGCTTGCTTAAGACTAGGGATTTTTGGTTAGGCCTATTTTACAAAATAGACTTTTGTTTGCTTGCTTCTTTGAAATATGGTTTTACAATTTAAAACCATTGCTTGCTTTCTTTATAAAAGTATGATTGATTACATCAAACCATTACTTGTTGCTTTTCACATATGGTTTAAATCAAAACCATTTTGTTTGCTTAAAAACTCATTGCTTGCCTTTAAGCATGGTTTCTGATTAAAACCATTAAATACCCAGTGTAAAAGCAGTTTATAATAATAATACACTAATATTTGAAAAATAGGTTTAGAAAAATCATCTCTTTGTTTCCCGAAACTTGAGCACAACTCCACTACTTTCCCGCCTTTGCTTTTAGCCTACACACTCAACGAATACGACAGCGTGTGTCGCCCGGTATGGCGTAAAAACGCGTCTGCCCAGCCTTGAGTCACCTTGAGGTCACACAACATTCATATAAATAGAGTAACGAATTTACCCTTGAGCACTAAAAAGCCCCTAACAAAAAAAACCACTCATTTTGGTAAACCTTTTTCCAACAATACTCTTTGGACTTTATTATCCAAAAATTATTCAAACGGTCTTCACAAATTTTGAAACTCTCTAGATCAGTCTTTTATATATCGATAGCGTCTGCTAGAATTTTCCAATTCAAATTCCTTCTCTAAGGCCCTCAACCACATAACACAAGTTACAACAATTTTTTGATGCCAAATTGGTTAGCTCACTGAATCACCTACTGTTATCCTTGATTTCTGGGGTCTTAACTCCATAAATTGGAAATTTTGTCTTCACTCATTTGAAGCTATGGTTATAAGGTTTCTTCTCCAATTGGAATCACCTAATTTGGATCACCAAAACTCAAGTTATTGTACTTTATATCTAGATTACACAAATTGGTAGAACATAATTTGCACATAGCTCCACTTTGAAAATTTTCTGGGCACTTTGGGGTTACAATTTGCATGCACTTCCTTCAGATAAGTTATTTCCCCTAGAAGTCTATTTTACCCATAGTTTTGAATCACTCAATTTGGATGAGTGAAACTCACTGTAATCCCAAAACACTACAACAGCAATACCCAAAGCGAGCATAATCGGAGTGAGCTACACGAGCTCACCTTCGATCCCGTGTTGGGAGCCTTTAGAGCTACAATTTGCTCTTGGTCCCTTCTATAAATTTTTATCCCTATCTCTTATGGTTCTTTACCAATTGGAATCAATTCATTTGTATGATTATAGCAATCTATACTTGAAAACAAAAATAGGGTTTTACGAATTTTGACGAATTTCCTTTAAAAAAACCCAACATTCTCTTTTTTTACAACCATTCCTCAAAACCGTAATACCTCAATAATCAACATGAAAGTCATTCAAAACCACTCCATAACACTTGTATTGGTGGTTTGGAACTCCACTCCACAAACAAAATACTGGTAAAATCCTAAGAAAATTCAACCTAAGGTCTCAATTCCTTCCAAACCATAGAATTATGATGGCTTCCATGTTTATTCTTTACCAATTAAGTTTACCCACAAACTTCAAGAATTCTAGGGTTATTGTGATCTCTCCACAAAACCCTAGAACAAGGAGCAACTAATCTCCATGGAAAATTCATACTAAAAACCCTAGATATCAAAATATACTTGATTTCAAGATGAAAACATACCTTTTTCTCCTTCTCCTTCTTCTTCCTCTTCTTCCTCCTCTTTTCTCCCTTCTTCTCCTCTCCTACGGGTTGCCCTAGCCAAATGAGAACAAAAATGTGATATTTGGTTTGTCTCATGGCCTTTTTATAGTCTCAATTATACCTTAATTGCAAATAGGTCCTTGATCTCTCAATAATTTTACTTCAACTTTTGTTATTTTCATTTTGGCATACCATCTTCTTGATTATGCCCTTTATGTCCCATTTGATCAATTACGATTTTACCCTTGTTTTATTACAACATTCCGGGTTCCATAAATTATCATTTCACAATTTCTTCCAAAAATACTACAGTGACCCTTAGTGCTCATGTGTGCCCCTACGGTTACCCATACCGTACACCCTCTCGGGACTGGGCGTTACAAATCCTCCCTCCTTTAGAACATTTCGTCCTCGAAATGAACAAACTAAACTCAAAGGAAAGGAAAATACCTTATTCGGAAAATAATTGAGGGTACTGACGGCGCATCTGAGCCCTGGCTCCCAAGTAGCTTCCTCCCTCTCATGATTCTTCCATAGGACTTTAACTAAAGGGATCACCTTACTCCTCAACACCTGTTCCTTGCAATCTACAATCTGCACAGGTGTTTCCTCATAAGTCAGATTCTCCTTTAGCTGCACTGGCTGCTCTCTCAACACATGTGAAGGATCTAGGATGTACTTCCTTAATATCGACACATGGAATGTGTCATGAATCCTTGATAACTCTGGGGGTAACTTCAACCTGTAAGCTACTGGCCCCACCTTGGTCACAATCTCATAAGGTCCTATATATCTCGGACTAAGCTTGCCTCTTTTCTCGAATCTTAAAACACCTTTCCAAGGGGAAATCTTCACAAAGACCCGGTCACCAATCTCGAACTGTAAGTCTCTGTGACGGTTGTCGGCATAACTTTTATGTCTATCTCTTGCTGTCTTTAAGTTATCACGAACAACTTTCACTTTCTCTGAAGTGATCTGCACTAATTCTGGGCCTACTAGTCTTCTCTTACCAACCTCATCCCGGCCTGCTGAGTCTGACATTTCCTCTGCATACGATTACCTCGATGGAGCCATCTCTATACTGGCCTGATAGCTATTGTTGTAGGCGAACTCCATTAGTGCTAAATGAGTATCCTAACTTCCCTTGAATTCCATCACACAAGCTCTCAATATATCCTCTAACGTCTGAATGGTCCTCTCTTCAGTTCGCCATACTCTGGCACACACATTCTTTGGCCTTTCACTATCATGCCATCATCTCTGATTTGAAACTCTGCTCTCTTTCCTTTTTCTATCTCTTCCTTAAGCAATCGTACGCTGGATCTACATTGTACTTTCTTGAGAATCGATCCATAGGAGGGTCTAACATGAAATGTGGCTAACAAGGCTCCTGAATCCTCAACCTCAATATCACCCCTAAAGCTCTCGAGATCCTGACGAGTGGAAGATAACTTTGATTTCATATGAGGCAAAAGAACTCTCTGATCGCCTACTCAAGGCATACGCTACGATAATGGCTTTTCTGGATGGTACTCAATAGTACGGTCGTAGTCCTTAATCAACTCAAACCGTCTTCTTTGCCTCGGGTTTAACTCTTTTTGGGTGAAAATATATTGAAGACTCTTATGATGCGTAAGATCTGCAATGAACACCATATAAGTAATGTCTCCATATTTTTCGGAGCAAACCACATTCTTTGCAAAGCTCTAAGTCGTGTGTAGGGTAATTCTCCTCATGCTTCTTCAAGCGTCTGAGGCATATGCAATCACCCTATCATTTGCATCAAAACAACCAAGGCCTTGGCGGGAAGCATCCTTGTAAACCCTGAGCCCATCTCTCCCATTGAAGCGAAAGCTAGAAGCGGAGGCGAGTCAATCGCCGCTGACTCCTCGAAACTGCGTTGTGACATCCACCCAATCATACTTGACATCTTTCCTTGTCGGCTTAGTCAATCGTGCTATCTTGGAGAACCCCTCGACAAAATTCTGTGGCCACCTTTAAACCCAGGGAAGCTTCTGACCTCGACACATTCTTTGGCGGTTTCCAATTTACCACAACTTCTATTTGGGATCCACACTCACCCCCTCAATTGAGATCACATGACCTAGGAATGCCACAATCCCTGTCAAGCTAAAATTGGCACTTGCTCAACTTGGCATACAAGCTGTGTCGCTCCTTAGGAGTGCTTGACACAATCCTCAGGTGCTCTGAATGTTCCTCTAAACTACCTGAATACACTAGGATATCATCGATAAAAACTATGATGAACCTATCCAAATACGGCTGGAATACCCGGTTCATCAAATCCATATGTTGCCGGAGCATTAGTCAAGCTAAATGGCATCACCAGAAACTCATAATGCGAAGTAGTGTCACGAATGCAATCTTAGGAACATGTCGCCCTCCTGGCCTCAACTAATGATACCCGACCTCAAGTCTATCTTGGGTATACTTTCGAGACCCTTGGAGTTGATTGAACCGCTCATCGATCCTGGGAGTGGATGCGATTGCGGATGGCCAACTACGTTCAGTTTGTAATACATACACAGTAAACTCCCATCTTTCTTTTCCACCGAAGGCTGGGCTCCCGTGGGGATATGCTCGGTCGAATGAATCCCTTACTTAACAATTCTTCTAACTGAACCTTAAGCTCTCTCAACTCTACAGGAGCCATCCTATAAGGAGGAATGGAAATGGGCTGAGTCCCTGGGATCAAATCAATGGTGAACTCCACCTCTCTTTCTGAAGGTAATCCTGCGATATCATCCGAGAATACATCTGGAACTCTCTATTCTTTGGAATCTCATCCACTAGAGTCCCCTCCTTCCCTGTCTCCACCACATAAGCTAGATAACCCTGACAACCCTTACGCAACATCCTCTGCGCTGCCAGGGCGGAGATCATACTGGAAGAACTCTCTGCGTATACCTCTGAACTTTACCTCCAATTTCCCAGGCATGTGCAACTTTACTTCCTTTTTATAACAATCTAATGTGGCTCTATGGCGAGATATCCAATCTATGAACCACATCAAAATCCCTCATATCTAAGGCCACAAGATCCGCTAGGAACTCCTATCCCCCAATCAGAACTCTACTATCTCTGACTACTCTGTTTGAGAATAACGGATCTCCAGTTGGAAGGGAAACTCTCATACGACCCTCTAATGGCTGGGTCTATATGTGGAAGCGATCTAAGAAAGGCCTGAATGAAAATGAATGCATGGCTCCTGGGTCCACTAATGTATATGCATCATGATCAAGGATAGAAATAATACTAGTAACCACGTATGGGCTGCATGCGCATCTGCTGATCCACCGACATAAACCACTGGCTTAGTACGGGTCTGTACGCATCCAGAGGCCTTACCTTTTGCCTCTACCACTGCCGCCTCTACCTGCGGTTGCACTGGCCCCTCTCCTTGGGAAACCTCTCCCTAAAGACCTCTGAGTGCTCATCTCGGGTGTGGGGGTAGCTAAGTGGCCTACGATGTCTTCTTCTAATCGGATTGAGGGCACTCTCACAATGAGAAATGGCCTTCCTGGTCACAATGGAAACACCCTGTACTATATCTCCTACACTCCCCGTGGTGTCGCCTCTGACACATATGACAGACTGGAGGAATGCTCTGGGTGTCACTCCTAGCAACCGGGGGCCTTAACTAGAATCCCAATCTATTACGGGGAACCACTTGGAAACCAAATGCACTACGATTTGGTCTTTGTAATCCACGCCAAAAAACCTTTTGCACTTCAGGACTTCATCAGCCTGAATATATGGATCCAATCTAACTAGTTCTGAGAACCTCTTCTCATATTCTGATACTGACATGTTCTTTTGCTCTAATCTGAAGAACTCCTCAATTTTTGAATCCTTATAACTTTGAGGAAAGAACCTATCAGTGAACTCTTGTTGAAATTGGTCCCATGATATGCCATTAAGATACCTCCTCTCCACGGCATCCCACCAATCCTTAGCCCCGTCTTCCATCATAAAACTGGAAAACAAGACTCTTTGCTCATCCGTGCAACCCATAACTCCGTAAACCTTATTTACTCGGTCTAGCCATAACGGTACATACGGATCACCACTTTGATCATATGGCTTGGCGCCCGTCTGCATGCTCTCTCTGTCGACCTCGGGTTCTTGAGAACCTCTCTGGGCGGCCCGATTGAGGTACAGCGGCTGGCGGCAGTCGCTATGGCCCTTCTTTGAGCAATCTTGTGCCACAGCGCTGCGCCGCAAGCAATCCACGGCATTTGAGCTCCCTCTGGGTGGCACGGATGGTCAGCTGACCAGCCTCACTGCGGAGGTGATTCATAGGCGATGAGTAGAACCAACCACGTGCTCTCATCTCTCTCGAGCCTTTGCGGGGCGTCGGGAAACCTGCGGAATGACTCTCCTAGGACGACCTCGACATCCTCTACTTGACATAGTGCTGCATTTGCAAAAAAAAAAAAAAAAATCAACTGTTTAATACTTTGAATCACCTCATATGTATGTACTTGAGTTTGAAAATGCATGGTTGACAGTAGTGTAAAATAGTGTATACGAAAACTACGATGCTTAATAAGATAGGTTTCCTAAGATCCTGCTCTGATACCACCTTGTCACACCCCCACCCCCTAGTATCGGTAGGTGTGCCGGCCACTCCACAGAAATCCCCAGTCGTTACCTCGCATTAGAAAATCTGTGACGGCGTATTTAACTAGCGAGTCTCGTATAAAAATTTTTTCTTTTCTAAACTTATTATTTTATAAAATTTCGACAGCATAACAGCTGCACATAGGACATGTCCCAAATCCTATATACACAATTTACACTATTTCAAATATGGCAACCAACAACATTCTTTCAAAAGAGACTCAAGCTCCACACATTTTCATAAAACCACCTTATGTACATACATATATTCCTTTATACAAATTCAAGTATTTTCTTACAGTGATTATTAATAATACAACGATACTAAAGTGGGAGATCCTATTTTACTCCAGCGTACGGCGTACACATGCACGGAAAATAATGAGCTAAACGAGCTCAGTGAGTGTATGCTTTATAAAAGGATTTCTTTTTCTGAAAGTATCTCAAAACGATAAAACTCTATTTACAAGATATTTTCCAGAAATCTTGCTTGCTTTGCTTAAAAAGTTTCTAAAACTTTTCATGCCCCTTTAACTTGCTTTGCTTTACTTTCCTTTAAAAAGTTTCCAAAACTTTTTTATACTTACTTGCTTTGAAAGCTTACAAGTTTTCAAAATCTCTTGCCTTTCTTTACCTTGCTTTAAAAGTTTCAAAGATTTTCATAAACCTCTTGCTTTAAAAGTTTATAAAACTTTTCTCAAACACGGGAGCCTGGGCTCAACCTCTTGCTTTGAAATAAAAATGGGAGCCTGGGCTCAATCGTTTGCTTTAAAATCTAAACGGGAGCCTGGGCTCAACCGTTTGTTTTGAAATAAAAACGGGAGCTTGGGCTCAACCATTTGCTTAAAGAGCAAACCGCGGGGCACGGGCTCGGCCCAGATGCGCCCGGTGGTTGATTTTTCAAAATTGTATAAAACATTCTTATAAATCATCAACCACTGGAGGCCTTTCCTGCTTGCTATACCCTAGTGAACACGGGAGCACGGGAGCCTAGGCATCGACCATGCCGGTGGAAGGACTTGGGTCCGCATCACCTAGGTGGAAGGGCAGCAGCCCCGCGTCACCTTCCGGTGAATATGGTGGGTGACACAGGTCTCCATCACCGTAATTTAGTTAGAGCTCCCAACCTATCTCTCGGTCGTGCCACGGTCTCCTTTAAATGCATGATTCATGATCTAAGTTTGCCGACCAGGCAAATCTAAAATGCATGTATGATATCCTAACATCACCGCGCACGTACGGAATACCTCTGACCGGTATGCTTGCTTAAGACTAGGGATTTTGGTTGTTTATTTTTACAAAATAAACTTTTGTTTGCTTGCTTGCTTCTTTGAAATATGGTTTTACAATTCAAAACCATTGCTTGCTAACTTTATAAAAAAGTATAGTTGATTACATAAAACCATTACTTGTTCTCACTACTTTTCACGTATGGTTTCATCAGAAACCGTTTTGTTTGCTCCAAAACTTCATTGCTTGCTTTAAACATGGTTTACAATTAAAACCATTAAATACCAGTGTAAAATAGTTTATAATAATAATACACTAGTATTTGAAAAATAGGTTTAGAACACTCACCTCTTTGTTTCCCGAAACTTGAGCACAACTCCACTACTTTCCCGCCTTTGCTTTTAGCCTACACACTCAGCGAATGCGACGCGTGTGTCGCCGATATGCGTAAAACTTAACGTACTTCACATCTGCGAGTCACTTTGGGTCTGACATTCATATAAAGCCAAATTAACAATTTACCCTTGAGCCTTAAAAGCCCCTAACAAAAAAACCACTCATTTTGGTAAACCTTTTTTCCAACAATACTCACGGACTTTATTACCAAAAATTATTCAAACGGTCTTCAAAAATTATGGAAACTCTCCAGATCAGTCCTTTATATATCAATGACATCTATTTAAATTTTCAATTTAAAATTCCTTCTCTAAGGCCCTCAACCACATAACACAAATTACGACAATTTTTTGATGCGAGAGGCTGGTTAGCTCACTGAATCAACTCTTGGTATCCTTGATTTTGGGGTCTTAACTCTATAAATTGGAAACTTTTTCTTCACTCATTTTGAAGCTATGGTTCTAGGTTTCTTCTCAATTTGAACCTTTAATTTGGATCACCAAAACTCAAGTTATTGTACTTTATATCTAGATTACTCAAATTGGTAGAACAGAATCTGCACATAGCTCCACTTTGAAAAATTTCTGGGCACTTTGGGGTTACAATTTGCATGCACTTCCTTCAGCTAACTTATTTCCCTAGAAGTATATTTTACCCATAATTTTGAATCACTCAATTTGGATGAGTGAAACTCCACTTATGGCCAAAACACTACCTTGATACCCAAACGAGCATAACCAGTGAGCTACACGAGCTCACCTTTCAGTCCGTATTTGGGAGCCTTAGAGCTACAATTTTCTCTTGGTCCCTTATATACATTTTTAGCTCTATCTCTTATGGTTCTTTACCAATTTGAATCAATTCATTTGGATGATTATAACTTAATCTATAGCCAAAACAAAAACGGGGTTTTACCAAAATTTGACAGAATTTCCTTTAAAATAAACCCAACATTCTCTTTTTTTTACAACCATTCCTCAAAACCATAATACCTCAATAATCAACATGAAAGTCATTTCAAAACCACTCCACCATAACACTTGTATTGGTGGTTTGGAACTCCATACAAAAAACCTTAGGTAAAATCTAAAAATTTAGCCTAAAGTCCTGAATTCCTTCAAACTTCATAGAATTGGTATTCCATGTTTATTCTTTGCAATTAGGATTTAACCCACAAACTTCAAGAATTCTAGGAGTTATTGTGATCCTCCTGAGCCCTAGAACAAGAACAACTAATCTCCATGGAAAATTCATACCAAAAACCTAAACATCAAAATATACTTGATTTCAAAGATGAAAACATACCTTTTCTCCTTCTCCTTCTTCTTCTTCCTCTTCCTTCCTCCTCTTTTCTCCCCTGCCTACTCCTCTCCCTACGGGTTGCCTAGCCAAGTAGAACAAAAATGTGATGTTGGTTTTGTCTCACTGGCCTTTATAGTCTCAGTGCTGCCTTAATTGCAAATAGGTCCTTGATCTCTCAATAATTTTACTTCAACTTTTGTTATTTTCATTTTGGCATACCATCTTCTTGATTATGCCCTTTATGTCCCATTTGATCAATTACGATTTTACCCTTGTTTTATTACAACATTCCGGGTTCCATAAATTATCATTTCACAATTTCTTCCAAAAATTCTACAGTAACCCTTAGTGCTCATGTGTGCCCCTACGGTTACCCGTACCGTACACCCTCTCGGGACGGGGAGTTACATCACGTGAATAGTAACGTGAATATTTTTGTGTGAATTTTTATGATGTTGAGTGATTCAAAATGAATTGCTTGTGTTTGCTAATTAGCCCATGTGAGCTAATTTTGGTGTTATTGATGTGAATTTAATAACATGATTTGTTTGGATTAATTATGTTAATATATATGCATGTGAATATATTAGCATGAATGTGTTGGAATTGGCATCATGCATTCCACATGCACTGGGGCACCCCAGAGTATTAGGAGTGAGTGCATGACATGAAAGAAAAGAAAAGCGAACATGTGGTTGCGAAGGAATTTCAATGGATATTTTTCGGGAGAATTGTGTTGGGAGATGGTCCAGCAATTACACGTCAGGAGAAACCATGAATTGTTGAAGGTTCTCCCCACACATTCGCCTCGGAGGTAGGAGAAGTCCAATGCTTTTCTGAAATTGATTAGTGAGTTTTCGAGAACAAAAAGGTTTTGTTTTGAAAACTGTGATTTTACTTGCATTCGGCTTAGGCATATGTGAGTGAATCGGTGAGGACTCGGGACATGGGATTGGTCATGTAGACATTCGAATAGGTTCATGAAATTGCTTGAATGTGATTGTTTGCCATGCATGTGCACTTAGGTGGGGAGTAACCCATATAGGAAATTATCCTCTTGGGCTTTGCTCGCACGTCGAGGATCACCGGCCCGGAGTGCGGGGTGTGCAGAATGCTCACTAGAACTGCAGTGATTTAGAAGAAAGCCGGATTGTGGCTTTGATAGTTATTTTGTATAACATGTATTGAAAATTGTAAACTTTTGATATATGTTGAATTAAGAGTAATGTAAAAACTCTTGAACCATGTAGTATATTTTGGTTGGGATATGTTTTGTTGTATTAATAAGTAATGCAAGGGCCCAAGTATTACACTCATTTAATTAGCCATCTGGAACCCAATGTGGTCATAAGTTGATTGTTGTGACAGGTTTGTACCTTGGGTAGAGCTCCCGTACAAAGGAGACTCTGCTCGATTTTCATGAGTGGTGTCGGGTTATCCGACATCCACGATTATTCCACAGGTTGATGGGTTGTCAATGGACACCCCGGTTTTGGGGTGTCACAGTATGTCTTGTTTAGCCTTGATTTATTAATGTCTACTTATAAAACAAGTGTGTGTATACAATAACCACTATGTTAAATTGAAGTACGATGATATTTTTTTTCCTTTAATAAAAATCTTTATATCGTTTATCTACTAATTTAGATATTAAACCTTATAGGTAGGATTTTGAATTGTATTGCATATTTAAAATATTTTTAATTGAGTTTTGAATTTTCCATCTTTTTTGAATTTTTATGTTGCAAATACTTGATATTTGTAGTGTGAGATATAAGGTTTAGATTTCTCTCATGTTTAGAATTTCACAATGAACTCACCTTCTCTTTGTTAATTATTTTGACCAATTTCCATACTTATATTGCTCACACTTTTCATGTGAAGAAACCAACTTGTATGTTAATTTATTTTCTTTGTAACATGCTTTAATTGTTTATTTATTTTTATTTAAATATGATATTCAACTTGTTTGTAGCTCATACTTTAAATACATCACTATTAATATTTGATTTTTCAAATTAGAATTTTGTGATTTTCACTTGATGATCTAAAAATGTTATATAGACTTGAATTAACTTAGTTTTACTAAAATTCATGATTCAATGTGTTGTAGGAAATATTTACAACCATACTCATGCTATGAAACATAAATTGTAAATCTATATATACTTTCTTTCTACAATAAATTATAATTAAATCACCAAAGCTTCATATTAATTTATATATTTGCTAAAAAGATTGTATTCAAATCTACTTTTTTTTTTTGACATTGTATTCAAATGTACTTAATTTTAGAATTTTCATTTATATAATTAGGATATGTGTTATATTATTTAACTTTTCTTTGCTTTTGCAGGAAAGAATGTAAGAGTTGCAAAAGCAACTTGATCCGGATATATTAAGGGCTTAAGTTATATTGTCATCCACATCGAGATATAAATGCGATAAGTCACATCAAGGATTGAATCAAGGAGTGACCATAAAGCAAAATGAAAGCTCATCAAATGTCAATAGACTCAAATTTAGCTAGCTTTGTTAGTGAGATGCACCAGAACATGCGCGAGGAACATCTTTGTGACGCCAGCAAGGTGTCCGTTGATAACCATCGACACACGAAATACTCATGGATGTCGGATAACCTACCCGACATTCACGAAAATCGGGTAGAGTCTCCTTTGTACGAGTTTCTGCCCAAATACAAACCTATCGAAGCAGTTCACAATGACCGCTGAGTGCATGCGAGTAATATAATGGCCACTTGGGCCTATCAATACTCACAAAATATATCCCAAATACATCAACTATCTACAATAGTTCAAGAGTTAATAAATTACTCTTTATACAAACATTTATTAAAATTACCACATTCTAATACATGTTATACAAAATCAAAGCCATAAGTCGGCTTTCTTCATATGTGCGGTCTCGAATGCGGACCTGTACTTGAAGGGGGTCCCACGACGGGGTGAGCAAAGCCCAGTAGTGATAATCTCCTATAAGGGCTACTCCCCACCTAAGTGCATATGCAATGGTCGCATAATCAAACACACATTCAAGTGTAACATACACATGTCTACCTGAATGTCTACATGCCATGAATGAGACTCGACTCACCATGCCCCGTATGCAGAGCTCTCGTAGGCTCCATCCTCAATATGTCATTGGTATTATATCTGAGTCTGCTCATCATTCGTCTACGCGTACAAACGCCAGAAGCGTGACAGCGTCACTTTGGTTTTTACTAATGACCCAGTGTCGAGCCCTCAGGCTCCATTACTAATGCAAGTGTCAATACGATGACCAAATCCTAAGTTAATCCGGAGCTCTGGCACAACCCGAAGTCTATGTAATAAACATGACCATGTGTCTTCTTTAGGCAACATAACTTTTCGGGTGATACCACATGTCTCTTACACCCATACAGAACTATGATATCACAGGTCTCTTACACCCATACAGAACTATGATATCACAGGTCTCTTTCTATCGCCTCGAGTTCTCAGCCCGACTCCCTCGAGCAGCCATTGCCGTGAATGAAAACCATTTCCAAACAAAGGTATTTGTTTTTTAGCCGTGACAACCCTCAGGTATAAATAGTGGACACACTCAGATAATCTATTTTGTGGACAACCCTCCGATGTAATTGGGTAGACTCCGACGATTGATATTATATGGACAACCCTCCGATGTATATCAATTGGGCAGACTCCGATGATTGATATTACATGGACAACCCTCCGATGTTGTAGTAGACACACTCCGATAAATAATATTGTTGGTCAACCCTCCGAACAATTCTCTCAAGAAACCACCTCATGCACTCACTCCTATTGTTCTAGGGTGCCCCAGTGCATATGAGATGTGACGCCCGCAAGCCAGGGTGTCGGTTGACTACCGTCGACTCATGGAAATCTACATGTCTCATGTCCTTGAGACCCATGCACGATAAAAATGGCCACTTGGGCCTATACATCATACTCATAAAATGTATATTTTATACAAAAACGATTTAATTACAATTCGTTTACAATTGTATTTAATTACAATTTATACAAAAATGGGCCTATTGCCCAGAATTTTACAAAAAAATACAAGATCCGAGGCCCGGGTTTTGCCATTTCTTCGCCAGGTCTGGTCGTCCCATCCCAAGTGCGTCTCGATTTTTGAAAAATATAGTATTCCTCGGCAGGAATTGAAGCGATACTTGGTAGTGGTATTCCCACTATGGGTTTCCTTCTAAGTGCAATGCAATGGCACCACAAACATTCAACACATGCTAATATATCACTCATGCATATATTAACATAATTAATTCCATAAATCATGTTATTCAATTTATAACAATAACATAAGATTAGCTCACATGGGCTAAGGCACAATCCGACAGTTCGTCTTGGAATCGCCCACAAAATCACAATAAGCATGTTATTTACTCATGGCAATAACACAACATCACAGAATCACGCAAACAGTCCGTGGACTGTCCAAAACCATTCTAGGGATTTCTTCACTCGGTCCAAATCTTTTGGAACCGAAACCACGGCCCTCCAGGCCTCAACAAATCCCCATCCATTACATAACCCTTAAACAAAAAGTAAAGCAAGTAGGAGAAAAACCCCTACCTTTCCGGAGTTTGTCGAAACTCCACCAAAACTGGTACCCAAGTATAGTCCTTGCCGTGGGGAGCAACTTTGCTTCTTGTCTCGTGGACTCGCCGGCCGTCGGCCAGGAAATTCTAGAAAGGGTGAAACCTCTCTAAATCCACATTTTCCCTCTCTCTTTCGTTTGCTCTTTTCTGCACTCTCTCTTCCTCTCCCGATCCGTTACGGTCAAGATTGGAGACCAGAAAGTCCTCTCAATGCCACATGTCAATTTCCTATTGGTTGGGAAAGATTACACCCTTATCATATCCATCTACCTTAAATTCTTACCCGATGGCATGATGCCATGTGTCTGAAATGAGCCCACAGCCAGGCTCGAAGTTTGGTACGCATCTGCCTTTGGACACGTGTGGCACTAACGTACTGAAACATGCCAAGTGTCCTACATCCCTCTCGGTGCCTCGAAAAACATGAAATGTATTTGTCTCGGGTCGACGAGAATCGACGATGTATTTAGCTAGATTTGAGATGAGTTCAACGGTGGTCGGATTTCGATCATCAGAGATCTCAGAAAAATTCCGATTTTGACCGAAATTACCATTCTATCATTCCTTAGGAAATCTGGATTTTCCGGGGTCTCACATTCTCCCCCTTAAAAGAATTTCGTCTCAGAAATTCCACTATCACGCATCCAACCACGTGCATATGTAACCTACCTTTGATTCTGCTTGGGTGTGTACGATGACCTTTCCGAGTCACGATCATGGAGCAATCGATGGTTAGTCAGCCTAATCCATGTCATGGGCTGGCATACATATACCGACTCTTGGAGCTCCACCAACGCAATGAAATTCCCAATGGGTATCCAAATCTCGAGTCACCCCAGACTCCACATCCTCGACTCTAAGTCTGCATTGATCTTACGACCATGTGTTTTCATCTGATCTGTCGACTCCTATCACTCAACTCTAAGTGCGGGTGATAAACATATCACGTGTTTTTTGATCTCTAGGGCAATAGAACTTTTCGGCCTACTTGAGCCTCCATCCACACGAAATTCGGGATCGCTCCACAGGGTCTCTTACACCCACCGAAGTCGGGGATCGCTCCGGGTCTCTTACACCCACAGCTAAGATACCTCCTGGGTCTCTTACCCTCCATAGAAATTTGGAATAGCTTCCCGGGTCTCTTACACCCACACAGAAATTTAGGATCGCTCCCCGGGTCTCTTACACCCACACATAAATTTTGGATAACACCACGGGTCTCTTACACCCACACAAAAATTTTTGGATAACACCACGGGTCTCTTACACCCACACATAAATTTTTGATAACACCACAGGTCTCTTACACCCACACAGAAATTTGGAATAGCTTCCCGGGTCTCTTACACCCACACAAAAATTCGGGATATCTCCCCGGGTCTCTTACACCCACACAGAAATTCAGGATATCTCCCCGGGTCTCTTCGCCCCACAGGACCTTTGGATACTCACAGCGGGTCTCCTTGCCCTAATAGGCTTCTCACTATGGGGACTAACGACCCCGCTTCTTGCTTTGCCAACACACTTTAATTACCATTTTACGATTTGAACTATGAGTCTTTATTGGGCGTAGTCCCGAGACGAACTCAGCCCACACTCACTAGAGTGGTGGATGACCATCACCTGATGCACCCACACCCAGACTTGGCCTTGATGTGGCCGTGCCCACACTCGACACAATGCGATCCCCCTCATGAGGCGGAATCTTGCAGGGAATCAAAGCTAGCTTCCTGTCCAGGCCTATCGGGTGACTCTCTTCCACTTTTCAAGGAAGAACATCTATTCGTGGATTCTCTAAAGGCCTCAACCTTTAAGTCCAAACCCATCATACAAGATGCAACAATTAATGAATGTGATGCATCAGTTTAAGCGCTACTCTAATTGACAAGTGCGCAGTAGAAGCGTGCCACGATATCAGTTGCTCTTGTATGCTGTTCCCCGCGCCATGAGACCTCTGCCTCCCCAGGACAATCTCGCCTCATATGCCCGAGTTTGTGACGAAGCTGCTGCTATAGTGTGCCTTGCATTTAAGTCTACTGTGAGTCCACATTCTGCACGACCTCGACCCACCCTACGGCTCCTCTATTGTGCTTCACAGGAGGTGTTTAAATTATCACTTGCAGAACACAGAGCGGGTTCCTCATTACTATACTATGGTGTGGAGGAATGAGCATGAACTCGTGTTCTATAGTAATTGGAGATGTTGTCCCGAAATCCTAGGATCCACATCTCCCAGGAGCGATAAGGTCTCCACGTGCCACCAAATTTGTCAGTGAAATAACATATCACACCTTACCTTGACTAACCACCCGATCAAGCGCAGGTCGCGAAACTCGTGTGAAGCATAAGTCATACGCCTCTTACGTGAACAGAAGAGGCTGGTCCTCCCTCTTTGCCACCAACGCACATCAGTGTAGGCAACCTCGATCTCTATGGAAGGCATTCCGCATGGAGTCCATATAGATTGGCGAAATTCTACAATCCTTTGATGGAAAACTGACCATTCTGAATCTAACTTTGGCCACGTCGGTGTACGTAATCATCATTAAGCGGGCTAACTCGTGAATCAGCACGTAATCCATCACGGTCTTGCTTCTAGCTGACTCTAGGAACTCTGAGCCGCCGCCTCTTAGTCTAGTACTTACCATGAGCGACTCCTGAAACTCGCCCATGTCTCTGATACCAAAGTCCTAACCCATCTCCACCATGCGGGCCTCGCCACTCTAGCTGGAATACGACTAATTTTTGATCTGGTCGTATCGGGTGATCTCGCCTCAGAGTACATTCTCGATACTGCATAAACCAATGAAGTCGCCACCATCGGATCTCCTCCCCTATGAATGTAGGAGGGATGATGTGCCTAAACCTCTGGAGGTTACTAAGGACCTTCTTGACTGCTGCTACCTTTGGCGTATGCGTGCGCGACCGCCAGTAACACCTGTAGCCTGAGGCATATGCTGATCCAAATACGGTGGCATTTGGTCCAGTGGTTGTGTCGACCCGGTGCCAGTGGACCTCGTCCTGCCGCCCTCTACTAGCCATCTACACAAGTTAATGGTAGATTAAATTTCAATGCAATATCTCTAAGGCTCAAACACATCCCCGAGACACTATTCATACACCGTAAAAAAATTTTCATATACCACGTCGATGCATTTATAGTAATTGCAATACAAATATTTCATATATTAAATCACACACAAAAAAATTTTAAAATATATATATATTTTTTTTTACCCTATGAACAATGCTCATGTGACGGTGTCAATGGTGACCCTAAGCGGTCTGCGTAAATAGTGTATTTGGGTGAGTTGGGTTGGGTGCATGATCGCTACACGAGAACCGAATCGCAGCGCCTGCTGCGCGCGCCTGGTGGAGATCGTGGGCGTACACTGCAGCATACAGCCGTGGTCGTGCGCATGTCGAGCCTACGACCCCGGTAGCGGGTTGCGCTTCGGCGTCGCGGCGGTCGCGCATAACACCGGTTCGTGGGCGCATGCCAGCGACCTCCTTCGCTGCCCGGCGGGCGGTCGGCGACGCCGTTTCCGGTGGCGACCGCTCGCGAACAACCACGTCTGCGACATCAAATTTGTGTCGTGTCGGCGCTCGGTCGCGACCTCAAAGCGGGGTCACGATACCTTTCTCCTTGACCTCTCTCGGTGGCGACACGAACCGGTCGCGACTCTCAGAACTCCCCTGTCGCGACATCGAATTTCATGGCGACCTCGTTTACTGCCCGCAGTGGGTTTCCGAGTCGCCGCGCCAAAATCCGCCGACCTCCCACACTTTGCCGTATGTCGCGACATCAAATCCGTAATAGCGGCCCGTTTAAATTGACGAAGTAGACCGGTCGCGGCGCCCAACCGCTACGTCGCGACCTCACGTAACGAAACTAAGGTCTACCCGGCCCGGCCAGTGGCGACACCCATTTCTGGTCGACCTCAAAACGCTCCCTCGAGAGCTTCCTCCATGCCGTAACCTCAAAATCCAAGTTACGCGCTCGAGCTAAAACAGGTCGCGACCTCACGTCGATCGCAACTTCCTTATCACCGGCCCATGTCGAGGACATGAAATTCGTATCCATGACCAAGGCCAACGGGTCCGGCCTCAACCAAACCCGGTCGCGACCTCAAATGCGGAGTCGCGACCTTGGCTGGAATTTGGCGGTAGCCATTCCGACACGCATGCACCCGAAAAAAATTTTTTTTTTTTCAAATCCTCCAGTAGCATTTCTTCCTGCTACTCCCTAAAGATGCGATAGCTTGAACACTTGCTCTTTACCCACTTCCTAAATTTCTAGGAATTTAATTACACACTTCTTTCCTTGTGCAAAAGCGGGTTATTTTCTAGAATTCCCATGACTATAAATATGTTCATGTTCAAAAAGCTGGAACATCGAGAGAAAAATATTTATTTATTTTTTTTTCGTTTTATTTCTTGTTTGTTTAAATTTAATTACGCCCATAAATTTTAGAACACCTAAGGTTATATTTTCTCGGCCCTAGTGTTCAACATTCTCCCTATGCTATTCACCAAGCATACAAATTCATAACACATATAACAAACATGTTATACACACCATTCATCAATGCAAATTGGATGCATGATATAACCCGTTTCCCATCAAGTCCTAGGTATTTGTATACCTAACTCTACACCCACCGAGCTCCCAAGGTAATCGTTTACCTACGCTACGATACCAGTTGTGACACCCAAGCAGGTGTCAGTTGATTACCGTCGACTCGCGGAAATCTACATGTCTCATGTCATGAGACCATGCACAATGCTAAAAATAGGCCACTTGGGCCTATCATACTCATAAAATGTATATTTTATACAAAAGCGATTTAATTACAATTAGTTTACAATTGTATTTTAATTACAGATTTATACAAAAAATGGGTCTACGCTGAAATTTTTACAAAAAATACAAGATAAGGCCAGTTTGGCCATTTCTTCGCTTCTAAGGTCCCGGATGCGTCCCATCCCAAGTACGTCTTCGGTACATGAAAAATATATTCCCTCGACAGGGTGAGCAATGCCCAGTAGTGGTATTTCCTAACGGGTTACTCCCTTTCAGTGCAATGCAATGGCACCCTGCAGACATTCAACACATGCTAATATCACTCATACATATTACAACATAGTGAATTCCACTAAATCATATTTATTCAATTTACAACAATAACATAAGATTAGCTCACATGGGCTAAGGCACAATCCGGCAGTTCGTCTTGGAATCGCCCACAAAATCACAATAAGCATGTTATTTACTCATGGCAATAACACAACATCACACAATCATAAGCGGTCAGTGAATTCATCCCGGCTCCATTCTAGGGATTTCTTGGCATCGGTCCAGAATCTTTTGGGCGAAACCCACGACCCTCGGGCCTCCTTAATCCCATCCATTACATAACCTTAAACAAAAGTAAAAGCAGTAGGAGAAAAACCCTACCTTTCAGGGTTTGTCGAAACTCCACCATGAGTACCTACGTGTAGTCCTTGCAGTGAGGAACAACTTGCCTTCTATCAGTGGACTCATGACCCGATCATGCAGGAAATTCTAGAGAGAGGTAGAGCTTCTCTCTCTAAAAATCCCACACATTTTCCCTCTCTCTTCCGTTTGCTCTTTTCTCCCCCTCTCTCTCTTCCTCTCACAATCCATTTGGTCAAGATTGGGACAGAAAGAAGTCGCCGATGTCACGTGTCGATTTCTGGTTGAGAGGATTCTGCGCTATCATATCAATCTTTGGCGAGATTCTTCTGATGGCATGATGCCGTAATGTCTCAAATAGGCCCCACTTGAGCTCAAGTTTAGGCTTCATCTGCTGAACTGTGTCGCCTCTTGGCCACCCAAAACGTGCCAAGTGTCTTACATCCCTCTCGATTGCCTCGGCGTGAAATTTATTGTCTCGAGATTCGTGAGGTCGACATGGTAGCCGATTTGTGAGGCGATTCAACGGTGAAGTCGGTTCGTCATCACGAGATCTGAAAATTCAGGATTTTTGACCCGAAATTCTTGATACATCGCTTCCTTAGGAAATGCGGGATTTTTCGGTCTCACATGAAATACAATGAGCCATTTCCATTTCCTTGACTTGTCGTGACTCATTTGGGCCAGTTTGCTCCTTTATTGATCAAGCCCGCTAATGAGCCTGCAGGCGGTGTTGATCCTGCAGTGTACTCGAGCCTGCCATCAAACACCTAACACGGTGTCGATCTGACTATCTTATTTCAGTGGCACAATTTACAGGTTCTGCAGGTGCGTATGGAATGCGTGATCATGAATTAAAACCTTCATGCTAATATATTCACATGCATATATATTAACATAATTAAATCACATAAAATATGTTATGTAAATTCTCAACCAATTACACCAAAATTAGCTCACATGGGCTAATTTACAAACACGAGCAATTCATTTTGAATTCATTTTCTAGTAATAACACACAAAATGGCCCAAATCTCGGACCCATATAAAACAGGGCACCTCTTGGTCGCTGGTTCATGCGAATATTGGCGTTACCGGCACACACAAAGCCCAGAGGCATCGGTCAGGGATCAGGCAAACCTCGACAGTCACAGGGTTTACTGAAAATGAGTCCAGAAAGTGCAATCATATTTGTCAACAGTCTCGAATTCGACCTTAGCATTTAACTTGATCCGAGAAATTAAGCTCGGATTGTCCGTAAACAATCCCGAAAATTTCTAAAAATTCCTACACTTAGTCCAAAAATTTGAGGATTGAAATTCCTGACCTTTCCACGGCCTCTAAGCCAATTCAATTACATTGAATAACTGCTAGAACAAATGCCTAAATAGGAAAATTCCACTACCTCATGGGTTTATTTGAGAAACTCGAGATTTTAGTGTCACAGCGTAGCTCGTCGCGTGGTCAACTGCCTTGATCCGAATAGAAAACTACGGTCAGATTTTGTAGATCACGAGAAAGGCGAAGAAGAAAAATTAAAAAATAAAAATTCTCTCTGCACTCTCACGCCCCCTCTCCCCTCCGACGCCCTCTCCTCCCCTCCTTTTGATGATTGATTTTTTTTTCTTTTTATTATTTTTATATTATTATTATTATTATTATTATTATTATTATTATTATTATTATTTTGAATACATGATTCGTATTGGCATTCGTATCCGTTTTTATCAAAATCAAATTTATTTTATTTCGAGTTCTTACCATTTAAATAAACTTATTGACCATTTCATGACTTAAAGTTTTAGTAAAAATCTAGTTCGCATCATTGACGGTATCGCTGAAAATTGTAAAATATTCCGACTATCTCATAATTCACTTAAACTTTTCGTTTGAATGGATTTTGCAAACGAATTTAATGGCAAATCCGTTTCATCATCCGTATCTGGTATTTTCATTTTCAACTAAACACTGCTTACCCTTTTCAAAATTGAATTTTTTCTGCTTTACATACGCATATCCCAAGATCGCTTCAAGTTCATAATTTCACATGATACACACCAATTATGAATTCATAGTCAAACTTTATGGATACGATCTCACTTGATTTTTTTCTTTTCTTTTTAGGACATGTATATATGGTACTTTAGATTATTAGAGTTTTTTTTTTATAGTATCATATTTTGTATGTGTTAATTCTACTTTTCTTTTAGTTTTAGAAGTTATCTTATTTTTCGAGTGTGGATATTAGTTTTTATCATTTTTATATTATCATTATTTTGTACATGTATTGATTTAGAACTTTTCTTTTTAGTTTTAGGCCTTATCATATTTTATAAAAGTGGATATTAATTTTTACAATTAATTTTTTATATTTAAAGTTTCCATGTATTTGATGGAATACTATATATTACGTATTTAAATTATGTTATGATATATTTTATTTATTTATTTATAGATTTTAATTATTGTTCTACAATAAATTAAGTTATTATACACTTAAATTATTTATTAGATTTAAAATTTAAAATTATGTTCATAAAATATGTCGCGATCGTATCGTGTGCACGACAGTGCCTACGTGCACGACAACAATGTCCCAAGGCGATACTGCCCAAGGCGCTCGACTGTGGGCTTGCATTGACACAGAAGGCCATGCACAACAGAGCACGAAAAGTGTGACCAAAGTGCTCGCTGCTAATAATTTGTTCAAGAGTCGAATAGAAAGCACTCTGTAAATAGGGAGTCAATAAAGTATATATATATATATGTATATATATATATATATATATATATATATATTGTAAAACCTTCTAAAATTTAAAAATTTTCTAAAAATATAAAATTTTCTTAAAAATATAAATTATAAATAATAAATTATCGAATGGCTTAGGGAAGCCTAGAAAATTTCTGTAGCTCGATGACTTAAACGAATTACGCTTATTTAGTCCGTCTTTAAAAAACGAGTAACTCATAAAGTTTCACCGACTCCTAGGCAAAGGGAATTCTTTATGAATTTTTGAAGTCAGGGTATCCAATAACCCTAGGAATGATTTTTCTGAAAATCTCGAGAGTTAGGGAAAAACATGAGTTAGTTTAATTAAAGTAAAATGAAAAGAAAACAAACTAAACTGTTTGGGTGGAAGTGCACTCGAGATAGGAATGGACTCGGGGCAAGAAGTGGGCCCCATACCCCACATCAAAAAGAAAGGAAAGAAAGAATAAAAGAAAGAAAAAAAAAGAAGGGGATTTTTTCTTCCCATTCTCGGACAGTGGCAGGGGAGGGCGTGAAGGAGAGTGAGTTAGAGAGAGAAAGGAGTAAAACTCCTCCTCTCTACGATCTATGGAGATCGGGTGGTCGAAATCCGTCGAGCCAAGATTTAAAGTTCATCTACTCGACGCGCTACGCTGCGGTACCAAAAACACGTAGGCTTCCCACCTAAGATTTCGCTCAAGGGAGAGTTGTGAGAGAGAGAATCTCTACCTTCTCTCTAAGATTTACTACGATCGACTTGGCCGTCTGCCAAGACTTAAAGTCTGAAAGATCCACTATGGCAACAGTGGACACCGAAATCAAGAATTTTGCTGAAGATTCGAGCTAAAGTTCTGTAGCGCCGTGTCTCGGGCCTGACCAAAAGTTTCATCTTCACTCCAAGAGGTAGGAACCCTTCCTACTCCGGGCTTATTTATTATCTAAATACCGTTTGTCTTGGTTGGGCCCCTAAGGGCTGCTCGATTGTGTTCCCCGAACACAAAATCATTTTTTGCCGATTCGCAGCTGCTTCATAAGTCGATTTTCGGCCAGTTTCGACGAAGTTTTGCGGCCATGTTTATGGCTGAATTGTGGACTCAATTGGGGCGGGTTTGTTGCTAGGTGAAAGGGTTGTTTCCAGGACGAGTTTGGGTAGGAAAATAGCATGTATGGGAGCTTTAAAGGAGCCTCAGAGCGCACTGTGCATGGGTTCCACGCAAATTGCCCAAACAGACATTCATGCGCAGGCCTCCAACTTCGAACGACCATAACTTTCACCCGAACTCCATTTAGTGTTCTCGACTCTACGGAAATCCTTTGAGGTAGAATCCATCCCATATATAGTTTAATACAATTTGAGTTTCCATATTATGTCTGAAAATAACGAAGAAACGTGGGTCCCGCCGGCTTTATACGCCACTATTCATGCTAGGCCTCCAACTTCGGATGGCCGTAACTTTCTCGTCCGAACTCCGTTCGGGGTGTTCATAGACTCTATGGAAAGCCCCTTGAGTCTAGAATCTGGCTATATGCCTATGACTGACATTTGGTACCCACGTATTTTCTCTGAAAAAATTTAATTTATAGCGCCTGGCAAAAATCTGTTTGCTGTGATGATGTGTGTGGTCTAATACATTGAAATTAGTGTATGTCATTTGGTAATTGGTATGGTGTTAGATATAATTATCCACGAGGCTTGGGGAAATGCATGAGTTTGTGTATAATTGAGGCCATTGCATGGCTTGTTGTAGGCTACTTGTGGACTCGATATGTTACAATTAGGCCTAGAGGTTAAAGTATGTCATTACTCGAGTGGTAATGACTTATGATGTCAATGTGTGTGTGTATTGATATGTTGACATGAATTGTAGTTGTACCAATTGGAATTTATGTGTTCATTGATATAACTTTCCAATTGATGCATGGGTTGAAATGCATGAGTAGGCATGCACGTATAAGATCTTTATATATGTAGCATGGTAATGGGAAATGGTATATTGCATTGCATTGCGGCACTAGAGCATCACATGAAACGGGTGAGAGCGCATGGAAACATCAGCATTGTGTTCGTGTTGATGTTGGTTTCGGTCTAGGGACAAAGTCCTAAAAGGTCAAATGAATTTATCGGAGGGTTGTCCACATGAATTTATCGGAGGGTTGTCCAACGACTTTTATCGGAGGGTTGTCCAATGAATTTATCGGAGGGTTGTCCACATGAATTTATCAAAGGGTTGTCCAATGAATTTTATCAAAGATTGTCCAATACTTTGAATAAAGTAGTTATCGGAGATTGCCCAATACTCAGATAAAGTGACTTATCTGAGATTGTCCAATAGCCATTAATAAACTATTTCATTTAATATGTCCAATAGTTTGAATTGCAAAACAAAACCTTGGTTTTGGGAAACACTTTCACATGGCATATTGCATGTCGAGAGGTTTGCAAGTGACTCGTACAGGATCACGAGTAGTGTAACACCTATCTCCGAGAGAGTGTACAAAGACATGATAATCAGAAAGGTATAAGAAAGACATCAAGGTCACATCAGAGTATTTTGAGATGAAATTAGGAAATTATAAATTTTGGAACCTAATTAAAATTTAAAACATGTGCATAATCAAGCTATTTAGCAAAAGGATAAGTGGGTATAATTAAGTTAGAGATGAGCCATAGTAGGAATTTCAAAAGTTGGATTTGCAATATTTAAATACTTGAGGACAAATTTGTAATTAAGGAAAGTAGAGGGGGTGAAAGTATAATTAATGGAAGTTTAAATAGTAAAATAATAATAATGAATTGCCATAATTTTTCAGGGAAGTCTCGAAAATTCTCTAGATCTTTGATGACGAAACTGACTACGCCGTTAAATTCGTCTCGCGAAATCTTAGTAACCTGAGAAAGTTTCGTTAAATTCGGCATAGCTCAATATTTTACGATTTTCAGCGATTCCGGGTTTAAAGTGAAACTAAAAAAAAAAAAAAAAAACCAGATTTTTGAAAATTCCGAAAATGACAAATAAGCAAAAGAATATTCAATTGTGATAAATAAAATTGAAACCGACAAAATAAATTGTTTCGGGGCTGAAACGGATAGAGAAAGAAAGAAAAAGGGACATGTGGGTCCCACATAAAGAAAAAAAAAAAAAAAATCCTAAAACAAAAGGATGAGACGACAGAGAGAGATTCAGCAAAGTGCAGAGAAATTTGATTTTTTTTCTCTATCTGCTCTTTCTCGCATTCTCGAGTTTTTGATTCGTCTGGATTGGCCGGATAAACACGAAAAGTGCCTCTACGTCGAGGGCTACGCGTGAGTACAAAAAACACAGGATTTCACCCAGAATTCAGGTAAATATGTGAAAACCCAAATTTTTAGTTTTTCCTGTATCTACGTCATTCTAGCGGTCGAATTTTCTAGACCAAAGTGTTTAAGTTACTTATCGACGAGAGCTACGCTGTGGACAACTCAAAATCTTGGCTTCTTTTCATTGCTTGAAGAGGTGGGAAATTTTCCTACTTGTACTATTTCAGCCTAAAGGCTATGGCACGGCTTGGAATATTCTTGGGAGGCCATAAATCTGTAGTCCCAAAATTTTTTAGCCGAGTTTAGGAATTTTGTGAAATTTTAGGAAAATTTGGACTATTTCTACAGTCCTGCCGAATTTCTAGACTGTTTATATTTTTGGTTAAAATTTCAGGGATTTATTCAAACAAGTCTCCTGGATGCACTTTCGTAAATGTTTTCGTGTTTTTAGACTATAAAGTGGAAAGTCCCTTTCAAATTTTAATCAAGTCATATGCCCGTGAAATTATTACTCAGCCCATATTTTCTCGAAAATTTTAATCAGAGTACAAGTGTGCAAATTGCTTGGTCAGGCCGACGTGATCTAATACATCGAGGTAAAGGTAAAAGCAAAGGCGGGAAAGTTGTGGAACTGTGCCTAAAGTTTGGGCAAAGAGGTGAGTGTTCTAAACCTATTTTTCCAAATACTAGTGTATTATTATTATTACAAATTGCTTTACATCGGTATTTTATGGTTTTGAATGCAAAACCATTTTCAAGAAGCAAGCAATGAGATAAAGCAAGCAAATGGTTTTTGAAGTTAAACCATTTTAAAAGCAAGCATTGGTCGTAATTAAAACCATAATTAAGGCAAAGGCAAGTAAATGGTTTTTGAAAAGTTAAACCATTTTTGAAGCAAGCAAGCAACTAAGCAAATGGTTTTGAATAATTAAACCATTTTACAAGCAAGCAAGCAAGCAAATGGTTTCAAAGTGTAAAACCATTTTACAAAGAGCAAGCAAGCAAGCAAAGAAAGTTTGTGAAAACAAGGCCTTCCCTAGTTCTAAGCAAGCAACCGGTCAGAGGTATCCCGTACGCACTCCGGGTGTTAGGGATTTCATACATGCATCAGGAAGGTTTCGCTCGGCCTGAAATCCTAGGACATACATCATGCATTTAAAGGAGAATCGTGGCACGCATGTGGTATATAAGGTTATGAGCTCTAACTAAGTATGGCGATGTATTACTTCCAGGTCAATTCCACCATATTCACCTGAAATGAAAAAGCGTGACGCTGACAAAGGTCCTTCCACCTACATCTGGGCTGAAAGCACAGTTCCCGTGAAACACTAGGTATGATAAGCAAAATAAGCCCATTGGTTGATGCTTTATAAGATGATACGCCGTTACTTAAAATCAACCATCGGCTCTCGGCCGCCGCGCGTACCGAGCCCAGCCCCGCTTAGATTTCAAACGACGGCTGAGCCAAGCTCCCGTGGGTTTTATTTTCAAAGCATGTGGTTGAGCTCAAGCTCCCATTTTTATGAAAAAGTTTGAGGAACTTTTTAAAGCAAAGGTTTGTGAAAGGTTTTAAGAACTTTTCAAGCATGATAAAGCAAGCAAGCAAGAGAATTGAGAAAAGTTTTATAAACTTTTAAAGAAAAGCAAAGCAAAGCAAGCAAGCAAGTATTAAAAGTTTTATAAACTTTTAAAAGCAAGCAAGTATTAAAAGTTTTGTAAACTTTTAAAAGCAAGGCATGCCGTAAAGTTTTAGAAACTTTAAAGTAAGTAGCAAGGCTTCGAAAATATCTTGTGAAATAGAGTTTTACAGCTTTGAGATGTTTTCGTAAAAGCAAAACATTTTATAAAGCATACACTCACTCGAGAGCTCGTTTAGCTCATTATTTTCCATTTTAAAAAACTATTTTCCGTGTACAGTACGTTGACGCTTGAGCATAATGTGGTTTATCCCGACACGCATAAGTGCCGTTAGTAAGAATATTATGTAAGAAAATACTTTGAATATATAATGGAACATATGTATGTACATAGCTAGTACGATGGAAATGTATTGGTATGTCAAGTTGCCATATTTGGATATGTAATTTGATGTATACAGGATTCGAATTTAGACTACGTGGCACCGCCATGTCGCGAAATTTTCCGCTCTAAGATTTTTCCAAAATCCTAAGTTATGAAATTAAAGAAAAATTTTATAGAGGTTTAAGCAAGCAATACGCCTCTCGCTTCACAGATTTCTAGTCGTTAGAAAATACTAGGGATTTCTCGTGGAGCTGCCTGACGCCCGCCAAGGCGGTGTCAAGGTGGTATCAGAGCAGTCAGATATAATAACCTAGGACATGAGAAGAGATGATACCAAGCAACATGGTATCAGAGTATAAGTATTGGCAACCATGCATTTTCGAATTCAAAGTACATACATATGAAGTGATTCAAAGTATTAAATGGTTTATTTTCGCAATTACAAAGATATGTCGTAAAGAGGACGTAGTGAGACGTCCTAGAGAGTAGTTCCAGCGCTTCGAAGGCCCCGATGTAATTCGCGAGGGATGAGCACGTAGTAGGTTCCACTACCGCATCTATGAATCAGCCTCCAGTAGCAGGTCAGGCTGGACCATCTGCTCCACCAGAAGGAGCTCAAATGCCGTGGACTGCTACGCCTGGCCGAAAGCAAAGGGCACGATTGCACAGATAGTAGCAATACGACCCGACAGCTAGCCGCAACCTCCACCGCCTACCTGTAGAGGTTATGGAAGAACCGGGGAGGTCATGGTTGAGAGTACAAAAATCGGGCGCTAAGCCATATGACTAAGAAGGGTGATCCGTAGCACTGTCAGGGTTAATCGAGTAAAACAAAGTTTATGGAGTTACGGGCTGTACGGATGAGCAAAGGGTCTTGTTTTCCGCTTTTCTCTGATGGAAGATGTGGCTAAAGATCGCGGGGATGCCGAAAGAAGGTATCCCGATGGCAGTAACATACCAATTCCAACAAGAATTCACCTACGCATTCTTTCCTCAGTCATAAGGATGCAAAATCAGGAGTTCTTCAAGTTAGAACAAGGCAAACATGTCGCATCCGAGTATGAGAAGAAATTCTCTTAACTAGTTAGATTGGTTCCATATTCATGTATGAAGTCCTCAAAATGCAAGAGGTTTTTATCGTGACTACAAAGACCTGGTCGCAGTGCACATTTATCATGCATCCCGCAGAATAGACTGGGATTCTAAGCCGAGGCCGTCTCGAGAGCCGGGAAAGAAAGTACTACAACCATGTATCGAGTAGTGTGAAAGTAAGAGTAAGAGGAGCGCACCAAACCCAACAAAGCTCGTGACAAGATAAAGCGCAAAGAATAACAAGGCGTAGGTTATGTGAGGCCGAGGTGCAAGTCGAGGAGCTATCTCTATTCGTGTGGATCGCGAGGCCTAGGCCAAGTAGCAAAGTGGCACCTGCAGTATTCCTCCTGCTTGTCATATGTGTCGGCTTCTACACCATGGGGAGGCAGTGAGATCTCAAAGACGAGGTAGCCACTGTGGCCAAGAAGGCCATTTTACAGGAGGTCCTCACCGGATCAAAAGTGAGACATCGCGGGCCGGCCCAGCTACCCGCACTGCAGACGAGCACACAAAAGTCGGACCCGGGAGAGTTTCAGCAGTAGGGCCAATTACTACCACGTAGAGGTGGCCGTGGTAGAGGTAGAGGCAAGGCCCTATGGATACGTACACAGAGCCCCGCACTCAAAGCCGAGTATATGCTGTGGACTCAAAGAAGACGCAGATGCGCCCGCACGTGGTCACGTATTATTTCTATTCTCGAAAGCATGATGCATATACCTTAGTGTATCTGTGAGCTACGCATTCATTTGCATCCAAGCCATTCTTAGATCGTGTCCGCATAGAGACCCAACCGTTGGGAGGGTCGTATGAAAGTTTCCTCCGCCTGAGAGATCCATTACTCGTTGCACGCAGTAATGAGATAGTGTAGTTCGATCGAGGGACAGGAGTTCCACGATTCAGAAATTTTTAGATACGAGGACTTTGATGTGGTTCTCTAAGATGGATTGGCTATCTCGCCATAGAGCCAATAACATTGTTATAAAAGGAAGTAAAGCCGGGTCAAAGCCGTGAAATTGAAGTAAAGTTCGTAGGATTACGTAGAGAGTTATCTTCCGTATGATCTCCGCGCCTACGACAAAGACAAAAATGTCGCTGCAAAGGTCAGGTCGGGTTATCTAGCTTATGTGGTGGAGATGTAGCCAGGGGACTATATCGATGAGACAGCTTGTTAGAGAGTTCCCGATGTGTTCCCTGATGATATCAAGTAGTGCTCTACCTCCGTAAAGAGAGGCGGAGTTCACCATTGATTTAATCTGTGGACTGAGCCCTTTCCATTCCTCCTTATAGATGGCTCCTCAAGAGAGCTAAGGGAGCTTAAGGCCCGCTTAGAAGAATTGTCGAGTAAGGGATTTATTAGACCGAGCATGTCCCTAGCGGAGCTCCGCCTCTTCGTGAAAAGAAAGCACGGAGTTCGCTAAGCATGATAGATTACAGCAAAAACAACGTAGCTACCATCCGCAATCGCATCCACTCCCTAGAATCAAGGAGTTATTTGATCAACCTAAGGATCTCGAGTATACCCAAGATGCATCAGGCTCCGATATCACCGCTGAGGAGTTCAGAGAGTGATGTACCAAGACAAAGATTCAGACACGCTACGACATTATGAGTTTCCGTGATGCCATTCGCTCGACTAATGCCCTAAGAATAAGGATGGATTTGATGAACCGAGTATTCCAATTGTATCCGGATAAAGTTCATAGTTTTTATTGATGATATCTTAGTGTATTCAGTAGTTCGTAGGAACATTCGAGCACCGGTGATTGTATTACAAACCCTAAGGGAGAGACAGTTATATGCCAAGTTGAGCAAGTGTCAGCTTTGGCTCGACAAGGTGGCATTCCTTGGTCATGTAATTTCAGCATAGGGGGTGAGTGTGGATCCCCAGAAAATAGAAGTAGTGGTAAATTGGAAACCACCAAAGAATGTCGAGGTCAAGTTTCTCGTTTAGCAGATATGTTTGTGAGCAAGAGTGATGTAAATTTAAACTCTTATGGACTATGGTTTTTATAAGCTATGTGCTTATATGTTAGAGCAGTGGATAAACGTCTCCTGTGGCCATTTTTACTGTGATGTGGACCCTGGGCAGTGGTCGCATAACATCGGGACAGTTGCCATGAAATCGCACAGTTGTATTTGTAGAGTCCCATATAAAGGTGAGACTCGCCCGATTCGCTAAATCCGTGGTCCAGAAAGAGATTCTCAATGGTAGCGGTATCAAGTTACTCTGACATCCACGACCTTCCGCGGTTGACGAGTTGTCAACTGACCCTCGGATTTAGGTAATGTCAGCACACACACACACACACACACACACACACACACACACACACACACACATATATATATATATATTCATTCATTCCTACATAAAGTGTCATTTATCTATTTAGTTAAATAAGAACTTAATTTATAATAGTGAATAAAGTTTTGTTTCAAAATTCATTTGGCAACAAAATTATAATTTTTATTGTTGTATGTCTCTAATTTAGCAGCAATTTAGTTCATCATTGAGAATTTTTAGCAACAAATTTTAAATTTTCAACAACAAAATTTTTTGTTGAAAAATGTTATTGGAGACAATAAGCAAGTTATTTTTCTATAAGCTATTAGATGCGAAAAAAAATTTATCGCAAAAACTTTTCGCAACGATGATAAGGCGATGTCCCTAAAACGAAAATATTTTCGTTGCAAATATGTTTTTGTGATAAAATTAAACTTTTTGCAACAAAATAATTTTGTGGCTAATTATCATATTTCTTGTAGTGAGACAAGAAGCTGAAAAGCAACACAAGAAGAATGACGACAAAGAAATTCTTGTTGCGACATAGTCAAGAGATGAAAGCAAAACCTGTGTCACGACAAAGAAGTTTTATGTCGTGATAATAAAAGCTATGGAATGATAAAATTATGTTGCGAAAGAGAAAAATTAGGTCGCGACAAAAATTGAAGAAGAACTGAGAATGGCTAAGGCAATCAGGCGCAAATGCATAATTTAAGGCGGTCCAAAAACAGCCTTAATCAGATGAATCAGCAGAAAAGTCTATCACACCAAGGAGCTTCCCGCCCTACGTAAATTGCTAAGGACTCAAATAAATCCTGTCACAATAGAGTTGACAGGATGAAAAGTAAATGTTTGTTGCGAAAAGGAAAATTATGTCACGACAAACTCCAGAAGGACAAGGACATGAGAAGCCAAAGCAACAAGTTTGGTGTGTCGCGATTACAAGGCATTCTTGTGGTCGCGGATAAGAACAAGATCGTTGAATAAAATTTATGTCGTGACATTATCAAAGTATGTCACAACACAATCCAAGAACAAGCCTAAAGAATGTGCCTGGGATGTAAAAACAAGAAGCTATTATTGCAGGGCAAAATGGACAAAGATCAGGTGGAGACCCCGGAAACTGCATTTCCTAAGGAAGGATGAAATGGTAATTTCGGGTCAAAACTGAATTTTTCCTAGATCTCGAAATGACAAACTGACCAAGACCGTTGAAATTGTCTCGCGAAATCTAGCTACCACGCCGACTTCATCGAATTCCAAGACAATAAAATTTCAATGCCGATGCACGTAGAGGAGCTGCTGACACTCGTGCACTTTATGAGGGCTCAAGAGGCTTCATGTACCGCCATGGAGTCAAACAGCTTCATGCCTGGCCATAGTGACACATGGTACATGCCATTGGGAGGGAAATCTGGGTTAGATGGATAAGGATAAGGGTGTAATCCCATAGTCCATCGTGAGAAATGGACACTTGCATAGAGAGGACTTTCCTCGACCAAGTCTCCCAAATCATTTTTGGGAGGGAAAGAGAGAGCGTACCTGAGAGAAAGGAAAGAGAGGGTTTTGCAGAGAGAGGCTCCACCTTTCCTCTCTAGAATTCCCTACGATCGAATCCGCCATTCCGAGACAAGAGCAAAGTCAAGCCCCCACTGGCAGTGGCCACGCACAGGCCTCCGCATTCTGGGGAGTTTCGACAAACTCCAAAAGGTAGGGGCTTTTCTCCTACTTGTTTTACTTTTTGCTTAAGGGTCATGTAATGGATGTGGATTTGTTGAGGCCTGGATGGTGACTTCTGCCTCCAAAAGACTGGACCGAGCGACAAATCCTCGTGTGGTTTGACAGTCCACGACCGTTTGCGGTGATTTGTGTGATGTGTGTTGAGCTTCCATGGGTGAATAAATATGTTGATTGTGAAATTGTGGCTGTTCCAAGACGAACTTTGGATTGGTGCCTTTAGCCCATGCGGAGCTAAGTTTATGTTATTGTTATAACCGAATAACATGATGTATGGAATTTAAATTTGTTAATATATGCATGAGTGATATATTAGCATGTGTCAGGAGGCTGTGCGCCACGCATTGCACTTAGGTGGGGAGTTCAAGTAGGAAATCTCCACTACCGGGCTTGCTCGTTCCGTCAATGTGGAATATATTTTCAAATCAAGAAGTACTTGGGACGGACGATCCGACCTTATAGTTAAGAATGGGCCAAGATGGCCCTCTCTTGTATTTTGTAAAATTCTGGGCAAGAGACCCAGTTTTGTATAAATTGTAATTAAATACAATTGTAAATAAATCATTTTTGAGAAAATTTATATTTGGGTTGTATGGATGCGCAGGGCCCGCGGGCCACGCATTACGTAATGGGTCTCATGACGTGAGACATGTAGATTTCCGCGGTTAATGGGCAATCAACGACACCCTGCTCGGGGCTACAAAGATTGAAAGCTCCACTGAAAGACCTTATATGTCGCGACAAAGACAACACTCAACTACACTTTGGGATCCACAAAGCAATTAATGAAGTAAGGCCCAACATTGGAAGCTTATAAATACACGCTTCTAAGGCAATGTGCGCAGCTTCCGCAACTCCAGGATGTCTTGAGGGTTGAAGACTCTTGTATATTTTTATTTTTTTTCATTTTAGTAGATTTAGTTTTAGTTTAGCTTATTTTGTTAGTTTTCCTTTAATTTCCTGGATTCGCACAGATCAAGTGCACTAGTCGGTCTTTCTTATAAATTCATCTTTTCTGAATTACTTATTTGATTTAAATGGTGATGGAAAGTTTCTAGAGTTCATTTATTTTGCTCTGCTCATCATTTCATGAATTTTCCTCGATCAATTTCAGAAACCCAGAAAATTCAAATTTTCAAAATCAGAAAATGGTACTCTTGGCCAAAACTTAATTTTTCTAAATCCTCGCATGACCTAAACAGATCTCACTGTTGGAATCGTCTCGCAAAATCTAGATACCACGTCGAATTCCGAGACAGTCAAAATTTCATGTTTTTCTAGGCACCGAGAGTGGTGCGGGACACTTGGTACATTTTGAGTGGCTCAAGATGAGACACGTGTGATGAGTGCAAAACTCATCTATGTTTTGAGTTCATTTCACATGTTATTTTGTGCATTTTATATCCATATTCATGTAAAACTCATAAAATTTCCTCTAAACTTGGTTTTGTAGTATTATTGATGAAAGCAAGATTTGGAAAGAAATACAATATATTTTAAAAGAAGAGTCAACTGAGTATCAGCAAATACAATACTGGAAAGATGAATTTTCTGGGTAATTACATGGAACAACAAATGGCTCAAATTCTCTCACAGATTTACATTCAAAGAGTCTTTCCAACAAGTACTCACGCCCAAATCTCACCCGAAAGTTAAAACGGCAGTTATGGCTTCACAAGTCAGGAGTAAGAAACCTATTGCCCGTAAAATAACGCGAATTGTGGAAAATGGTGTCGTGACCGAAAATTTGGTCGCAAATCCAGAAATCAGGTCGCGATCGTAAACCCGTGTCGCCACCAGAGATTGCGGTTCGACTCAGAAAATCTCGGGTCGTGACCAAAACGCCGCCGCAGTAGTGCAAACCTAAAAAGGCCGAAAATTGAGTTTTCGACTCCACTTCAAGCCCATTTCACCCTGTGACCATATATATATATATACTAGTTTTTTGCAGAAGAGTACAATGGAAGATTGGTTGTTTCCTACATATTCTGGGGATCGCCATTTTTTCCGCTTTTTCTACATATTTTGATCGTTTTAGATTTAGAGTAGTTTTAGAGCAGATTTTTATTTCTACTTTCGAAGAGATTTCTGTCAGACTCGCATATTCAATTTATTTATATCGTTGAGGTGAAGATTTAAGCTCAAATCGGTTTTTCTTTCTTTCTCTTGATTTCTTTCTTCATTTTCTACTGCTTGATGCTGATGATTGAATTCAAGAATGAACATTAAACACCCCTGGGGTCAGTTTAATTGTTGAACATTCGTATTTGCTTTTCGTTTATTTTTGTGGGTTTGAATACCGACTTATATAATTAAAATCAAGTAATGAATTGTTCTAATATTAAGAGTTTATACCCAAAAAAGAGTCAGATCTTTGTTCCGATTTTTAAGAGGGCCCTCCGAGTGACACAGAGACGGAGATCTCGAGAGTAAAGAGCTGTAATCTCAGTGGGTATGTTAGACTAATATCTTGAACTAATGAACTCGAAAAATTATTTTCTTGATAGATCACTAATTTACTCATGGTGTGAGGATTAATTAGATGGATGTATCAATTTAGTTGATCGAGGTTTCTCCTTAGTATGATGAAAGACTTAATCCCGTGTTAGCAAAGATCTAATCATGAGATAAAATTTTATTATCTGAAGGGACTTAGATACCAATTACATTCGAGAGAAGCGCTTGCATTATCCCTGCCTATGGGGGCAAGAATTCTTTAGTCCTAAGAAATGGTTGTGAAGTATTGAAAAAGAAAAACAATCAAATCTTAAAGAGTGCCAAATTTTACAAGTAGCTATTTAGACCCATTTGTCCTAAAAAGGAATATGGTGTGTTAGATAGTGAAATGTATGGTGTATGGAGAAATCCAAGCTTATACTACATTGCTCGACAAATCTAGCATTCAACTCACAAATGTCACAAGGCTTTCAAGGAAACAAACTGCTTTTGTGAATAATTATCCCCATCCCTAGTGACTCTCTTCATACCTTTAGAATTATAGTTAGTTTATTTGGTAGATTTTTTAAGATTAGTTTTAAATCGCTTGTTTCAATTAAATTGAGTTTATTCCACATCCCATTTGATCGCTCTAACAGCGAAGAGCCCTTAACGGTGATCAAATTCCACTAGAAAGAACCTCCAATCCTCGTGGGTACGATATCCGAATTCTAGAGTCCACACTTTATTACTCTTGTATGACCCGTGCACTCATGGAAAGGGGTCGTAGTGTTGGTAATACTTTTCATTTCTCGCCAGTACACTTACTGCTTCCAAATCAGTTCTGAGTATTTTACCATTCACCCTGGGACCAAAGTATTTTCACATATACATCAAATTGGTCTTTACAACGTGTCAAGTGGAGAGCTAGTCAAAAAAAAAAAAAGAACTCAAGTGTGGGCCATAGGAGACATGTGGCATCATGTCATTGGATAAATATCTATGGTAGATGGATAAGGGTTAAGGTGAAATCCAAGGTGGCCACTTAGAATGTGATATGTGGCATGAGAAGACAAGTTCTCTTGACCCCAATCTTGACCAAATTGGTTGGGAGAAGAGAAGGGGAGAGAGGGAGAAAAGGAACCGGAAAGAGAGAGAAAAGAGGAGAGATTTTAAAGAGAAAGTGTCTACCTTCTCTCTAGATTTTCCGGCGATCGGTCCATCGAATCTCGGAGAGACAAGAGGCAAAGTTGATTCTCGCTGCAAGAGCTACGTGTGGCTACCGGTATTTTGGAGTTTCGAAAAACTTCGAGAGGTAGGGTTTTCTCCTACTTGAGTTAATCTTTGGCTAAGAATCATTTTAATGGTTAGGGGATGTCTGTGGGCCCGGGAGTGGCCATTCATTCTGGGCTCTTAAAATCTCCGACTGCGGTGAAACCTTGTAGTCAGTCTTCGATACCAAACTGATTGAGGACTATCAGGTGGCTTTGTGTGTTGATATGTTATTACCATGATTGAATAACATGTTATGTTTTGTGTGATGCTTTGGGCAGTTCCAAGATGGACTATCAATTTGTTTATTAGCCCATGTGAGCTAATTTTCTGTGTTATTGTTATGAATGAATAATATGTTGTTATAGAATTTCGCGCACATGCATGCTTGATATATTAACATAAATTATTGTGAAATGGCATATTGCTTTTCATATGCACCGGGGTAACTTAGAACAGTAAGTATGAGTGCATGACATGAAAAACATGGTTGTCAAATGAATTTCACGGGAAGATTTTCCACAGTTCATCCGCGAGGATGACCCTATGATTGCTTTAGAGTTATCTAGGCAATTCACTCGTAGGGTTGTCCAATTAGAATTTTATCGAGGGTCAGTATTATGTTTCGTGAACAAAAACATTTTGTTTTGAAAACAAGGTTTCTCAAGCACTTACCTTGGGGTACAGAGGAGCCATGAGGGCTCGAGAAGTCGTAAAGGTGTAGGTCACATTTCATCCATAACATGTAGACATCTTCGAGAGGAATCATGCGAATTCAATTTGAATATGTGTGTTTGCCATTACATGAGCACTTAGCGGAGTAACCAAAGTAGGAAAATTCAACCATCGGCCATCAGCCACCCGTCGTGGGATCCCCTTTAGGTATGTGGAGTGTTCAGTGTGTGTGTGTGTGTAGAAGACGACGCCACTGCAGGCCGCGAGGTTAAAACCGACATGTGGCTTCGGTTTTATTTTTTTGTAAAACATGTATGAAACATTCTGATTGGTACGTGTTTGTATAGGAGTGTAATTAACTCTTGAAACTATTGTAATATAGTTGGTTATATTTTGATGAGTATGGATGTATAGGCCCGACGTGGCCATTTCTACTCATGTTTGAGTCCTCGTGAGAGACACTCATTTCGTGGGCATCGAGATACCAATGGCTACATGTATTCCGCGAGGTCGACGGTTGTCAACTAATTTCCTGGTCAAAAGGCATCAATTAGTCATTGATATGAGTGAACTAGTTTTGAAAAGCCGAGCGCTCACCGGAAATGGGTCATCGATGATAGTCATGTTTCCCGCATAAGGTGGAAGAAAGTTTTTAAAATATAGAATTTTGAATTTATTCGATCGGGTATCGCTTATAAATTTACGGTTCTCGCATTCAGTACCGTGTACTCGATGCAAGGTACTGTATCTCGCTCTGATTTCCAGGAGGCCCTTTGAGTGACACAAATATGGAGAATCTTGAGAGTGTAGAGTAGTTCCTTGTATGTGTGGGCGGTGCACTAATACTATGGAACCACTAACTTAAGGATAACCCATAGATCACTAATTTACTTATAATTTGAGGATGGTTGAATGAAGTATCTGTTTAATCACTCAGAGGTCTCTCATCTTTCTGCTGAATTGCTTCTAATCCCATGTTAGCAAAGATCTAATCAAGGAGATGGAAATTTTCATCAAAACTGTAGGATGAGGTGTCAATCAAATTGGAGAAGACTTGCAATATCCTGTCTATGGGGGCAAGAATTTTACCCCAAGATCCGAAAATGGCACGAAAAAGAAAATACTTCAATCTTAAATGTGGTTTTTACAAATTACAAGTGACTTATTAGAATCATGTCTCAGAAATGAATATGAACTTTTAATCAGTGAAAAGTATGGTTGAGGGAGAAATCCAAACTATACTACCTTGCATCTTTGACAAACTCAATTTTCCAATTTATGGTTGAGTTATTAATTGGAAAGATGCAGAAAGTGATTATTACTAATTGATCCATGTCCAGCTTTCGTCTCACTCGGTGAATCCTCAAACCCAATTTTATTAAACTTTACTTTTGTATATTTAAGATTTCAGTCTAGGACCACAGTTTTAGTCCAGTTATCATCATATTAGTGGAGTTTAAATAGTAATGATCTTGAGTAGTTGGAGTAGTTAGTCTTTTGATTTATCATCCTTGTGGGAACGATATTTGGACTTTAAATATCTACTTTTATTACTTGTACGACCTGTGCACTTGCAATGATCAAGACCACCAACTCAATTTTTAATGAATACATTCTACAAAAAAAAAAAAAAAACAAAAACAAAAAAAAAAAACAAATTCAATTTTTGGTATGAAAATGACAACAAGTTTTCGTGCCGTTGTTCGGGACTAAAATTTCGAGTGGCGCATTGTAGTTCGCATACACCGATCACATCATACGCTCGTCTTTAACAGCCTGCGCCGTCGCCGGTGGAATAGATAATAGCTTCTTTCGTTATGCTTGTCATTAATTTGTATATATATCATTTAGTTCAAATAAAGAATCCTAGACAATATCCGCTTTGTTTATATAAATCATGTTTTTGTAATAAAACTTAGTTTCGACTTGTTCTCGTGTAGTGTTAATAATTTCGATTTTTAAATCGCTCTAAAATGAGTACAAAGGTTGTAGTATTGAAATTAATGCATTTGGGTGAAATTTGGAAGTGTAGGAAGTGAAAAGGATGGGCTACTACCCATTTTAGAGTTCTTGTCGCGACAGAGATTTTGGGCTCCATGTCGCGACAGAGATTTTGGGCTCCATGTCGCGAATGTAGTCGGGTTGCGATGTAACACCTTGGTGCCTGGGCATACGCAAGGGCTGCGACGCACTGATGAGGCCTTTCTGCACGCAATGACTCAGCTTTCATGCGCCAAGGTGTTCTCATTGCGGATAGATTCGGACAAGCGAGATCCCTCAGGCCGCAATAGAGAAATTTCATGTTGCGACAGATTTGAGCCGTCCTATGTCGCGAATTTTTTTTTTTTCACGATGAAGCTTGACCATGGGAGGAGGTTCCCATGTTGCAATCAGGCAAAGACATGGCGATAACAGAGCAAGGCAGCAAGAATGTGACCTCTATACGATGTGGTTCGCACGCAAGTGTGCGATGTAAAATTCGCTCACGCTAGAACCAAGAGTGGCCTTAGCACGCGATACAGCGCACACGCTAGAAATGTGAAGATTCAGGTGCACGTGACGTAATCTGTCCGGGGTGAGCGAATAGGAAAATAAATAAAAAATCAATTCTCAGAATAAAGCATCACACTTAGAGCTTGGTTACGGTTTTCAAAGTGTGATATGAGTGAGAGATCGTTGTTTCAGTGGCGATCAACCTCAGATGGAGCTCCAAATGTTGTTTGTAAGAGAGAAATGATTACATCTCGCATCACACGTATTATTATCGATCGTAAATAACCAAATTATTAGAAAATCCAAAATAACGTATGAAAACTCACCTAAGTAGCTGGAGAAAGCTCGAATACCAAGGTGCTTCCTAAGTGGTACTCGATCACCTCCAAGAGGATCGCTTGTTGCTGTAAAAAAAAAATCACTTGTTGTCAAAATGAATTAAGGTGTGAGTGAGAAAGAAAAAGGAAAGAACAAGGGCACTTGTATCTTTGGGTCCATTTTTTGTAGCAGTGTTTTTCCATATGCAACCATAGGGGGAGTTATTAATCTACTTATGGTAGCGTTTTTTTTTTCTTATGCAACTATAGGGTGTTATATAGTAAAGCCTAATTAAGTTCCGCATTTCGACCTCATTATTTAATAAACACGGTAATATGTATTTTTAACTTTGCATTTTTCTGACCCTTGCTAAATTTATGTCACTATAACTTAATTTTCTTGTCGTGAAAATAAATATAAACATTATGTTGGGAAATGCTTCCATCTTGGATTCATTCCAGACCTTTTATTATTATTAACGCTTTTGAGAATTTTTTTGTTAAGATTGAATCCTTGAGAGTCCAATAGGATTTTTGTAAATATAATTTGATACTATAATCCATAGTCCCTTCTAGAGAAAGGACAAGGTCTTCTTCATTATACTTGATAATAATAGTATTATTATTACAATTGAAAGATAATTTTCTATTCAAGTAATAATGAAGGGGTCTTTCGAGAATTCAAAGAGTCATCATGTTCCAATTCATTTTGCAGAGAAATCATGGGATGGAAACGTCTCTGAGTGATAGTTATTCCAGGTGATGAAGGTCTGAAAAGATATGAAGAAATATATTCTTGCTTTTTCATTGAGGTCATCTTCTTCTCCTAATTTCACTTTAACTAAATTATTGTGAAGGCAAGCACACTTGCACTTAACCAAATTTAATATATTTCGGGAAAGTAGACGAAACATGGATGAAAAAAAAACATTGCAAATGCTTAATAATACATACGAAACAAAAGCACACTAACTTTATGCAAGCCCAGAAGCTTAGTGGAGGAATTAGTTCAAAACATTGTAAAAATGATAATGAAAATTGTAATAAGCATAATAATCAAGCTAAAGAAGGAACAAAAATAAGTTTACAATTGAAGAAAAAACAAGGATAAGAACCAAGAAATAAAAGATAAAAATGAGGAACACATAGAACTACAAAAAAAACCTAAATATAGAAAATAAAAATCCACTACCTCAAATATAAGGTACAAAATTGGGGTATCATGCATATTAATTTATAAAGCCCTAAAACCCTAAAATATATAACATATGTATAGATATACCAAATGTAAGTAGGCCTATGTCGTGGGTGCAAAGCACTCCTCTCATGGCAGGTGCGACCTTACAGCTATCTGTGACTCTTGCATGAATCAGTAGACAGCCCACCATGTTTATCCCAAAAAAATACGTAATAGCACCCTGAAAACTTTTAAATCAAGTTGGATGAGAATTTGATTCACCTAACCTATGAAAGAACCTCTCCAAGAAAAATATAAGCACCAACTAGCCTTCCCACTTATTAAGAAACTCTATAGAAAAACTTCACCTAGCTTTTTTTCTAGTTTTAGGAAACTCTCTCTTAATTAAACATGTGAAAAAGAGGATGTCCCACCAACTCTCTCTTAAACATATAAGGCTCCGACCTCTCTGTAATGCAGCTACTCTTTAATTACGGCCAGAGATAATTCTATACTTAATAATCTCGAGGGGATAAGTCCTTGAAGGTTTAGGTTTGACACCTTATGATGCATCGGATGAGAGTTATGCCTCGCTGCAAGTTGTTCATGCAGTATGTATAGCTTCGCTGGAGATGCTTTGTGCCCAAACTGGGGTGTCACGTTGACTACCCGTCCAACCCTTGGAAATCTACGTGTCCTCACGTCATGAGGCACGTACATGTGTAAAATAGCGATGGGACCCCGCACATCCTCTGACCAGTATAAATTTTCAAAGTGATTTCATTTACAATTGTATTTATTACAAGTTTAGCATACAAAAATGGTCTCTAGCCCAAATTTTGCATCAGAAAATACAAGATAAGGCCATCTTGGCTTGTTTTCTTATCTAAAACCCAGGATGCGTCCCATCGATGTCTTCAATACACGAAAAAGGGGTCCCACGGCCAGGTGAGCAAAGCCCGGTAGTGGAATTTTCCTACTTGGTTTACTCCCACCTAAGTGCGATACAATGGCACACCAAACATTCCACACATGCTAATATATCACTCATGCATATTCTTAAAATTAATTTGCATTCATCATGTATTGTCGATTTATAACGATAACATAAACTTAGCTCACATGGGCTAAAAGGCCTGTCCAAACGGAACCATCTTGGAGCGCCACAAATCTAAACATGTTATTTTCTCATGGCAATAACCTGACACCACACAAATCAAGCAAACAGTCCGTGGGTGACCAAACCATTCAGGATTTGTCGGTGGTCCAAATCTTTTAGAAGCGAGAAACCCGCGGCCCATCGAGGCCTCGACAAATCCCCGTCCATTACATAACCTTGTAGTAAAACAGAGTAGGAGAAAAAAACCCTACCTTTGGAGTTTATCGAAACTCCCCGTCACTTACGCATGATCACGGAATTGCCGTGGGGCGACCTTCCCTGCTTCTTGTCTCGCGAGAGCCAGACGGTCCCGATAAGCCAGGAGATTCTAGAGAGAAGGTAGAGCTTCTCTCTCTAAAAATCCCACATTTTTCCTCTCTCTTCCGTTTGCTCTCTTTTCCCCTCTCTCTTTCTCTCCCAATCCATTTGGTCAAGATTGGGACAAGAGACAAGTCCTCTCAATGCCACATGTCCATTTCTCATTGGACACCTTGGATTACCTTATCGCCTCCGTCACGCGAGATATCATACAATGGCATGATGCCATGTCACATGTGAGCTGATTGAGCTCCATGTTTGGCGCATCTCGGCTTGACACGTGCCTTTGGCGCTCATAAGGTGCAGTGTCTCGCGCTCTCTATGCCTCGAAAACATGAAATCGTCTGGTCGGCGAAGTCGGCGGTGGTAGCTAGATTTGAAGGCGATTCCCAGCGGTGAGTCGTTCATCATCGAGATCTAGAAAAATTCTGGATTTTGACCGAAATTACCATTTTACCCTCCTTCAGGGAATCTGGATTTTTTCCGGGGTCTCACATTCTCCCCCCCTTAAAAGAATTTCGTCTCGAAATTCCACACATATACACATCCTACCACGTGCATATGCGACCTTACACGATCCGTGTTTGGTGCGTAAACGATGACCTTTCCAAGGTCACAATCACTGACAAACCAATGGACCGTCAACCTAATCCATGTCCTGAATGGCATCCATTCACCGAGCTCTTGTCGGTTCACCATCACCCAATGAAATTTCCAATGGGTATCCAAATCTCGAGTCACTCCCGACTCCTATCACTCAACTCTAAGTTTACGTGATAACCACGTCCGTGTGCCCTCATCTCGAGTCTCTCCCAACTCCTATCACTCAACTCTAAGTCTGGATGATAACCACGTCCGTGTGTCCTCATCTTGAGTCTCTCCCGACTCCTATCACTCAACTCTAAGTCTGGGTGATAACCATGTCAAGTATGTCCATGTTCGAGTCTCTCTGAATCTTATCACTCGACTCTAGAAGTCTAGTGATAACCATATCCGTATGCCCTGTCTGGTCTCTCCCGACTCACATCACTCCTTTTTTTCTAAGTCTAGGTGATAACCATTTCCAAACAAAAAGTATTTGTTTTTAAGCGTGGACAACCCTCAGATATAAATAGTGGACACCTGTAGATAATCTAGTTGTTTTGTTTGTGGACAACCTGGAGTATATATCAATTGGGCGACTCAGGCTGATTGATATTATATGGACAACCCTCCGATATGTGTATCATATATGGACAACCCTCCGATGTATATCAATTGAATGACTCTCAGATGATTGATATTATATATATGGGCTGACCCTCGGAGTGTATATCAATTTGACGATCTCCGACGATTGATATTATATATGGACCAACCCTCGGAGTGTATGTCGGTGGGGCGATCTCCGACGATTGATATTATATATGGACAACCCTCCGATGTATATCAATTGGGCAATCTCCGACGATTGATATTATATATGGACAACCCTCCGATAAATAATATTGTTGGTCAACCCTCCGAAACAATTCTCTTAAGAACCACCTCATGCACTCACTCCTATTGTTCTAGGGTGCCCCAGTGCATATGAAATGCAATGAGCCATTTACATTTCCTTAACCCATACGACTCATTTGGACGTTGTCCACAATACTTAGAGCCCGAATTGACACCGTACGTAGTGTTGATGCATAGCGTGTACTCACGACACACCATCGAACACACAACACGATTAATCGATTTCAACTCACACTTTTCGCACCCGTGTTATGCGATGTTTTGTGTGCATGTATGATACAATTATGCCATCTTGTGGCACGATCCTGAGGTCCCTGCCTTCCGGCTATAGCGTTACTGCGATACGTCACATTTTGCGACCCACACTGCGGCCCCCTCACGGCCTATCGTATTCTTTGGAAGTGCTCGTATAACCCAGCCCCGGCGGTTCCTACAACCCATACTAGGGTGTGGAGGAATGACTATGCGCTCTCGTGTTCTCTGACTAAGCGGGGCTGTCCCGAAATCCTGGGGATCCTGTCTGCGGGGCGATCGAAATCTCACATGCGGTAGTCGGCCCGATAACATATCACACGCCCTGCGACTAACCGCCCGATCACGTACAGTGCGAAACTGGAAGTGTGAAAGCAGTCTTCTACCTCTTCCCGAACTAGAAGAAAGTGGTCGCTCCTCTTACTACTACCAACACGCATCGGGAGTGTTCAGGAGGCATCCTCGATCTCTCTATATGGTGAGAGGCGTCGACCATGGAGTCCATGTCCCACGTAGGCGAAGTCCTCGATCTGCCCGAATGGACAACCGGCCATTCTCGATTTCACGAAAACCTTGGCCGTAATACGTAGCGCGTAATCATCGACAAATCGGGCTAAACGCAGATCTAGCCCGTCGTCCATCACGATCCTCGCCCTGCTTCGGGTTCTAGGAACTCTTGAGCCTTCACATGCCTCGTAGTCTGCGGAAGAGAGTACTCATGAGCAGCTCTGAGCTGCCCATGTCATAGCCTCCCCAGAAGTCTCTAGAAGCCTAACCCATCTCCACATATGCAGGGCCTCGCCCTCTAGCTGGAATGTAGCTAACCTAATCCTGGCAGTACCGGAGGTGATCTCAGCCTTCTCTAATATGATGTCTCGTCTGCGTAAACCAGTAGTGCCTCATCGGGTCTCCTACCCCTATGAATGTAGGAGGATGATGTTTTCACTAAACCTGCGGATGTTACTAAGACCTTCACGACTACACTTTCTGGCTGGCACGTGAGGTAAGCGACTTTTCGCAATACCTACGACCTCGATGAGGCTTTGTTAATCAACTACGGGCGGTTGGTCAAATGTCGGTGGTGCCTGACCAGTGCCCCGTGGGCGTCCTCTACGTCCTCGTTCTCTACTAGCCATCTTACCGCAATCGATGGCGATTAAGTTCAATGCGGTATCTACAAAATCAAACCTGACCCCGAGACACTATTCTTACGGGAATTATTATTTTTTCATACACCATGTCGAGGCAATTAATTTCAATAGCAGCGTCTGGTGAAAATGCGACCTGAGATACTATTCACTGTGCCATGAAAAAAAAATTTCATATTACCCGTCAGGCACATACTAATTTTGCAATATAAATATTACCTTACAATAAATCATACCTGAAAATTTTTAAAAATTTTGTACTCTTTTTTTTTTTATTGTGAAGCAGTGTTTATGACGTTGTCCATGAGCAGTGTCAACGATGACCGTAAATAGTCCTGCTTGAAGCAAAAGAAGCTGAGTTGGGTGCCGCAGTGCGTACACACACAGAACCAGTGTGGCGCCTTCGCGGTGCAGTCGTGGGCCTTCTTTGTAGCGCCGGCCTTAGTCTCGCGTCGTGCACGGCGGCGCATGTCGCGCGCTTCGGTGTGTGAAGTGAAGGCGGGCGTATCGTATTTTACCTTCAATCATCGCGACACTTGCGCTTCATTACTCGGTGGCGACTTCAAATTTCATCCGCGACACGATATATGCGCCTAGCCTCCAAGCGGTGCGACTTCATTTCGGTCAGCGACCTCTGGAACGACGGTTCATGTCGCGACATCGAGTTCCCAACGGGCGGTCGTGGCGTGGAGTTCCATGTCGCGACCTCACGAGACTAACCTATGTGTGACATCGTCTTCGTGTCGCGACCTCGATTTAGCGTCCGTATCGCGACATCAAAATGATGTCGCAACATCGCCCGACTAGCCCGCCACCCGTGGCGGCGACATCCGATTCATGTCGGCGCGACATCGATTTTATCTGGCGATTGTCGGCGACATCAAAATGGTGTGCGACACCACTCCCGATCCTCACGTAGCGACATCAAAAATGGTGTAATGAACTCCGTCATTTCGACCCCTTTAAGCACATGTCCTTAGCAGCTTTTCCACGTATCGCGGCGTCCTTGCCGCCACCCCATGTCATGACTTCAAAATTGATGTCGCGGCATTGACCGCCTCGAGGCACAACCTGTCGCCCGTTCCACGGCCCGGGTCGCGGCGTCCATTTCTGGTCAGCGACCTCGCGTCCTTGAGCAATTATAGAGCCTGCATGCGATGTCGCGACCTCGAGGTCTGGCAGAAATATTTTTTTTTTTCGTCCTAGCCTTCTTTGCTGCTGCTCCTTGGCTGCATAGCCTAAAAAAGCAGTACGCTCCTAAGATACGTGGCTCGACCCTCAATCACCTAAAAATTATATGAAATTTTAATTTATATAATTATCATTTCGAGGGATTTAATTAAAACCCTTATGCTTGTGGCTTGGAATAATTTTCAGTTTCCGCAAAAACCCACTCTGTTCAAAAGCTGGAGCAGCATGCAGAAAAATACCTTTTTCATTTCTTGTGTATTTACGGACCGTTGCGCCATAAGTGCGGAACATCTAAGGTTATCTTTCACGACCCTAGTGTTCAACCTTTCCTCCTATGCTATTCACGAGCATACACAATTTCACATAACACGTACGAAACATGTTATACACCGTCACACATCATTTAATTCTACCAAAATGCCTGCGATGTATGATCATCCCATACCCACCAAGTCTAGGTATTTAGTATGCCTAACTCTACACCAGGAGCTCCCGAGGTAGTTTACGCTGTCTAATACCATCTTTGTAATGCCCCTGTGAGCCTAGGGGTGTCGTTGACTCTGTCCGACACGCGATCTCGTGTCTCTCACGTCATGAGGCAAATACATGTGTAAAATGGCCCGGTAGGACCGCATCCATACAACCCAGTATAAATTTTATACAAATATGATTCATTTACAATTGTATTTATTACAATTTATACAAAAAAAAATGGGTCTCTAGCCCAAAATTTTACAAAATACAGAAAATACAAGATAAGGCCATCTTGGCCGTTTCTTCGCCTCTTAAACCCGGATGCGTCCCATCCCCAATGCGTCTTCAATGCACGAAAAAGGGGTCCCACGACGGGTGAGCAAAGCCCGGTGTGGATTTTCCTGCAGGTTACTCCCCACCTAGGAGTGCGATGCAATGGCACACGAAACATTCCACACGTGCTAATATATCACTCATGCGTATATTAACAAAATTAGTCGCATTCATCATGTTATTCGGTTACTTAATAACATAAACTTAGCTCATGGGCTAAGGCACAATCCAAGCCAGTCCGTCTTGGAGCCCACAAATCCTGTAACGTATTTATTTTCTGTAGTGATAGCAGCGGCTTGTATGAAATCAAGCAAACGGTCAGGTGGGTGACGGAGCCATTCGAGAGTTTGTTCGGTCGGTCCCGAATCTTTTTGGGCAAGAGCCATGACCATCAGGGCCTTAACAAATCTAGCCAGTACATAACCCTTAATGATAAAAAATAGGGAGGAAAAACCCTACCTTTTCGAGGTTTGTGAAACTCCCCGAATGGGTACCAGCGCATGAGTCTAGTGTGGGGGACGACTTTAACTAACTGACTCTCATGGGAGCCGTGTCCGTCCTTAGGGAATTACAGAGAGAAAGTGAAACTTCTCTCTACAAATCACATTTTCCCTCTCTCTTAGTTTATACATTTTCCTCTCTCTTTCTCTCCCGATCCATTTGGTCGAGATTGGGACAAGAGAGCCAAAGTCCTCTCGATGCCCGTATATTCTCATTGGACTGTGGATTACCCCTTATCCTTATCCATACTGCCCAGAATATCCCTCACAATGGCATGATGCCATGTGTCACATGGCTGATTGAGCTCCATGTTTGGCGCATCTCATCTTGACACGTGGCGCCTCTTGGGCCACTCGCAGGTGCCAGTGTCATGGCTCTCTGCGCGCCGAAAACATGGAAATTGGCATGCCGGTCGACGAATTCAACGTGGTAGCTGGACCCCGGCGAGACAATTCAACGGTGAATCGGTTTAGTCATCAGAGATCTGAAAATTCGATTTTGACCCGAAATTACCATTTACCTGTCGGGAATGCGGATTTTTAGGGTCTCACATGCTTTTTGAACAGTTCAAGCTGAGGTTGCACCATCTTGTGATGAAGCGATGACTACCTCGGAATTCTGCTGAGTTGTTTGAGTCAACTCAATGATGTCAATGCTCTTTTGTGTGCGCTTTGCCTGTTTGAATCGCAACCACATAAATAAAGTGTCATGAAATGATGAAAAACACCGCGTGTAATAAATTGAAACCGAGCGAAGCAATGCTAGTAATAAGATAACAACAACACGAAAAACAAGATAAGACTTAAATATTTGTGGAAGAACGGCTTTATTGGCGCTAAAATGAAAGAAAGAATCTGAGGGTGGTTTCACTTCTGACAAATTTGATACATATGCATTACTAAGGCGGCGTTTTTTGTAAACATCACTTAAACTATATAAACCCGACATTTTAGAAAGCGATTCCATAAAATGTTGTAATACAAAAAAACTTTTTAGTGATAATTTTGCGATAATTTAACAATGGTGCAATAGAGCAAACATTAGCGACATCTTTTGCGACATTTTAACAAACATTGTTATGTTTGTGACATATAACCAACAATTAAATAAATTGTAGCTACAAATTTATTTGTGCCAACGTTTTTAGCAATACATATTTATATGTTGATAATTTGTTATGACATTTCAATGATCTTTTATAAAGTGTTACTCTAGATTTATATTTTGCGATGTGTATGGTGACTTTTTGTCAAAACGTTGCAATAGAAAAAAATATTAGTGACATTGCTTGCGATTATTTAACAAACATTGCTATGTTTTGTGACATATAACCCACAAATTAAACAAAATGTAGCTATAAATTTGTGTATGGCATTTTAGCGATACTTATATATATGATAATTTCATTGACATTTAATGTCATTTATAAATCATAGCTATAGACCTAGACACTGCGACACATATGAGTGACTTTTCAGCGAATATTGCAACAAAGACAATGTTAGTGACATTACTTGCTGGCAATTTAACAAACATTTACTAAAAATATATCATAAATGTATTAGTTCAAATATGAATTATTTATTTTACTAAAACAGAATGGTCTTAATGAACAAAAAAGTAATATTAAGTTAACTTTATGTTAATTTTTTTTAAAAGTATATCCGATTAATTTAAATACCTATTAAATTGCTTGTATTATATTGTCGAATAATTTATATGATTAAGTCGGGCTTTGTGGAATGAGGAGTGAGAGAGATAGGCGTGAAAGGTAGGATTCGATTATGTGATGATCTGAACTCTCATACACCAAAACATGCTTAGGAGTCTAAATTAATAATTTTAGTATTTAAATTAATTAAAGGAAATATCAAAAAGTTATCCATAGGTAAAAAATTATTGAAATGAAATATTAAAAATAATTAAAATTTTATTTAAATATAATAAAACACTTTTTACAAAAAAACACTTTTAACGAAAAATGTTTTTAAAAATTTAAAAAATACATTGAGGTCCCATAGGAATACTGCATGAGTGGAGCATCGATAATATTACCTTAATTAAGTTTATAAAATATTTTTATATGTATTTTGTTATTATTTTATCAAAATTTTAAGTGTTTAAAATATTTCCGGAATTTTAATTTTTGAACCATTTATATTTTATGGATATTTTAAAAATATCCATTAAGATATTTAGGACATAATTTTTAATAACATTTTTGATATTTCTGTCAAATCAAAATATATTTTTCCATATTTTGATCATTATTTATATGTTTAGAATAATATAATTGATTTGAGTTTAAAAAACAAACAAACTATATAACTGATTTGAGTGATGTGATTCTTTCGCGTGTTCGACAAATAAAGCTTTATTGTTTTTTTAATAAGTTTTTTTTTTTGAAAGCAATCACTTTTACAATATAGTAAGTGTCTCTGTGGGAGCTCGAGCTACCAAATGCCATATTGTCTTGCCTTTAAAAGGTTTTAACCAGCGGAAGGCTAGACATCCCAGACAATTGTTTTTTAATAGTTCGAAAAATTGATTTAATAATTAAAAATTAAATAAAAGTTAACTTTAGTTTTACTTTAAAATAAATATAAAGAAAATATTTAATTAAAATAATTTATTAAATTCAAAATAAAAATTAATATTCAGTTTCAAAAATTTTTTAATTTAAAAAAATAAAAAATTAAAATATTAATTTTTTTTTTAAAAAGAATATTTTAATTTTTGTTTTTTTATTTTTAAACTTCAATTTAAAATTTTTAAAATTAAATAAATAAATATTTACTTTAGTTTTAAAATCGAAGTTGATATTTATTTTTAAATTAAAAATTTATTTTTTAATTATCTGTTTTATGGTTTGAGAGGGGCACACGAGAGAGAGTAAGAGATAGACGGAAGTTGGAACAAGGTGGAATGAGAGAGTGAAGAGAGATAAGGCATAAGCGAGAAAGAGTGAGGTTGATTATGTATTGATCTATGAAAGGCTACCATTATTGTCAAAACGTCTTAGAGTCACAAAATTAATAATTTTAATTATTAAATAGTGAAATATCAAAAAGGTATCCCTTAGTAAAAAATTATTGAGAATGAATATTAAAAATAATTGAGGAGCATTTTATTTAAAATATGATAAAACACTTTTTACAAAAAAACACTTTTAACAAAAAACATTTTAAAATTTTAAAATACCTACCTTTATTAAATTTATAAAAATATTTTATGTGTATTTTGTTATTATTTTTATCAAATTTTAAGTGTTTAAAATATTTTCATAATTTTGATTTTGAACCATTCATATTTTATGGATATTTTAAAAATATCCATTAAAGTCTTTATGATATTTTTATACTTCCCTTTTTGATATTCTGCCAGTAAAATATATTTCATATTTTTGATTGTTATTTATATGTTTAGAACAATATAATTGGTTGAGTTTAAAAAAAAAAGACAAACTATATAATTGATTTGAGTGATGTGAGATGTTGATGTTCAGCAAATAAAGCTTTAATTGTTTTTAATAAGTTTTTGAAAGCTTAATCCTTACAATATAGTAAATTGTCTCTATTATTTACAATATATTGCTATTATTTTCATTTTAATAACACGAAATCTACTTTCCCTGACCAATTATCTAAAAATAATATGTTTGGATAAAAAACAATTTATTTTATCATTTTTCCCAACTATTCTATTTTGAAAAGAAATTTTTGTTATTTAAATATAAGTAATAGGCAAATCAAATATTTGAAGAAGAATGACCAAGCAATATTGTAAATTTTAAAAGAAAAAAATCCACATAAAATAAGTTAAAAAAAAAAAAAACCATAACCTGAAATATTAATTCTCTTGGACATCATGACAATTTGAAAAAAATATGGTGGTGTGCGGCTAAGAAAGATGTAAATTAGGTTACGTGTTTACTAATATATATGGTGGTTTGGAGTCGGTTCGAGTTCGGTCGGTTTGTGAAGGATCAGGCCGGGATTAACCTCATGAACGAGGACCTCCCAGCCGCCTCAACGAGGATATAGAAACTTTTCTCAAACGATTAAATAAAATTCATGGAGCGAACCCCTTTACAATCCCTTAACATATCTTTAGAAAATAATCTTGAGCGAAGTGATAATTTTTTTTTCTTCTTTTTCAACACTTGGATTTTGAAATATTGGCGAGTTTCCTCTGTTTGGACTTTACGGAATTTAAAGCGCAGAAAGCGTTTAAAAACCTTTGTCTTTCAGTCATAAATACCGACTTGGTTTGGGACTCTGGAGTCCTGCTTGATCGAGCACGATATATCTGCGTATCACGTTTATTGACACAAATCATCAAAAAACATTCAAACTTTCTTCAATTCCATGCATTTTTATCAGAAGATTTGGGCTTGGCCAGGAATTAAACCGACCGCCTCTTTACGTACCTCGTCCGCGCGAGATCAAAGCCCACGTAGTTCCTTTTCCAAAATATATACATATATACCTATATACATGAAAAATATTCAATATACAATATAGAAAAATTTATACTCTGATAAATCAGTCATCATCTCCTCAATGGCTCGACTTCACCTTACCCAGGAGGAGTACTCTCTTAGACGCACATCTCGGGTCCTGAAAATGTTTTGAAACATACGAGAAAGAATGAGCTAAAGGAGCCCAGTGAGTGTACATTTTCATTAAGAGACCATTTTCAGTATATATCAAAGTAATACATACTTATACAATTAAAAATCAATTTATGCCTTAAACTTTTTTTTTTCTTTCTTTCTTTCTTTCTTTCTGATGGAACCCAGGGGATAAACACACCGAACCGGTTCGGGTGCGTGGTGAGAACCCAGGTCTCATTCAATCATAACCGCTCTGGCTGCGGAGAAACTCACGCTTTGCATAGGGTTCGATCCATAACACCTTATCACGTGTGGGAGATATTACTCTAGCTTTTATTTCCCTCCACCGGTTGGTAACCTATAACTTTACCCTCTAAATCCTTACAACAAGGGTACCTCGGTCGATATCAGTCTAACAGTCATATATAGGGTTGGGTAACCATCAGTAAAAACCTTTTTTCAAAATACATTTCATCCATTAAATCCTTTACTTTATCATTTATACATTTATGCATTCTTTACACATTTTAAGCTTCATATGCCTTATGTACATACATATATAATTTAATATAAATATATATATTGATGCAAGATAAACATTATACAATTAGAGCTTTTCATTTTACATTCAAAATTGTTCACTTTAAAACTCAATTTGCAAAACATCATTTTTACACTCACAGTTCACCGCTCGATCATTTGCTTCCGTCGAATTCTAGTTTCCCGTCCGATGGTCGCACTGCCTTTTTCAAAAAAAACCACAACTACATTAGCCATAATTTCCATTAATCCACCATACACCATTCCTCTATGAATCTATTTGCTTTAGGTGGAATCAATCAAATCGGATCATCCCAACTAAAGTTATGGCATTTTTCATGCCCGACTAGTCAATTCTGGAATTACACTAGGGACAGTTTGTATTACTTATTTTTCCAGGGTCTTAACTTAATATTTGACATTATCTCTTTGTACTATTTTAAAGCTAAGGTGCTAAAGGGTTCTTCTCCAATTGGAATCCACCCAAATCGGAGCACGAAACTCGAGTTACGTCTAAGCACGGGGCTTTACTCTATGTTCAAAGCGAAACGAAATTTAGCTTGTACATGGCCCCACTTTGAGTAAATTTTAGGCCACTTAGAATCGGTGGACAATGCCTATTTCTAGATGTTTGATTTTCAGCCAGAGTCTGGTTCAACCGAAACTGAATCCTCAAATCGGATCATAAATGGCAAGTTATGGCCATTCCAAAATCGAGCAGTCCAAGCAACAGGCGACTACGTCTGACGGTCCTTGAATTTTTTTCGAGAATGTGTGTTTGCTTCCCATTTTCATATTTTTCCATCAATTCAACTCTATAGTCCGCTATACACTTCAAAACCATTTCATTTCATCTTGACATCTCTTTTCTATTCAAATCCTCTTTCACTACTTATCTTAACCAAAACCTTCCGTGAATTTCTCCGATACCATTATGGTTCATGACCCGTACTCTTAAATATGATGATTGGTGGGGTTTGTTCACAAACCTAACTCAATTACTCTCCAATTTTATGAATCCAACTTAAAGAGAGGAGATTCATGTATCATCATCTTAACGTATGGGTTTTACCACCTATTTTCAATCAATCTTTGATTAAGATGAAATCTAACAAGCCCTAGGTTTGGAAACAACTAATAACCACTGCTGTGTATGGAGGTCTGTACAAAAATTCATATTCCATACACCTTTTTGGAGACTTGGCTTCTCTTCTTCTCTTCTCTTCTGCCTCTTTATAACCTCTTGCTTCTCTGCTCTTTTCTCTTCTCTTCTCTCCTCTCTGGGTTCTCTATTTGAGAGCCCAATTTGGTCTTCTCTTATCTATGTTTGTTAAGGCCATGTTTGGCCAAGTCAAGCTCCACTTTTTTTCTTTTAACTTTCCCTTTTGCACATCTTGGTCCCCATTTCTCTCTATTTCTATTCCAACTTTCTCTAGTACCTTGAATCCGCCAACTTCTTCTATTTACATTTCCTTTTTAAACATTTCATATATTAACCCCTAGTCTTTCCCTTTTATGACCAATAGGTCCCAGTTGTAATTTTGTTACCCTTGGCTTTATTATTATTAATTCGGGTCTTTGTTTTATAATTTCTGTTCATCTCCATCATTTACAATGCTTTCAATTTTTCGTATACCCCCCTACAGTATCATGTCTTTGTATATATCTCGAGCAGGCGTTCTGAGGTTGTCACCTAAGCCTTAAGCGAGCGGAGTGTGTCGGTTTTGAAATTTCAAACCAATCCAAATCTATTAATTTTAAAAACCGTGGTTTCGGTTTGGTTCAATTCGATTTTGTCGGTTTTGATGGTTTTTTTGGGTCTAGGAACACCCTACTTTTGTAAAGGCAGAAATTCCAATTCACGGGAAAAAAGATAAATCGTAATTCGTTCTAAATTATGAATTTCGAGTTAATTGCAATTTGATTAAAAATCCGTAATTTATTCTCTAGATCTCGGATGATGAAATGGATTGCACCCAGTTGAATCTTACCATGAAATCTGAAATTGCGCACGTAAAATTTCGTCGAGATGCGAGAGGCGGTCGGAATTTACCGTTTTATGAGGCATCACTGGTTCAGAGATGTTGGTAAAAACTATTTTATTGACCTAAAACGGGGGTCCGTTATTCTATCGACCAGCAGACCTGAGTGAGACGTCGAATTTACTGGCGCGTGAAAAAATCAGTGAATCTGGCATAATAGGGGCTTTTTAAATCTGAATATTGTATAGTACTGCGTTCACGTCGACGATTCCGATATATCTGATCTCATTAATCGTGCGGGCTATAAACATTAACTCAATTTACATGCCAACTATGAAACCAGCTATATGCAATAGTTGCAGGGTTAATATTTTTACTCTTAGCGGCCCATATATTAAACTTAAAGTTTACAATATACATATGCAATGGCGCGTAGAACTTCTTTTTAATAAATCTCTAGGATAGGCCATCACTCGCACGCTCACCGCACAGTAAATGGGGTCCGGCAGGGTGAGCTAAGCTCGATGGGAGAATCGTACTGAGTGGGTTACTACGCCACCTAAAGTCACCGAGTGCAATGTTCCCAGTGTTAAAAGCTAGCATTCAGCCCAGTATTCATGATCTGCTTGAATATCTACATGACGGCCTTCGGATCAGGGTCTCACAGAGCTCTCTCACACTCGCCTAAGCCTCGTATGAGAATTATTATTTTCTATTGGTGGACTACCCTCCGATGTTATAAATTGTGGACCATCTCCGATGTTATATTTAGTGGACTACCCTCTGAGATATATCAATTGTGGACCATCTCCGATGTTATATTTAGTGGACTACCCTCCGAGATATATCAATTGGGCCGTCTCCGACGATTGATATATTATATGTGGACTACCCTCCGATGGATATCAATTGGGCCGTCTCAGACGATTGATATTTTAAGTATGGACTACCCTCCGATCATTTCTAGTTTTTAGACAACCCTCCGAACCTTTTTCTCTAGACTCATCTTATGCACTCACTCCTATAATCCTAGGGTGTTCCAGTGCATATGGAATGCATGTATGCCAGTCCCAATACAGTCTAATTCACATGCAAATATATAACATGAATATACTCGCATAAAAAATTAAATCACACCAACACGTTATGTAATTATCATCTCAAACATCAAAATTAGCTCGCTTGGGCTAATGATCAAACACGAGCGATTTAATTTAAATCACTCGACCAAACACCTATTTTCATAAAAATATATATTTTAGAACCTTTATCTGAGATAGTGGCCGCCGATTCTTATTCGAAAAATCTAAATCAGCCGGTTCACTTGTGAACCCCGAAATCAACGTTCCGAGCCCGATGCATATAAACAAGCATCTAATACACAAATTGAGACCAAATGCACTCAAACAGCCCTAAAGCGTAGTGGAGCGATCCGCGGGCTGCTCCTTTCCTTTCAAAATTCTATCAATTAGGTCCAAGTTTTGGGACGATCAGCAAACCCCTCACGACCTCATTCAAGCGGCGTGGTAAAACATTTAAATGGGAGTAAGCTGATAGGGAGAAAATCTCGCATAACTGGAGTTTGTCAAAACTCCTTGGTCGGGATCCTGCGTGGCACGCTCCGCGTAGAACGTTTTCCCTTCTTGCTCCGTCGAAATCCAACGGTCCGATTGCCCGGGATCTTAGAGAGAAGGAAAACCTTCTCTCTCTAAAACCTCATTCTTCTATCTACTGCATCTCCTTTTTCCCACTTTTACGTTTTTGGCTTGGTTAAATGGAGAAGATGAGTCATGCTATTGTTACCGCTTCTAGTGACTTAAGCGTTGAAAATGGCGTACGATCCATTTTTTACCAGTTGATATTCGTTATCACCGGCGGTCCGTTTCATCGTTTCTCTCACTCATACCACTTATGGCACATAGTACGTGTTATATGTGACTTTCGTCGCATGTCGTTCGGCTGGCGAGCGCGATGCCTCGAAAAAGCGTCACCCATTCTGGTATGCCGGAATTACGAAATTTTCGTGCTAGGTAGATTTCACGAGACAATTCCAGCGGTGAAATCCAGTTTTTGTCATCCGAGATCTAAATTAATTTGGTACCATGAAATTATAATTTTGTAATAAAATTACGATTTTGCCCTTATTCGAAAATTGGAATTTCTGGTCTTACATTCTCCCTCGCCCAAAGAATTTGGGTGCGAAATTCGAGGACAGCTCTTATCACTCACATGCATATACAACGCCTCTATCATGCATGTAACTAGCCATTTAAATCTCGAAGCGACTAAACCACGTACCTTTATCCACTAAACAAGAAGGGATAAGTGGCGCATCGTCTCGCGCTCCCATTATACTCCTCCCACTCCACGATTTTCCATGTAGCGCGCTCTGCGTTAGCCTCGCGGTCTTGCGTCGCCAAGAAACGTCCGCGGCTATCGAATGCACGGTCCTCCTCGAGGTCATCGGTGTCAGCCTCCAATCTGTCACGTCAGCCACGTAGAGTGGATCCGGGTATATTCGAACGCATGGGGGCGTGAAATACCTCGTGGACACGACATCTTTGGGCGATAGCGTCGACCGCGATGCGTAACAGTGCCTATCGCCGAGTATCTCGAAAGACCCGATAAACCTCGGCGTTAGCTTCGCGCTTCTTGGCCAGTCACTCCCTGCACCTCTTAGGCATCGCGAAAGCAGCGATCGCAACCTCGAACTTCCCAAAATTCGGCGTTGCACATTAGCATAAGCTCTTCTTCGACTCCCGAGCCGTAGAAGGCGCTATCGTATCAAGCTTCGCCTTCTGCGAGAGGTGTCTCATCGAATCGAAGACCGGTGGTGGAGCTCTCCCGCTCGGTCCAACACGCGGTGATCTACATAGCCTTCCATCGTGCCCGTATGGTGCCATTCGTATGCTCGCACGTAACTATTGTTGTGGCCAAATTCCACTAGAGACAATTTATCCTCTACCCTTATGATCAGAAACGCATGCTCATGACATGTCCTCTAACACCGTATGTAATCCATCACGACACGTAACCCTACAAACACTAACACTCTCTGGGTCCGCGATCGCGACCGATCAGTAATTTGTCGACCCGATCCATGCCATGTGGCAATCACGAGCCCTTTCGACTCCAGCAACACCCAATGCAATTTCCAAAGGTATCAACGATCTCGAGTCACTCTGACTCTATCATAACTCTAAGTCTACGTGATAACGATAGTGTGTTTTCATCTGGGCAACATAACTCTTAGAAACACACTTGAGCCTCTTCCATTCTACCAAATTTCGGATATCTCCCACGGGTCTCTTACACCCAGCTCGAGGGCTTCTCACCTTAAGGGGTCGCGGCCCCTTCTTGCTTTACTTGACACACTCTAATTGCTTTTTCATTTTCTGCGTGGTAGAGTCTTCATTGAAGTAGTCACCAAAAGACAAACTCGACTCACACTCCCTCACAGAGTGGTGAATGAACATACCGATGCACATAAGCGTAATGATTCCCTCTTTGTGACAACCAATCCGGTTCCACGTGAAGACGAGAATCGAGAGATCTCTCACTCATAATCCGACCTATCAGGTCGACTCTCACCCTACATCTTAGGGAAGAACATCTATACTTGGCTTCTCTAAAGGCCTTAACATCTAGCCCAAATCAATGTGCGATATGAATTGTGACAACCGAGCCTAGGTCTCGATGCAGCTTGACCGATGGTTGCCTTGACTCTTCCGATGTCGAAGCGACATCGATAACCAATAGGTCTACCACCACAAAGTCCATCACGCTTCCTTTGCGCCTTCTGATCTGTCCACGACTTTGACCCACACTCGGCCCTACGGCTCTCTGTTTCTTGTTGAGAGTGCTTGTATGCTTTTCGAAGCGAAGCGGTTCCCTCCCAGCCCTCACTAGAGGTGTGGAGGAATGGTGTAAACTCTCTGCTTTTCTGACTAAGCTGGGTATCTTGTACCAAAGTCTTTAAGGATCCTGTCTGCAGGAAATCCTGTCACTCATGCTCAATCCTGGCCTAGTCTGAAACTGAGTGTGGCTTGAAGTCTTACGCCTCTTCCACGAGCTAGGAAAAGCTGATCCTCCCTGCTGCTTTACCAACACCGTATCCCAAAGTGTTCAGTATCCTTAATTTCTCTCTCTGTAATTAGGGGCACGTCCCAACCGTGGAGTCCATATCCGTAGGCGAAATCCTATAATCCTACCAGATAGATGACTTCTCGAATCTCTTGATACAGCCAATCGAAAACTACTTATCTCTAAGATTGACATTCGGTCTCTCCTGACTCATCGGCTGCCTCGCCTCCTCGGTCGGTAAGCCTCTGATGCTAACACCACGTGTCCCGAAAATCTCACCTCGATGGCGGCTTCGCACTTCTTGAACTTATCTGACTGATGGTCTCTCGGCAAGCGCCAAGGCGATCCTCAAATGATACTCATGCTCCCACTCTGAGTGGGAGTAGATCAAGATGTCATCCATGAAGACAACGACAAACTGATCTAGATAGGGTTGGAACATCCTATGCATGAGATCCATGAATGCTGCTAACGCATTCGTCAATCCAAAAAGGGCATCACTGTAAACTCATAGTGCCCATAACGCGTCCCTAAATGTTGCCTTAGGGATATCTGTCTCCACAACCTCGGTTATGGTAACAGGTGTGAAGATACATCTTGGGGTAGACTCGCTCCTCGGCCCGATCAAACAAATCGTCAATCCTCGGCTGATGGGTACGATTCTTGATAGTAACCACATTGTTGCTGTAGTCGATACGATCGAAGGGTCTTGCCCTTCTTCTTATAAATAAGAGCCGGGCCCCGTAGGTGAAGTGCTCGGTGCAATGAACCTCTTGTCAGTAAGCTCCTTTAGCAGGACTCGAGTTCCTGCCTTCAGAATTGCCATCCTATGCGAAGTCATAGAGATGGGTGAAATACCAGATTGTAACTCAATCACAGAAGTCTACATCACACTATGTGGAGGTGAATCAGGAGTAGCTCATACGGAAAAACATCCATATATTAGCACACTACTCGAGGTAGATCGAGTCGCTGTCTCCTCGTCCTGCAGGGTAGGCTCGCGAGCTGACACGCTCTTGTCACGACACTTGGACTCGTGTACTGTCCGGGGCAAAATGTCATGATTGTTCCCCCCTGAAATACCATACGATTACCGTCCTGCGTATAGGCGGTAACCCTCCTGCGCTCACAATCGATAACGACCACATGGTATCGACTTGATCCATCCTCGGGGATGACATCGAACTTTGACATGTCCATGATCCTCGGTTCCACTTGTGAGTAGGATCATGAGATTTCTTCATAACCTCGACCTATCGTCCCTATTCTTGCCCTAATCCCTAGGGAGACTCGCGTACTGCTTGGCTCCTCATAAGGTCTCACAGGGTCTTGCCCATTTCCACCACATTTGGGCCTCATTCTCTAGCTAGAACGCAGCTAGTCTAATCCTGGTCGTGTCAGAGGTAATTTCCATAGCCTCTAACACTTTCTCGATCTGCATGAACCAATGGTCTACCACCATCGGATCTTTTTCCCCCTGTGAATGTCGGAGGATGATCATCCCTACAAGCCTGCAGGGATTCTTAGGATCTCTCGACTGCTATGCGAGCTTGCGCAATAGCAGCTTTTGCAACACCTAAGGCCTCTACAAAGGCCCGCTGATCAAGTGTCGGCGGCTGGTCAATTGTCGGTGGTGCCTGACCAGTGCCCCGTGGACGTCCTCTATGTCCTCGTCCTCTACTAGCCATCTACTTATGTCAAATGGCAACAAAATTCATGAAATTTTCATTTCAGTCTAACTAGCAATGCACATGCTGATTACTAATAGACTTGACAACCATGAACTAACCCGTTCATTTCCTAAGTGGTGTTAAATTCCAACCTTGAATTTATTTATTTCAAGAAGGTTCTATGCTCTCTTGTTCATTTCCAATTCAGTATCCAAATCCTTAAGGTCGTAATTCCATAACCTTAGTATCCACCCTTTTCCTATACGCATTACACCATGCATATAATTTTTTGCGTAACTACCATGCAATCACGATTTCAATTGGTAGTTAAATCCAGTACAGTGTCTCTGAGGCATGAACACGACCACAGAGACATAATCATATAACTTCGGTGTATACGCAATCAATTCGCGTTTAAAATATTGTTTTCAACGAATTTTATTTTCAAAAATTTTATTTTGAAAATTTTACCGATTTTATCAAAATTTCTTTGATTTTTATTGATTTTATTTAAATTTAAAATATTTTTTTCAAGAATTTATTTTACAATGAGCAGGTGTTCATTTAGGGCTGGAAAAATACCAGTCGAAGCGGATGAATCGTGAGTGCAGGAGTGCGACCCCAGCCGACTGTAAGCCTAGGCCGCGCGGTACGTAGCGCGCCGCGCCCGGCCAGCCGCCCGCACGCAGCTCTGCCGAGCTACTCCCAGCGCCTTCTTTGCTGCCCGCATGCCCATTGCGCCGTAGCGGCCTTTGCCGCGAAGCCCACCACGCTGCACTCGCGCCCCCGCACACCCGTGCGCCACGCCCTGCCACTCAGCCCGACGCCCCACGCTCGCCCACTCCAGCCCTGCGCTGCCCTACGCGCGCCTCTTTGCTCGACCCTTACCCCTTTCTCGCCAATACAATTTTGTATTGCGACACAGTGTCTCCACATAGCCTGCAGCCGTGGCCTTATTGTCTGATTCAAGCCCAGCACCCATCTTGCAATACAATTTCCACAGCTCTCTCCCCTGTTTCTTGCAATACAACCACATTGCAATACAAATTTTTTTCCTCACAATACAAAATGGGCGTGGCCATCAAATTTTCTGCCCAAAATTTTTTTTTAGTTTTTCATTATAAATGAATTTTTTCATTTATTTCAGAGGAAGTGGAAAAATCTCTAAAAATCACAATCATTTTTTCCATACTCTTTAATACTGAATAAATTTATAAAATTTATTTAACCCCATTCTTAAATTTACATACCATATAAAACCTTAGAAAATTATTTTCTCCTTCATAACCAAATGAAATTTTATAAAAATTTATTTTCTTTCGATTTTCAAAAAAATTTTCTCCACTCAAATAAATTTATAAAAATTTATTTTCTTCCATTCTTCAATTTTACTACTTGTAAAATCATAGAAAGTATTTTCTTCAATTCTAATCAAATAAATTTAGTAAAATTTATTATTTTTTTTTTTGACTTTAAATTTCTCTCTCCAGCAACCCCGATAAATTTAGAAAAATTTATTTCGAACAGTACACGTGGAGTTTTACCTTTGTAAAACCTTAAAGAAATTAAATTTCTTTACCTCTAAACTAAATAAATTATGAATTTATTTTGTTTTATTTCTTTAGTTCAAGTTTACCTTGTAAACTTAAAATGTTCTCACACCTTAAAAATTTCATTAAAAATTCTATTTTGATATCAAATAAACCAAATAAATTTATTTTCGATTTATTTCATTTCCAGTTTTGTACACTGTACCACTCAAAATATTTTCTAAAATATTTTCTACACTTCCATGTGCTAATCACCAAGCACACGTACAATCTCAACACCTAAAACAGGTCAAGCACACCAAACACACATCATGACATGGCATACACACCAATCATCAAATAATTCACAAATCACACAAACACATCAACACACGTGCGTAGTGTCCTAGTTTTGTCAGTGATTTTACCTGGAGTAATCCCCGTACTTAAACTCAGCATCAAACCACACCTGATGGTGATGGATACCCAACCCGGGCTCCCTAGGTATTCGTATGCCTAAGCTACGATACCAAGGCTGTGACGTCCCAAAACCAGGGGTCAGTTGACTGCAGTCTGACCCACGAATACAAGTGGAAATTCAGTTGCAGCGCCGTGAAAATGGGCGGGTGATCTCCTTTATGCACAGGAGCTCTGCGAATACAATATTTGTATATAACCTGCATTTACCTGTCCCAAACAGTCCAATATATGCAATATACATCCAATACGGCCACTTGGGCCCATAAACATTGCTCAATTTACATGCCAACTATGAAACCAACTATATACCTAATAGTTATGAGTTAATATTTTTACTCTTAAACAATACATATATTAAACTTAAAAGTTCTAATACATGTACAACTACAAAACCACATCCCAGGCTTTCTTGCAATAAATCTCTAGAATGATGGTCTCCTCATACGCTCCTGTACCTATAAAATAAGGGGTCCCACGGCCCAGGTGAGCTAAAGCTTCCGGTAGGAGAATCGCCACTAAGTCGGCTACTCACCGCCCTAAGTGCGGTGCAATGTTCCAATTTAAACACACATTCAAGCAAATGCGCTGATCCTGCTTGAATGTCTACACTGACCAGCTCGGATCCGAGTCCTTCTGGAGCTCTCTCACACTCGCCTAAGCCTCGTATGAGAATTATTATTTTCTATTGGTGGACTACCCTCCGATGTTATAAATTGTGGACCATCTCCGATGTTATATTTAGTGGACTACCCTCCGAGATATATCAATTAGGGACCATCTCCGATGTTATATTTAGTGGACTACCCTCCGAGATATATCAATTGGGCCATCTCCGACGATTGATATATTATATGTGGACTACCCTCCGATGGATATCAATTGGGCCATCTCCGACGATTGATATTTTAAGTATGGACTACCCTCAGATCATTTCTAGTTTTAGACAACCCTCGAACCTTTTTCTCTGAACTCATCTCATGCACTCACTCCTATAATCCTAGGGTGTTCGGTGCATATGGAATGCATGTATGCGATTGTCTGATGCAATTCATCTGAATATATAACATGAATATATACTGCATAAAAAAATTAAATCACACGACACGTTATGTAATTATCATCTCAAACATCAAAATTAGCTCGCTTGGGTAATGATCAAACCTTGGCGATTTAATTTTAAATCACTTTCGACCAAACACCTATTTCATAAAAATATATATTTTAGAACCTTTGTCTCTAGAATAGTGAAACCCTCGGTTACTATTCGAAAAAATCACAAAATCAGCGGTCGCACGTGAACCCGAAATCCACGGCCATTCTGGCCCAATACTTCAAACAAGCATCTAATGCACAAATTAGACAAAAATGCCTCAAACGGCCTAAAGCAGCCGTGGAGCAGTCCGCGAGGCTGCTCCTTTTTCCTTCAAAAATTCTATCAATTCGGTCCCGAGTTTTGGGGCCGTCGGCCCCTCACGACCTCATTGATCGAAACATTGGTAAAACATTTAAATGGGAGTAAAAACTCAAGTAAAGGGAGAAAATCTACCTCTTGGAGTTTATTAAGGCTTCATAATCCAGGGAGTCCGCAGCGTAGCACGCTCCGCGTAGAGCGTTTTCCCTTCTTGCTCACGTCCAATCCAGCGGTCAGGTGCGGGATCTTAGAGAGAAGGAAGACCTTTCTCTCTAAAAACCCCATTCTTCTATCTGCGCATCTCCTTACACAACTTTTACGTTTTGGCTTGGTTAAATGGAAGATGAGTCATGCTCACAATTTCGTCTTCTAGTGACAAACATTTGCAAAGTAGTAAACACATCCTTTCCGATTTAATATTGACACTATCATCGTAGTCCATTTTCTGTCTTTCTCTACTTCATGCCACTTGGCACATGGTACGTGTTATATCAGTGAGCTTTTCGTCGCATCGAATCTCGTTCTGACACCGGCAGCGATGCCTCGAAAAGCGTGGCGACTAGCGTCTTAGGAAAATTACGAAATTTTACTTGCTAGCTAGATTTCACGAGACGATTCCAACGGTGAAATCCGTTTTGTCATCCAAGATCTAGAGAATTAATTTCGGATTTTTAACCGAAATTACAATTTTGTAATCAAAATTACGATTTTGCCCTTATTCCAGAAATTGGAATTTCTCGGGTCTTACATTTTCGATGCGACGAAAGTCACATATAACACGTACTCATGTGTCATAAGTGGTATGGTAAAAATGATGAAAATGGCTTGGCCGTATAATGCCGAGAATGTTAGCAGGAAAAGAGGATTGCAGTATTAATGGAATTGTTTAAGTTGAAAAAAGACAAATTAATTGAATAGTGCCCTATCTCCTTCAAAGTGAAAAGGGCAAAAAGATACGGGGGACGGTTTTGGAAGCAGCGAAGCGTAAAAATGGAGGTTTAGAAAGGACCTCCTTCTCTTTCTAGAAATCGACGATCCGGCCGTCGGCGGTCTTGGGACAAGAAGGAAGCGGCTCTGCAGCGGGCTTGAGCTACGCGTGGACACCGATTTGAGGAGTTTTGACAAACTCCTTGGCGATGGGGTTTCTCTCCCTACTTGGGATTTACTATTTGAAGTGTTTTCAATGTTCCAGGTTGATTTGAGACGTGAGAGCCATTGTCGGTCCCAAAACATGGGACCGAGTGTCAATTTTTAGACATTACGAATCCCGATCTGTTGCTTTTGGGGACTGATTTGGAGTGTTTATATGATAATTTATGGAATAAATTATGCTTTTTGGTGTGTATAAGGCGAGTAATATAAATTTCCCGGGTTCATAAAGTGAGCGGAAGCGATTGGTGATTTTGGGAATAGTAAGCGAGGGTTCCTATTCCGAATAGTGTTCACAAAATAATTTTTGTGAATTAATATGTTTGGTCGAGTAATTCAAGTATAATTGCTCGTGTTTGATCATTAGCCCATGTGAGCTAATTTTGATGTGATGAAATGCGTAATTACATAACATGATTGTGTGATTTAAATTATGTGAATAAATGCTTGGTGATATATTTGCATGTGTTATATGAGTTATTGGAATGGCATCACAATGCATTTCATATGCCTTTGGGCACCACAGGAAAACAAGTGAGTGCATGAGCTGAACTCTTAAGAGAAGCGTTTGGGAGGAGTAGACTAACAAATGTAAAATATCTCGGAAGGGTTATCTAAAAATAATAATGATCGGAGGTAGTCATGTAAAAATATCAATCGTCGGAGGCGGCCGATTGATACATCGGAGGGTAGCCCACATATAAAAATATCAATCGTCGGAGGCGGCTTGATTGATATACATCGGAGGGCCAGTCACTAAATATAACATCGGAGGCAGTCCTTTCATAGATCGGAGGGTAGACCACAAATATAAACAAATAACTTTGTTTGAAATTAGTTTCTCATACGTGGCTTAGGCAAGTGTGAGAGAGTCGGTGAGGACTCGAGTACGAGATGATCAGTTAGACATTCAAGTAGGATCATGCATTTGCTTGAATGTGTGTTTATTTACTGAACATTACTGCTTGCACTTGGGTGGAAGTAGCTACCCAGGGTGATTCCACTGCGACGTGCTTCATACAGTCGGGGATACTGGCCCTGCAGTACGGGGGCGTCTCGAGGGCGGCTCGTCCCCAGAGGCTAAGTTTGTGAAGAAAGCCCAGTTGTGGCTTTGATGATTTTATACATGTATTAAATTCTCTAATTTTAATATGTGTTGTATAAAGAAGGGAAAACATTTGAACTCTTAGAACTATTGGATATAGTTGGATTCATAGTTGGTATGTTTTATGGGTATTGTTCATGGGCCCAGGCCCAAGTGGCCGTTTTACTCATGTTGTGATTATATTGGACTGCTTGGGACAGGTTTAATACAGGTGTTGTATTTGGGTAGAGCTCCTCGTACAAAGGAGACTCTCCTCGATTTCATAAAAAATGTCGGGTCACCCGATATTCACGGGTATTAGCGGGTTGGCCCGGGCAGACAAGCGGACCCCGGATTGGGGGCGTCACGACTTGAGTATCGAGCTTGGGTATCACATTTACTTAGGGCTTGAGGGGATTTAAGCTTAGGCCATAGTCTTTGAGGTGTAAGAACATCACCACTAGGCGTGGTTCGATGTTGAGTTTAGGTATGAAATTACCTAGGAAGGCACGGAACAAAACTAGGACACTGCATGTGTGTTTTGTGTGTGCTTTGATGCATTGGTTGTTTGAATGATGTTTATAACATGGTTTGTGATATGTTATGATGTTTGGTGCTTAGTGATTAGCACTTAGTATATTGTGGAAAATGTTTGGGAGTTTTACAGTGTGTAAAAAAAAAAAAGCGGAAAAATAAGTAAAGAAATAATTTTATAAATTTATTTGGTTGTAATTGAAAATAATTTTCTAAGGTTTCTGATTGTAAAATTGAAGAAAATGGAGTAAAATAAATTTTTATAAATTTATTTGAGTATTATGGAAAATGAAAGAAAAAAAAATAGGTATATAATTTTTTTTTAGTGTTTTCTTGTGGCTGGAAATGTGAAAAAAAAAATTTTATATGATGAGGAAAATATTTTTCTCAAAGGATTTTGATGTGTAAAGTTAAAGAAAAATGAAAAAATAAATTTTCATAAAATTTATTTTAGGTATCTTGGAAAAAATGGATGAATATAATTTTTGGGACATTTTCCAATAGTTGGAAATAATTGAAAAAAAAAACTAAATTTTTTTTTTTTTTGATGCAGGAAATGAATTGGGTTACTGCCCAAATTGTATTGCAAGGTTTTAGTTGTATTGCAATAGGCGGCAGGTTAATTAGGCTAAGGATTTTGTATTGCAATACAATCAATGTATTGCAAGTTGGAAGGGCTTGATAGGTTGAGTTATTGTATTACAGCACGTCTAAGTGTATTACCCAATGAGCGGTTGGGGGGCTCAGTTGTATTGCAGGATTGTATTGCAAGAGACTTGGCTAGGGACAATTTGTATCCTTGATACACTTTCGGTGTATTGTGACTGGAACAGAGGACATGGGCGGGGATGTATTGCAATCTGACCCTTTGCATCGGCCATTTATGGCGACGGCGTAGCGCGGCTTTCCAGGCATCTTCTTTGAGTGTAGGCTATGCACTAGTGCAGTCGACCCATTTTGACCGGTTTGACTCGATGCGATCTGAGTCAATTTTTGGACATTGTTCGTGAACCCGATTCATGAACATTGTCATCTATAATTTTCAAACACATTTTTTTATTAAATTGGGAATAAAATCAAATCAAATCAAATCAATTAGACAAAATTAAAATAAAATTTTCAAAAATAAAATTTTCGAAAATAAAATTTTTGTTGAAAACAATATTTTAAATGGTAAAATTGATTGTCTCTGCACACTGTAAATGCAAGCACACCATATGATAATCGATTTATGTGTATGATTAGTGTCTCTGGCCGTGTTTATGCCTGTAGATACTGATGAGATTTAACCCATGTTAATCAGGTAGATAGCTAGCAGAGGACGAGGATCTAGAGGATGTCCACTTGCACCGGGTCGCACCACCGACATTCGACTCACCACCGCATTTGATCACAGCATCTTTGTGTAGGTGATACCTAGGTATTGCCATGCTGTGGCAACTATAGCATGTGCTAGTATAAAGGTGTAGTCGTGGAGGTCCTAGTAAGATCAAGAGGATTAGGCGCATCATCCTCTCGACATTCACAGTAGAGATCCGGCCGGTGATGCATCACTGTCTACACAGATTCATAGAAGGTGTTGTGAGGCTATGGAGATTTTCACCGACACCATTGTATTAGACTAGCTGCACTCCACTTGGGGAGAGTGAGGCCCAACATGATGAAAATGGGCAGCGACCTCTGTAGACCTTGGAGAGCTCTCAGATGTGAGTCTCCCATGTGATTGGGGCAGAATAGATGATATGTCGAGGTCATGAAGTCGAGATCTCAAGGACTCTACCACAAGGACCTAAGGATTATGGACATGTCAAAGTTCATGTCATCTCGGGATGACTGGTCGGCTACCTACAGGTCGTAATTGATCAGGAGCGTAGGGAGTTCACCACCCACACGCGTGATTCGCATCGCAGGCTCGGGGATAAGATGACATTTACCCCGCACAAGACGCGAGTCCATGTCGTGACAAGTAGCGTTGGCTCAAGAGCTTTAATCCTGTGAGGACGAGGTGAGACCAGACTTAGGATTCACCCCGAGTAGCTCATGGTACAGCGATGCCTTCCGCATGAGCTACCCGGATTCACCTCCACATGTGGATGTAGACTTCGGTATCGAAAGTTACACCCCCTGCACATCACCCACCCTACGACCGATAGACGGCACCATTGAGTTGCGTGAACTCGTAGTCCAATACGTGTGGAGCTACCGGACAAGGTTCATTAGACCGAGCACTTCACCACGGGCACCCTGGCTCTATTTCATACAGTTAAGGACAAGACCTCAATGTGCACATTAATGACAATAACGTATACGATCAAGAATCTGCATCTACTATCGAGGATCGATGATTTATTTGATCAGTCGAGAGGAGCTATAGCCCACCTGGGATAGACCTTCGCACTATTAACATCATCCGAGGGGTTTAGGGAGACAAGATATCCAGACAATGCTTGTGACGCAAGCATGGCACTTTGAGTTTACTAGAATGCTCCTTTGATCGACGAATGCGCCACGTATCATGACCTCATGCATAAGGTGTTCCAACCTGTCTAGATCGGGCCATGTCAGTCTTCATGGATGACATCTTGATCTACTCCCAAATGTAGGGGAGCATGAGTATCACTTTGAGGACGGTTTTGCAGTTGTTAAGAGACCATCAACCTGCATAATTGCCCGCAGTGCCAGTTTCGCCATCGAGGTGAGATTTTCGGGACACGTGGCGCTTCCATCGGGAGGTGCTAGTCAAACCTGCAGAAGGTTGAGGCAAGATGAGTCGAGATCATCGTCAATCTCACGAAGCCCTCGGGATTGGCTGGTATTACTGTGAGATTCAGAATGGCCGGGTTAACACCGGGCGGTGGATTGTAGGATTTCGCCTGATTAGGTTATTTGGACTCCATGGTCAGACTGGCCCCTAGGACTTGATGAGAGATTGAGGACGCCTGAGCACCTCGGATGCGTGTTGCAGCAAGAGAGGAGATCACCTCTTCAAGTTCGGAAGAGGCGTAAGACTGCTTCCACACGAGTTTCAAGACCAAGGCCGGATTTGCATGTGAGACTGGATCGCCTCTGCAGGATGTGGATCCTGGTGGCCGACAATCTAGCCCCAAAGCAGAATAGAGAATGTGATAGTGATACTTGCCTATCTCTCCACACCCTAGTACGGTCGAGGAACTAACGCTTCGCTGGTGCTATAAAGTACCCCAAGAAGACGACAGCGATGGTACGTAGTGCTGGTCGTCGTGGACGATCGTTTTCTGCGCCAAATTTATGGAATCCGTGGTGGCAGATATTTGCTGCGACGTCGCTTGACATGGATGAGTCGACACCATCCGGTTGTTAGTAATTGCGACCTTAGCCGAGTTGTCATACCCGACACGACCTTGGATTTGGGCTTAGAGGTTACGCCTTGAGTAGCCGTGCATATTCTTCCCTAGGATGCAGGGTGAGAGCTGATCTGGATGGGTCGGGATTACGGAGCGCAGAGATCTCTCGAGATTCCGCCGCTGGTGGACCCCGTGATTAGTGTCACGCATGGAATTATTATGCCTCTGCACAAGAATGATCATTTAGCCTGCACTTCAGACGGTCATTCAAATTACCAGGAGTGTGGATGAGTTTGTCTTAGACTACGTCCAATAAAGACTCATACCGATTCAAAATGAAGAGTACTCAGAGTGTGTCATAAACGAAAATGGGGTATTAAACTCTAAGGTGAGGGAATCCCGAGTTAGGTTGTAAGAGACCTGTGAAGATATCCCGAATTTCTGCGGAATGTAAGAGGCTTCAAGTGTGGTTTCAAGAGTTATAGGGTTAATCGAGATGAAAACACACCGCCAGGTTATCAATGGATTTGGGAGTCAGAGCGACAAGAGTCGTGAGTGACTCAGATTTGATACCCCTTTGAAATTGCATTTGCGTTGTCAGAGTCACAAGGGCTCACAAAGATATGGATGCCTACACATTATCAGCGGACTAGAATGGGACGGTCCATTGATTGTCAAGAAATTGTGACCTTGGGAAAAGTCAAGCACACACAAAGTAAGGGTCAGGTAAAATACACGCCAGGGTGGATTATATACAAAGGTATGCTAGAGAACACGTCGCAGCATACGTCCCTTGGGTCATAAGGGTAGAGGGAGCACTCGCTTCTATGGGATTCGCCTACAACAACAATATCAAGAAGATACTGAGGGATGGCACCATATGAGGCATTGTATGAAGGCCATGATTACCTAGCAGGTTAGGACCGAGGTGGTTATAGCTCCATCACCTGCCCGATCTGGATTAGAGACACCCCTGAGAAGGTGAGTTTCGACATTGCCAGCTGCCTCTCACTACCAGCCTAAGAAGAGCTATGCTTATGTACGACGTCGACCCTTAGAGTTCTCGAGAGGTTGGTTATCACGCTCCTTAAAGGTGATTCCTAAGAGAGGAGTGGTCGTTCTAAGAAGGCTGAAGAGATATCGCTGAGAGGTTCATCGGGTCTTCTTCGAGATACTCGAGAGACAAGGCCGTCAGCATCGGTCATTTTTACCGCCAGCATGTCGTGTGTCCACGAGGTATTTCCTACGTCTACATGCTCGAAGTATACCCGCATCCAAATTTTCATGGATCGGGATGATCAGGTTGACACCCATGGGACCTTCGTTGAGGGACCAAGATGTTTTGATAATGTGATAAAGGTTTCTGCGACGCAAGATCGAGAGGCAAATAGAGAGTATGGCGGCACCATGGAGGGAGGAGACAACGCGGGGAAACGGAGTGACACGATGTGGGTCATCTATCCCTTCTCGCTTAGGGATGAAGGCACGTGGGTTTTCGTTTAACATTTAAATGACTAGTTTACATGCATGGTAGAATTTGTTGCATATGCATGTGGTGATTATGATTGTCGAGAATTTCGAAGGATGAAATTCGCTGGGAGGAGAATGTAAGACCCGAGAAATTCCAATTTATGGAAAAAGGGTAAATCGTAATTGGTTAAAATCCATAATTTATTCTTTAAATCTCCGGATGATGAAGCAGTTGCCGTGATCTCGCGATCTAACGCAAATCAAAATTTCAATAAATCTGGGTGATTCTGTTCGATCATGTTCAGACATCGATCAAACATTCGATCGATCAAATCCACCATCTCATCACTGTCTGTAATAATCATAAATGTTAGTCAAACTAAATAATAAACACAGCGACTAATGAATATCAACTGAAAGATTTGCAGTGCTAATAGGGGTATTTAAATTAAAGAACAAGTAGATAGTCTTCTCTACCTCAAAAATGAGCCAAAGATGCGGGGACGGTTTGGAGCGACGAGAAGCGTAAAATGGGTTTAGAGAGAAGGACCTCATTCTCTCTAGAAATCAGGCGTCCGGCCGTGGCGATCTCGAGACAGGAAGAGTTGCTCGCGGGCCAGACTCGATGTGGACAGTTTGAGGAGTTTTGACAAACTCCTTGAGGTAGGGTTTCTCCTACTTGGGTTTTACACTTTATTTAAGTGTTTTCAATGTTCGGTTGGTTTGGGGTGTGAGGGCCGTTTGATCGATCCCAGTATGGGACCAGATTATTAGATTTTTAGACATTTTGGTCAGTCAGTGGACTGTTGAGGATTGATTTGGGTGTTTTATATGATAATTTATGGAATAAATTGTCTCTTTGAATTAATGTATAAGATTCAGTAATTTGTGAGCAAGTTCTGCAGTAAACCCCAGGGCGATTGGTGATTTTAGGGAATGATAGCGAGGGTTTCACTATTCGGGAATAGTGTTCACAAAATAATTTTGTGAATGTATGTTTAGTCGAGTAATTCAAATTATAATTTGCTCGTGTTTGATCGATAGCCCATGTGAGCTAATTTTGATGTGATGAAATCGTAATTACATAACATGATTGTAACCCAGTTTAAATTATGTGAATATATGCTTGGTGATATATATTTGCATGCTTTGTGCATATGAGTTATTGGAATGGCGTCATGTCATTTCGCTATGCGGCTGAGGGCACCTAGAGATAGGGTAGTGCGTAAAGAGGTAGTTTCTTAAGAAGAAGCTGTTTCGGAGGGTAGACGCTAGTAAATGTAAAATATCTCGGAACATCAAAAATAATAATGATGGAGAAGGTAAGTCCATGCAAAAATATCAATCGTCGGAAGCGACTGATTATTATATGGGGGTAGTCCACATATAAAAATATCAATCGTCGGGAGGCGACGATTGATATACATGACGGAGGGTGATCCACTAAATATAACGCCCGGAGGCAGGTCCACAACTTAGATCGGAGGGTAGACCAATATAAACTGTGCTTTGTTTTATGGATTTTTTCTCATACGTGGCTTGGCGAGTGTGAGAGAGTCGATGAGGACTCGGAGTGCGAGATGATCAGTTAGACGACATTCCAAACAGGATCATGCATTTGCTTGATGTGTTTATTTTGGAGGCGTTACCTTGCACTTAGGTGGAAGTAGCCAGCTTAGGGTGATTCCACTGCGAGCATTGAGCTCACCTGTCGAGGATACTATTTTTATATGGGAGTATAGGGAGCGTGGGGGGCGGCTAGATCTGGTGAGTTTGTGAAGGCTAGGGTTGTGGCTGATGATTTTTATGCATGTATTAGAATTCTCCTAATTTTAATATATGTGTTGTATAAATGTCGGCTGTTTGAACTCTTAGAACTAGCTGGATATAGTTGGTATGTTTTATGGGGTATTGTTTATGGGCCCAGTGGCCGTTTTACTCATGTTGTGATTATATTGGGTTGCTTGGGGCGGGGTTTAATACGGGTGTTGTATTTGGGTGAGCTCACATCTGAGGAGACTACTGCCAGTTACCGTGAAAAATGTCGGGTCACCCGGAGCATTCACGGAAATGACCATGGATTGGCAGACGTCATGGTTTGAAGGATTGGGGCGTCACACTTTTATTCTCTAATCATTGTATTGTTAAACTCAGTCAATAAATTTCTTTCTTTTAAAAAACCTCTGAAAATTAATATTTTTAAAGAACATGGAGCGATATCTTACAAATAATTTTTCTATAATAATATCTTTACAACTATTAATATCATATAAATATTTAATTATTTTCCATAATCATTTCTAAATACAAAGATAATAGGTTTTGAATAGATATTCTTTTAGAAAAATTTGAAATCTAACTTATTGTATAAAGTATTTATTCTCTATTTTTTAAATTAATATTATCTATCTATTTAAATTTAAATTATTTTTAAAAGTAAAATTAGTCATAAACTCTAAAAATAAATATTTTAGAGATAATATCTTTCCATATTGACATCTTTAAAATTATTAATGTAATAATATCCTTTATAAATATTTAAATTATTTTCTACCATCATTTTGTTAAATATAATAATATATCATTTATATTAATATTTTTGGAAAAAAAAACTGAAATGACTCATTTATATAAGAAAAAATTTAGAATATCTCATTATTTTAGATTAAATTATCTATCATTAATTTTAAAATATTTGAAATAATACATATTTTTAATGTATATAGATTTTCAAACTACAATTTTACGAAGAAATCTCTATTTAAAAAAAAAAAAAAGTCCATATTTTTTAAAACTTGTCTCTTTTGGAATATATGCCTAATAAAAGTAAAAAATATAAGCCACATAAATAAATAAAAATTTTGATTTTTAGTTTTAAAATAAATATTTTTAAGAATATGAATAATCTCTAAGGAAATATTTTCTATTATTGTATCTTTAAAATTGTCATCTCTTCTCAATATTAAAATTATAATGGAGATTTTATTTTTTGTAGATTTTTCTTGTGTTTGAAGAAAATACTTTAGTGAAGAAATATCTCTGATAAAGAAAACATAATTCCCTCTTTTCTTATAATTAAGAAAATGAGTCCAAAGCAGAAGCACATGAGAAGAAGAAGAGACTAATTGATGATGATCCTACCCGGAGAAAATTTACAGCCGAATTACATTAAATATCCTTTCTGATGATTTGAAATCATGTAAAACTTGGCATACCTTAATCTCCCATCCTCGATTCGTTAAAGCCCACTTGCATCGTCAACATGAACTCCCCGCGGTTGGACTCCTTTATCTAGAGTCGTAGAAGAAGGGTGATTTGGTAATTGATGGTATCTCCCAAGTAGAAAGCGTTCGCGACCAGTCTGGATCCTTGCCATGGTTACGATTATAAGAGCTATAGGTTTGTTTTTCTATGATTTTATGAGGTTGATGACTACAAGATCGTGACATCATGATTTGAAAAAATTAAAAAAGGAGTTGGTAAATATTGTCATAGTTTTTCTATAATGAAATAATATATTTTTCAAAGTTGTTGTACTATCATAATCACCCATGTTTTTGCTCAATGAGCATCTAGAAATTGGGCGATTTTTTTGCCTCCAAAAACAAAAAAATTGGCCGTTCTTTTCACTCAAAAAAAATTTGGCCAAAAAAACTTTCCTTTTTCCCTCCATCTGAATTTTATATTTATTAAAATTATAAATATATTTATAGTTCTGCCATAAACCTAACTAGTATAGGTAATTTATTCCTCAATATTTTGTATTTTCTCATACGCAATTCCTGAGGTTTGATTTCATAATTTTTGTTTTAATTTTTTTATGCCGTATTAGATCAAAAGTTATTATTGTTTTCTAAACTATGATTACCATGGTTTTAAAGTATTTGAAGAGGATTAAAAAACAAAAACGATGATCTGACATAACTTCACGACTCATAAGAAGAGGTTGCGTGAATCTAATGAAAATTCTCATGAGTTGTCCGATCATGAAGGCCTATGAGGATGCAAATAGTAAGTTCTCAATTATTATTTTATTTTGTTATTTTGTTCTTCTTTTCAAATCTGTGAAACATGTCTACATACGCTCTTGTGCTTCTATTCTACATTATTTTTAATTCATGTCGAGATAAGTCATCGAGACCTCGAGTTATTAATTATTTTGTTCTCCTAACAAACTTGTAGAAACATAGGGCTAGTAATTTGACTTCTTTCAAATGGAGCAAACAGACTACTACAGTTTTTGCAAAGTATGGTTGAGTATAATCGTGTTTGGGTCGTATTAGTGTTAGACTCACTTCATATCTGTTAATCAAAATGGGTTATATTTGTGTTGACACCTTCTTTGCAATTTGACCGAATGACCGTTTGCATTATTATATTAATTAATTAACCTATTTAATATGTTATTTGTGTTAACATGGATTATTAATTATAGTTCCTATTAATTTAAATAATAAAATTAACAAACATGTTATTAAATTTAATAGGTTATTTGTGTTAAACATGCATGGATGATTAATTATAATTCTTATTATTTTAAATAATCAAATTAAATGGAGTCGTATTTGTGTTGACTTCCTTAACGAATAAGAAAAGGGTTGGGTTTAGATTTATGAATGTTAAACTTTACATTTATTATTTGTCTTAGGGTTTGGGTTGTGAATGGTGACCACGGTCAGGTACATTGATCGACATGAACCACGTTATCGACTGGAAATTGCCACCCCTATTATATATATATAATTTTTTGCATCTTTCATATTCTTTCTGAATTTTTTTGAGGCATCCTTTATTAATAGTTCTAGGTTTTTCTGTTCAAGCAAAGAATATTATTTCAGCCACAGCCAAGCCTTGTGTAAGTTTCGTTATAAATGTTCTTTTATTCTATTAATCTTATGCATTAATTTAGGTAAAAGCATATTTCTCAAAATTATTTTATTAGATATAACCATTTTAATTATTTATGTATAATAGATAAAATCTGAAGGGAAGTAAGGACATAAGAATGTGGGATATGAAAATGCCACACATCCACTTCTGGGACTATTTACGTGAGACCGGAAAATCCATATTTCTAAGGAATGATAAAATGGTAATTTCGGTCAAAATACGGAGACACCTGGATGCGGATGACCAACCGGAGCTTAGTTGGAATTGTACCATGAGAATCTGATTTCTGCTTGTCGAATTCGTCGAATTCCGAGGCGGTCGAATTTCACGTTTGGTGCAGAGGATGTAGGACGCAGCGCGTTTGGGTGGCCAGAGGCGTGCGTGTCGGTGCAAATGCGGTCAAACTTGAGCTCACGAAATTGAGCTCCACTTAGGAACCACATGCATCATGCCATTAAGTGAAAATCTCCGGTAAGAATGGAATGGAGATGGGGTGTAATCCATGAGAGGCGATGGGCTTGACCTTGGCAGTGAGGGGACAATTCTCTTGACCAACCTTGACGAGCTCCCGGTTTGGGAGAGGGAAAGAGGGCGCCAACCGAGAAGAGATAGAAAGAGAGGGTTTTTGAAGAGGCTCCACCTTCTCTCTAAGTTTCGATCGGTTGGTGTCGAGGAAGCGGAGCAGAGGGTGATCCTCAAGTGAGAGCTTATTGAGGCCGTATTGAAATTTAGAGCAAACTCGAGAAAGGTAAGAGTCTTTCTTTACTTGCTTTACTTTTTGTTTAAGGGCCTTTATGTGGATAGGGGATTTGTTGAGGAGCTGGATAGGCGGGTGAGTTTGTTCCAGATTTGGGTAAGTGAGATATCACTGAGTGGTTTGGACGATCGCGGGTGACTGATGATCCCAAAATCAAGTAGCCAATCTTGTGTTGCCATGAGAAAATAGCTTTAATTATAATTTTGTAGGCAGTTCCAAGATGAAGCTGACCGGATTATCACTAGCCCATGTGAGCTAATCTTATGTTATTATTGTAAATTGAATAACATGATTTATGGAATTAATTATATTGTACTCTCGCCAGGCAAATATATTAGCATGTGTTGAATATTTGGTGTGCCATTGCATTGCACTTAGGTGGGAATTAACTTAAGTAGGGAAATTCCACTGCAGGCACACTCCTGTCGAGGAACTCATATTTTAGGAGTACCAAAGGCGCACTTAGGAATGGGGCGCGTCGGGGCACTAGAAGCGTAGAAAATGGCCAATGGCCCATATCTTGTATCTTGTAAAATTCTAGGCAAGAGACCCATTTATTTTGTATAAATTGTAATAAATACAATTGTAAACAAATTCTTTTTGTATAAAATATACATTTTGTGAGTATGATGTGTAGGCCCATGTGGCTATTTTTACTCAGGTATGGGTCTCATGGCGCGTGGGACACAGTTCCGCGGGTTGGGTAGTCGCGGACACCCGGGTTTTGGGGTGTCACAATTTCATATGCTCGGGGGTGAAGCGAGTATTAATTTTTACTATAAAAGAATTTTATTTTCTTTCCCTTTGAATTATCTTGATTTTGAAATCTTATTTATTTATTTGAAATTGAATTAGTGATGATTAATTTTGGCTTTACTCTGAGTTTAAGAAAAATGAACATCTGACCAAACCGAATAAGATCTTTTGAAGTATCACAAGCATAAGATGGATCATGCATCTTCGGAATCTACTTGACTCTTTAGTAAATTTATTTTCTTAATCTTTGGTTATTTTGAATAATTCTAAATTTCTTGGATTGATATGTATTTAAGACTGAATTCATTTCTAAAAAAAAATTGAATAACTTTTAGCGTCGATGAAGAAAAGGTGAAACTTAAGGCGAATGAGGCTATGAGTTTCCTTTAAAGAAGATGCAATTTCTAAGTCCTTAGTCCGGATAAAATGAGTCGTATCCAGGAATGAGTTTCAAAATCAATCCCCGAGAAATGCTTGAAAGAGGCTAGTGAAGAGCGGATGAATGGGCACAAGGCTTACCTGACAAGTTGCAATTTTGAAAACTCGGGTAAAAAAATTAACAGATATTGTGAGACCCCGAAAAATCCATATTTCCTAAGAAAGGATAAAATGGCAATTTCGGTCAAAATGCGAATTTTTCACAGATCTCGGATGTGAGAAAGCGGGACCTTACGTTGGAATCGTCTGCCCCGAAATTTAAATGCAAGTAATAAATTTAAATCCGGTCAGGGAACGATCGAGAATTTCACGTTTTTCGAGGCACGTAGAGAAGTGCGGGACACTTGGCACTTTATGAGTAGCCTAAGAGGTGCCACGTGTCAAGCTATGGGAGAGTCAAACATTGAGCTCAAGTGGGGCTCACATGTGACACATGGCATCATGCAATTAGAAGGAAATCTCAAGTGGTTGGATAAGAGGAGATGGGTCAATCCCTCTCAAGCCAGGAATTTGACATGGCATTGAGAGGACTTTTCTCTTGTCCAATCTTGACCAATCTGGTTTTGGGAGGAAAGGAAGAGAGAGACCAACCCCGAGAAGGAGATAGAGAAAGAGAGGGTTTTGAGAGGCTCCACCTTCTCTCTAAGTTTCAGAACGATCGGACCAGGTGTCGGGAAGCGGAGCAGAGGGGAGAGTTGATCCTCACGGTGGGAAACTGGCGTCGGGCCGGTATTGGGAGTTTCGACAAACTCCAGAAAGGTAGGGGTCTTTCTCCTACTTGCTTTACTTTTTGTTTAAGGGCCTCAGAATGGATGGGGATTGTCGAGGTCTGAAGGTCGTGGATTTCGCTCCAAAAGACGGCAATCGAGTGAATAAATCCCCGGGAGGGTTTGGACAAATTAATGGACCTGCTTCAAGGTGGTTGCGTGATTTGTGTTATTGCCATGAGAGAATAACATGCTGATTGTGACTTTGTGGGCAGTTCCAAGATGGACTGTCGGATTGTGCCTTAGCCCATGTGAGCTAATCTTATGTTATTGTTGTAAATTGAATAACATGATTTATGGAATTAATTTTGTTAATATATGCATGAATGATATATTAGCATGTGTTGAATGTTTGGTGTGCCATTGCATTGCACATAGGTGGGGAGTAATCCACCAGGAAACTACCACCGGGCATTGCTCACCTGTCGAGGGAATATATTTTTCAGGTACCGAAGACGCACTTGGGGATGGGACGCATCCGAGACCTTAGAGGCGAAGAAACGGCCAAGATGGCCTTATCTTGTATTTTCTAAAATTCTGGGCAAGAGACCCATTTTTTTTTGTATAAATTTTTGTAAACAAATTGTAATTAAATCATTTTTGTATAAAATATAAGCATTTTATGAGGGATGTGTAGGCCCAAGTGGCCATATTTGACATGTGGGTCTCATAACATGAGACATGTAGATTTCCAAGGGTCGACTTAGAAGTCAACAGACACCCTTGCTGGGGCGCGTATATTGTTACTTAGGCGTTGATGAAGTACAAATCAAGTTGAAGGCGTATTTGAAGAAATACTTTGCTTAATTTAATTTATATAGTTTAATATTTTATTTTATTTTATTTTATTTAGATATTTGACTTATGTGTTGGATTAGGCATGCAAATAATGCCTTTGATATTATTTAATGGCATGTAACATTGTTTTATTTTAATTTATATCAAGTATATAAACTTTTTCTATTGATAAATTTAAATGTCTTATTAATACTCTTATTTATACAAGTATGCATATTTTATTGACAATTTCTCTATTTCAATTAATATAAATATCATATGGTATACATATATTAATTACTTTAGACGTAGGTAAAGAGATTAATAATAATGATAAAAATGAAAATTATATGCGTATAAAAGGATGATGAATAATGACATTTTTAAATGTCTAATACAATTGATTATGACAAATTGTCAGTAAATTGACACTTGCGAAGTATCACAAACGTCGATAATAATATCATAATAAACCGATATCCCGACAATTGTAAGTATCAAAACATTATTCTTAAACTACACAATAAAATATCATTGTTGCAATGTATTACAACATATATTAATGTTGTAATTGAGTTGTTTTATCGACATTTCTAAAAACGTATAGCATATTGTAATAAACATATATGACAACATTTGGAAGTATAAAAACATTATACTTGAATGACGCAACCACATGTCGCAGTAGATATAAATTATGACATGTAATAATGCTGTAATTGAGTTGTTTTAGCAACACTTACAAATGTCAATAGTAACATCATAAAGACTGATATGGCGACAACTAAAAGTATCGAAACATTATGTTCAAACAACACTACCAAATGTCACCATCACAAAGATAATGAAGCATAATAATGTTGTAACTGAATGGATGTCACAACACTGAAAAATGTTAGAAGTCATATCATAATAAACTAATACAACGACATTTGGAAGTGTCGTAGCATTATACTTAAGCAACACAACAACATGTCATTATAGCAATGTATTATGACACATTAATTTCGTAATGACTTGGATTTAACAACACTTAAAATGCCCAAGGTCTATCATAATAAATCGATATGGTGACACTTGGAAGTATTTAAATAGTATATTTAAGCATTTAATAACATGTCGTGAACAACTATGTATTACAACACATAATTGAAAGGATTAACAACACTTCAAATGTCGCACGACACGTCACAAAGTACATATAATCGACATTTGCTTCTTTTGATGTTATAGACAAAAGTGACATCGCCTAGGCAACATATAAGCAACGTTTTGTAAAAATGTTGGTATAAAGTTAAAGTGATATTTTTTTTGCCTATTACGACATAAGTCAAACGTTAGATAAAACCAATTTTGTTGTAGTGTTTCATGTCAAGAATGACAAAAAAATCACCCCTCCTTGCTTGAAGAAAATGGGTTAGAAGGAAACGAGATGAGAGAAAATACGGGGAGAGGTGGCTAACATATTAAAATATATTTAACAAATTTTTAGTTAAATTTCAAGATACTTGATTTTTATAATGAATTATAACTCTACTTTTCAAGAGTACAACCTTACATTTCTTTATCTACTCATTTTCCTTTTGTTAGATGACTCTTTTATGTTGGTGGGTGTTATAGTAAGGTCCTATAAAAGTGGTGTCTTTTAAAATGCCTCAAACTTTCTCGTATAGAATGATTGAAAACAAAATTCCATATATAAAAATCATTTTTTAAAATATTTGATAACAAAGAGCGTATAAACTCTAGAATGCATAAATTTAAATATAGAAAGATTATTTTTAACAAAAAACAGAAAATATAAAAATAAATTAAACATATTAAAATTATGTATATATTAAAAAATAACATAGAATCGTGCATTTTCAAAATCATTGTCAAAACTACTTTTTAAATCAATATAGAACTAGCCAATAAGGCTTGGCTCAGTGGTTAAAGGATTAGGCGGGAGATAGGAAAGGGTTAGATTCAAGTTTCCATGAGAACAAAATATTACAATGATATAATGCAAAGTGAATAGATGTCAAAAAAAAATTTATAGAACTATTTTTAAGAAATTATTAAGAAAAACTATTCTTAAAATGTTTTTTTTCCAAAACATTTTTTAATAAGCCAAGATTTACCGGTTTTAATATTTCAATTTTATCATTTTCTCAAATAAAAATTTTCAACCTAATTTTTCAAGTTTCTCCATAGAATATTTGTGCTTATTTAAACCCTGAGAAGAAACTCAATTGGTGTAGTCTTGGGTTCTCTCTCAATTGATCATTAGTTCAAATTCCTCTTGAATCACCGGAAGAGTAATTAATTCGTCCAAGGAAAACTAGCCTAGACGAATAAGTAAAAGCTTTTCTTCATAAGCTTGAAAAGAAAAATGCCTAACAAGATGACACAAACCAAACTACAGAATGTGTTACTTAAATCATGAAAAACAAAATAAAAACATAGAATATGTGGAATAACCACTTTTTAAAAATAAACTAAAAAATTGATAGAAAGAGGCCAATAAGAACTAGCTCAAATGGTTAAGAGCTTAGGCTGGCAAAGGAAGGGGAGGAGTCCAGGGTTTGAGTCACAGTGAGGACAAATTTGTGAGGACATAAGAGAATACTATAATAATAATCACCCATTTTTGCTTAAGGAATATGAGTAGTTAAAAGAGAAAGTTGAGAGAAAAAGTGGCTAAATTTTTTTTTCGATCTTGAAATACCCTTGACGTACATAACACATAAGCTGGCTTAGATAATCACTGAAGAATGAAAACTTTTTTCTTAAGCTCAATAAATTTTTTTATTTCTATTAATTACTTAATTTCATTAATTTTTTTCTTAAGACTTCATATAAAAGTTAAAAAAAAAAGTCTTATCATATTTTACTTATACTATGTTAAAATTCTTTTATATTTAATAAAAAAAATTTACAACATCAACATTATTTTAAAAGAAAACTACTCTTCAAAAAACAAACAATAGCATTAAAAAAAAAAAAATTTGTTAAACCCCAATAAAACTTCGACTATTTTCATTTAGATGTTGAATTCAAGTATTGCAAATCAAGTCTGGTGGTTGAATAGATTATCTAGAAATGGAATTTGATTAATAATGCAATCCAAGTTTTACAAGTCTCTTTTCCTTCCACAAACTTTTCTTCCATTAGTAATCTACTTTTCGCAGAAGTCAACATTAAAAAATTTGTGACCTACTTCTTCAAAATCTCAAGAGTTCAAAAATAAAGCATTTCAAACCTACTTATAGTAAACAGAGAATAGTGGAGGAAAATTCATGCATTTGGCCAAAAAGAAAAACATATCACTATTCTGACTGCTGCAAAACAAAAATGATCACTATTTTGTTGATGAGGGCACCATGTTCCTCAGATTTCTTTTTTTATATATAAGTAAAAATGCATGTATAGATTAAAAAGAGAGATGCCAAAAACTAGCACCATAAGCATATATGAAGCATACAATTAAAACAACAAAAACAAGATCTATAAAAACCTAAAATAAAAGCATTTGAACCCCTCAACCTGATCTTAACCAATCCACAAATTTTACAACAGACAAAATGATCACTATTTTGTTGACGTGGGCTCCATGTTCCTCATGTTAACCCTTTCTTTTTTTTGTAAGTAAAGATGCATGTAAATATTGATTAAAGAGAGATTAACTACAAGAAAAAATGCCTATATTGACATATATTTATTGACTTAAGGCCATATATGACATTATTTATTATTTTACTAGACAACAATGACTTTTATATTAATATGTAAGCAACCATGACATATTTCTAAATTTGAAATGGTGAACCTCCTTTATTACGCGGCTAGCGTGACATAAAATGATAAGTCAAGATATGATTCTAGACATAGTGTCATTGTAATTCTACTAATATGAAATTATGACTTATGTATTGTAGGTCAAGATATCATGTTTCAAAATATTTGTCTAGGTTCCTTATGGTATTTATAAAGAATGCTCTCCTCATCTTCTCAAAACCCGATATCCGTTTTGAGAGCTTAGGGTTTGTAACTCTTTTCCTCTAAACCCTAATCTAACTAAAATCTTCCTTTCACTACCGTTATTAAAACCAGAAGATGGTTGGCCTTTCATTGCCATATCCAATAAAGGATCTTCATTTTGATGTATAATCCAAGTACTATGGCAAAGAATTTGGTTTTGAAACCTTGAAGGTATGAAATTAGAATTTGGGTTTCTTATATATCTTCTTAAAATGGGTATCTTAGATGTATAATCCAACTACTAATGCAGGGAATTTGGTTTTGAAACCTTGAATGTATGAATTTAGAATTTGGGTTTCTTATATATCTTCTTGAAATTTAAATGGGTATCTTAGGGTTTAGAAATAACTCTTATAAAATGGGTAGGTTATGGTTTCATATTCTCACAATTCGTATTGTTTTTTGGGATGAGGAAAATGGGTCTCATATCAATTAGGTTCTTCTTCTAAAATGGGTAGGTTATGGTTTCAGATTCTCACATTTCGTATTGTTTTTGGAATGACCTGTTTGGGTTTCATATCAAATAGGTTCTTCTTCTAAAATGGGTTGGTTATGGTTTCGTGATTCTCACATATCGCTTTTTTAGAATTACTTATTTGGGTTTCATCAAATGGGTTCCTCTTTCATTAACATTTTTATAGCTTTGAATGGGTCTTTTCCTCTTTTAATAGATAAACTGGAGATGAAAAAATGGTAATATTTTATTTTATTATGTTTGTTCTTGGTAATATTATTTAGTTGCTAGGTGTGTTTTGGTCTCCGTTAGACTCATGGGTTTCTAATGGTTCATTGAGGAAAAAGATAACAATGGTTCATTGAGGAAAAAGATAACAAAAACAGAAGATTTACTTGACCTTGACATAAAATCAAGTAATCTTTTAACCTCAAATATACGTAAAAAGCCTGACATAAATATATACTCAAACTTGATCTAACTCGACATAGAATACAAAAATCTCGACTACGATATGTCGGGTTTGTCTTCTAAACTTTTATTGACACTGCATAGATGACATATATAAGAAGTAACCTATCTTGACAGATATACCTTATCTTGACGGTGAAAAACTGTCAACGAAAGGCTTTTTTCTTATAGTTCAAAAACTAGCACCCTTCAAGAAGAACTAAGTTCGAATTTTCATGAGAACATAATACTACAAAGTTATAGAAAAAAAATGAATAGATGTCAAAAGAAAAAAAAAAAAAAATACTAGCGCCCTAAGCATATAGGAAGTATACAGATTAAAAAAAAAAAAAACCTAAAACAATATCTATAAAAATCTGAAATAAAAGCATTTGAACTCGTCAACCCTATCCTAGCCCATCCACAAAATCTACAAAGGAGGGGACTAGTCTCAGTCTCACACGTAAAAAACCATGGAAGATGAGGGAGAAAGGGAGCAATTTTGATCCTCTGGTAACCGCATGGTGTAGGAGGTAACTAAATACTTGAATTTAGGTAAAAAGAAAACCTTCTGTCATTATCTTTTATACCATTAAATTTGTTGTCCCTCCTCATCTTTCTATACAGACACCATCCAAGATAGGGAGTATCGATCCTATGCTTTGTCAAGAACAGAAAATGGACTACACAACTTTTTGCTTTTGCTTTGTGACGCCCTAATTCTCAGGGGTCCCGTTGACCACCGTCAACCTGCGGAATACTTGTGTCTCATATCATGAGACCTATACATGAGTAAAATGGCCACATTAGCCCATACATCCATACTCACAAAAATGTATATTTTATATAAAAAGGAGTTAATTTATGATTGTATTTAATTTCAATTTACACAAAAAAACTGGATCGCCTTTCCAGAATTTACAAAATATAGAAATAAGGCCAGTTTGGCCATTTCTTTCGCTCAATACCCAAATGTGTCCCATAACTTCGGCTCTAAGGAGCCCGTCTACCAGACCATTCCGCACCGGTGGGCGGTGGGATCCCACAACGGGGTGAGCAACGCCCAATAGTGGAATTTTCCTACATGAGTTACTCCCTACCTAAGTGCACATGCAATGGCACACCAAACATTCAAGCAAAACAAATATGTTCCTACTCAAATGTATACATGATATGGATGAGAATGCGACTCACCCTTTCCAACTTCTCGAGCCCTCACTGACTCCCTCACGCATGCCTAAGCCAAATGTGAGAAAAACATCGTTTTCAAAACAAAAGGTTTTTGTTTTTGAAAACACTGATAATCGAGTTTTAAGAATATATCGACTACCCGAGGCTAATACGATCATTTTCGAACAAGCCATAGGTCGTACCGAGATGAATCGTTGATCACTCTCCAAGGCAATTATTTCGGAAAATCTTCCCTTGAAATTCCTTTCACAACCATTTTCCATTTTTCTTTTCTTTCATGCCATGCACTCACACCTAATTTTCTAGGTTGCCCCGGTGCATAAGAAATGCATTATGCCATTTCCATGCAACACATGCTAATATATCTCAATCATACATATGTTAGCAAAAATTAACTCACATTCATCTTCATTATTCAATCTATAATAAAGGATATCCAAATTCAATTTCATGGGCTAATAACAATCCAATTCCAATATTTACCCAGAATTATATTTTTCTATAATTCAACATCATGTTAAGATCATACAACATACATTAACATGTCATACTTCACACTCGTATGTTATTCCTATAAGTACAACACACAACAAGGTCACAATTCGACTCATCCAACAGGTACCCACTACTCTTCACACCCATGAAACCCGCTTAATCCAACCATCTCACATGGCAATATCAATAACGATAAAACCTGAACAGTTTAGCTCAAACTGTCCTACACAGAATGAACTACAATACGCCAATATGCCATGCAGTCATCAAAAAGAACCCTACTTATTCACTTTGATACAACTACAACTCCGCACACCCAATGCAAAACATCAATACAACAAGGTTATGATCACCCACTACCTCCATAGGCACCTATCTAGAATCTTTGACTCAATGAGCTTCCATATAGTCTAAGAACACCGAATCGAATTCAACTAAAGAAGCAGGACCTTCCGAAGTCGAGGTCACACGTACCAGTAACCTTACCTATTAGCCTACCTTAATACCCCGAAAGCACCTTTCCGGCCAGCTCCGGAACCCACTGCCCTCCAAAGGAATCCGGTTGGAAGCTTAACTCAATGGGATTTCCATGGAGTCCAAGAACACCCGAATCGGAATTCGGACGAAGAAGTTATGACCTTCCAAAGTTGGAGGTCACACATTACTCGGCTGCCTTACCCGGACAACCTACCTTACTTGCCCGAACGCCCCTTTCTGGCATGATCCGGCACCCACTGCCCTCCAAAGACATCCTTCTAGAAACTTGACTCAATTTAAGCCCATAGAGTCTAAGAACAACCTGAACCTGGATCTCTGACAAAGAAGCATGACCTTTCTCGTCGTGAGGTCACATAATGACTGTGTGTCAGCCTACCCGAATGTTCTACCTTACTGTCCGAACACCACTTTCGTCCGCCTCCAACACCCACTCCGCCTCCAAAAAAAAAATCCCACTGAAACTTGACTCCAACGGGCTTTCCATAGAGTCCAAGAACACCCAAATGTAATTCTGGACGAAGACGTTATTACCTTCCTCAAGTCGAGGTTACACACGACAGGTCGCCTTTACCCGGACAAATTCTACCTTACATGCCCGAACGCCACTTTACGGCCGGTTCCAACACCCACTGCCCTCCAAATGCATTCAGTCAAACGTGACTCCATCGGGATTTGCTAGATTCAAGAACACTAATCAGACCGACGTAAGAAGTTATGACCTTCCAAGTCAGAGGTCACATGACTAAAGTCGCTTTACCCGGACAAATTTACCTTACTTGCCTGAACCTTTCCAGCCGGCTCTGACACCCACTGCCCTCTAAAGGTATCCGGTTGGAAACTTGACTCAATGGGCTTTCCATAGTGTCCAAGAACACCCGACCTAATTCTATTTACAGAAGCATGATCCTTCCTAAGTCGAGGTCACATGACTGTCGCCTACCTGCATAAATTTACTCCATTGTCTAACGCCACTTTCCTGTCCGTTATGAACTCACTGCCATCCAAAGGCATCCAGATGGAAACCTGACTCAATGGGATTTCCATAGAGTCCAAGAACACCCGAATCTAATTCGGACGGCTAGGCTATGATCCTTCCAAGTCGGAGGTCACATACGACCAGTCACTTTACCTAGACAGCCTACCTTACTTGCCCGAACGCCACTTTCCGGCTGGCTCCAACACCCACTTCCATCCAAAGGCATCCAGCTGGAAACTTGACTCAATGGGCTTTCAATAGAGTCCAAGAACACCCGAATCGGAATTCTGACAAAGAAGTTATGACCTTCCGAAGTTGGAGGTCACACATGAATCGGTAGTCCTACCCGGCTAGGCTACCCAACCAACACTAACCGGACGGCACTAACTGGCCTGATTGCCCAATGTCCTTCACATGGACATGGATGAGAAATCTTCACTCAATGGGCTTTCCATAGAGTCCAAGAACACCCGACCTGAAGTTCCTGACGCAGGTTAAGTGACCTTCCAAAGTCGAGGTCACGCATGACCCTAGCCGCGTGACCGTGGTGACCCAGCCTGAGCTGCGACCGCCCGCGACCCAGTCGTGAACCAGGTTTGGCAGATCTCGCTCTGGTGACCCAACAAAGCGTGATCCAAATTGGGAGGAATCAATGCAAGGAACCCCAAATCTGACCGCCTTTCACTAGACTCACCCACAAACGACCATAACTCAAGGCAGAGGTCCGATTGAGAAATTCAAAAGCCTAACATCAAGTTCATCATGTGGCTGTAACTCATCTCAAGGACTCACTACCAAAATCCCTTTATTTCCTACCCAAACCATGAGTAAATTTGGTTAATGTGCACTACCACAATATGGCGCTCAAGGTTCAAAAACAACAAACATTCTCCGTGGCAAGATGATCCAACACTGCTTATTTTAACTCTAACACATAAAATGGCACACAAGGACACCATTTAATCCCAATCACCCCACCATCTATATAAACAAATTCCAATCTCTAGCAAACTCACCCCAAAGTCTCGAACAGCTCATACTACTCACGGCCTCATACAACCCAATCCATTCGAATGAATTTTTTAACAAAGATTAAAACCAAGTAGAGAAACCCTCATCTCTTCGAGTTTTTGTCAAAACTCCCTAACTTCCGTCCTCGCGAAGCCCTTGTCGTGGAGGTTGAACTCTTCCCTCTCAGCCTCCGCCTAAAACCGCCATCCATCAGCTGGGAAATTTAGAGAGTATGTGAGCCCTCTCTCTAAAACTCTCTTCTCTTCCTTCTTTCTCGCTCTTTCTTCTCCCATCCCACTATTTGGTCCAAGATGGCCAAGAGCTTGGTCCTCTCACTTGTCACATGTCCAATTTTCATTGGATCTTAGGATTTTCCTTATCCTCTTATCCATCTACCATGGATTTCCTCCAATGACATGATGCCACATGTCACCTATAGCCCATACTTGAGCTCATTGTTTGAATTTCTCACATCTTGACATGTGCCTCAATGTGAGTCACTCAACACCAACCACATGTCACACGTCACTCGGTGCCTCGAAGAACGTGAAATTAGACTATTTCGAGGTCGGCAAATTTGGCTTGTGATAGCTAGATTTCGTGAAGGGCGATTCAGCGGTGAGAGTCGTTTGTCATCAGGATCTAGAAAAAAAATCAGTTTTGATCGGGTGCACAGTTCACCATTTTTGAAAATTCGGTTCGGGGTTTCACATTTATCCCAACAAGAGATTTAGATCCCAAATTCCAGCACATACGTATCAACCACGTGCATATGTATCTACAATCCATGCTTTGTGTGCAAACGCGAAGCGCTCCCAGTCCGCGATCGCTGACGATCGATGGCGAATCCAACCTAATCCATGTCATGAATGACATCAAAACCCGATATATCTACCGCGAAGGTCCACCATGAAGCGAATCACTGGTCTCGACCACAACCTGACCTATCGGGTTAACTCTCTCCCCCGAGATCCCAGGGAAGAGAATTTTCCCATCTGATAGCTTTTCAAGGCCTTAACCTCAAACCCGAGCTATCACAAGATGCAAAAATGAACATGATGAATCAGGGAAAAAATGCAGGTATAAAACGTACCCTGCATGTCCAAGGCGATCTGCATACTCAGCTTTGTTGCCATGGACCTGCACGCCACGCAGAGACTGATCTCGCCTCATATGCGGGTGCGGCAATGGTAACACATCATGCACTTTAGCTAACTCGAACTCTCGGCTGCAAATCATGAGGTCGACCTCGACTACATGCGGCCACGACCTATGTGACGTCACCAAAGTACTAGGTGTTGATCGGCACCTTAGGGTGTCTAGAGTTCCTCGACCCGTACTAGGGTGTGGAGGGAAATATTTGTATCCACTCATGTCCCTGGCCCAGCAGGGTTTTGTCCCAAATCACGGATCTACCTCGAGGCGTCCTCCTCATATGTATGTGGAGTTCTTTGCTTGATGGAGCGGACCATCTGTCTTACTTTGGCCCAGCAACCCTAACTATCCCATCGGCGATTGGGATTGAGGTGTCGTAGCCTTGGGATTCTCTTATAGTGAAGCGATCCGTCGAAAGAGTCAATTTATCGGCGAAATATATCTCTTGCTGACTAAATGCCCCATCGGCCTTAGTCCCGACAAGCCTTAGCCTGTCGAATCCCAGTGTAAGCGAGAGTGTACGCTTCTTTCTCGGGTTGGAAGGGTGGATCTTCCTTCCTCTTAGTCACCAACACCCATATCTTGGATGCCTCATTAATTTCATCTACTCCCTCCCTCTATGACCATTGGAGGATGTGATGTGCTTCCTAATGGCCCGGAAATTCGTTTGACACCTTGTAACCTCACTATTACACACGCCTATCGATAATGGCCAATTTGCAATCTGACCTCAACAAAGGCCTGCTAATCAAATACATGTGGTGCTTGGCTAGCACCTCATAGACGTCCTCTACGTCCTCCTCCTCGACTCGCCATCTACACATGTTAAATGGCGACAACTTTATTAAATTTCTATCTCATTCTAACTAGTAGTGCACATGCCAACCACTAAAAGACTTAGTCATTTTAAACTAACCCGTTCATCCCTCTTTCCATAGTGGTACCAGGCGCGACCACTAACACAACCCTAATTCGATTTTGAATTTGAGAATCTCATTTCCACATGCTATGCACTAAAAGCATATACCACATGCAATCACGTCGCATTCGGTTTATCTTTTCGAACACCTAAGGTTATATTTCTCAACTCTAGTGTTCCATACACAAGCTACCATGTATATACTATCTTGTGCAATTCGTAACACAATCACGCATAAATTTACACAACATGCAACACACATCATGTTATACACCAAAGCACACATGAAACCTGATGCATGCGATATTAACCACGTCTCATAGTGCTGGTAATCACCTGCAAGCCTTGACTCCATTTGTAGCGCTCACTTCTCGGACACACCTTAATGACCATGGGTCACAGCCCATGTCCCTGAGCCACAGAGTCATCACTTGTGCTCACGATGCCCAGCTATGACGCCCCGATTCAGGGGTCCAGTTGACCCCGTCAGCACAACGGAATAACGTGTCTCATATCCTTGAGACCTATACATGAGTAAAATGGCCACATTAGCCCATACATCCATACTCACAAAAATGTATATTTTACACAAAAAGGAGTTAATTTATGATTGTATTTAATTTCAATTTACACAAAAAAAACTGGATCATCTTTCCAAAATTTACAAAATACAGAAATAAGGCCAGTTTGGCCATTTCTTCGCCTCTACGGTCCCAAATGCGTCCCATAATCTCGGCCTTTAAGGGCTTGTTTACATACACAATCTTGTACTTGAAAAGGGGGATCAGTAGTTGAGCAACGCCCGATGAGTGGAGATTTTCCTACATGAGTTACTCCTACCTATAGTGCACATGCAATACACCAAACATTAACAAAACAAAATATGTTTCCTACTCAAACGTCTACATGATATGGATGAGAATCGGCTCACCCTTCCCATTTCGAGCCCTCACGACTCCCTCCGCATGCCTAAGCGAATGTAGGGAAAGAGCTATCGTTTTCAAAACAAAAATGTTTTGTTTTGGCTTATCTCCTCCAGTTCGGTGAAATCGTTGGACTACCCTCCGAGCGGGTGTTGGATCATTTTCAGAAAGCAGTCATGAAATCGAAGCCTCGAGATAGGCTTGTTGGATCACTCTCAAGGCAATTCTTGGAGAAAATCTTCCCTGAAATTCCTTTCACAACCATTTTCCATTTTCTTTTCTTTCATGCCATGCACTCACCTAATTTTCTAGGTTGCCCGTTATGAAATACATTATGCCAGAGCTCATACAACACATGCTAATATATCTCAATCATACATATGTTAGCAAAAAATTAACTCACATGCATCTTGTCATTCAATTCCTGCATGATGACATCTAAATTAGCTCATGAAATTAATAATATGAAATCCAATTCAATAGCTTACGCAATTATATTTTTCTATAATTCAACATCATGTTAATACATCCTCTGACATACATTAACATATCATACTAACTTACTTGCATATTATTCCTACAACAATAACACAACAGGTCACAATCTTGGACCCATCAATAAAAATTACAGCCCTTCACGATCATGAACTAGTTTGGTTCCAATCATCCACACAACGTAAACAGCATAAAACCTAGAAACTTTCAGTTTCTAGTTCAAACTGTCCCTACATACAACAACCTACAACAGTCTACAACATGCCATGCAATGATCATGTTAAAACCCGGCTATTCACTTTGATATAACCAATCAACCTGCACACTAGATGCAAAACATTGATTACAGCAAGGTTATGATCACCCACTACCCTCCATAGGCACCTATCTAGAATCTTGACTCAATGAGCTTTCCATAGAGTCTAAGAACACCGTCGGAAATTCAGCCAAAGAAGTTATGACGTTCCGAAGTTGGTGAGGTCACACGCTGACTAAGCGACCTTACCGGCTAGCCTGCCTTACCTGCAGGCAGCACCTTTAGGCCAAACTCGGAACTCCTTCCTCAAAGGAATCTGGCTGGAATCTTGACTCAATGGAATTTCCATGGAGTCCAAGAACACACGAATCGTAATTCGGACGAAGAAGTTATGACCTTCCAAAATTGGAGGTCACATGACAGCTACTTACCGGGGCCATTCACCTTGCCTGACGCCCTTTACGCCCTTATACGCTGCTTGCCCTCCAAAGGCATCCAGATGGAAACTTGACTCAATGGGCTTTCCCATATGGTCAAGAACACCTGAATCGGGGGGTCGGACGAAGTTATGACCAGAGTTGGAAGTCCTTGACTACTAGGCTACCTTACCGGGACGGCCTCGCACCTTGCCCGAGCGCCATTTTGATGGCTCAGGCGCCCCAATGCCCTCCAAAGAAATTCGATGCAGGCACGTGACTCAATGGGATTTCCTTGGGAGTCGGGGTGCAGAATCAGGTCGGACGAAGAGTTATGACCTTAGAAGTTGGAAGTCCGCATGACTAATTTGCCTTACCGGACAGCCTACCTTACTTGCCCGAACGCCACTTTCCGGCAGGATCTGACACCCACTTTCCTCCAAAGGCCTCCGGCTGGAAACTTGACTCAATGGGCTTTCCATAGAGTCCAAGAACACCTGAATTGGAATTCGGACGAAGAAGTTATGACCTTCTAAAGTAGGAGGTCACACATGAATCGGCAGTCCTACCCGGCTAGCCTACCCAACCAACACTAACCGGCCGGCACTAACTGGACTGATTGCCCAATGTCCTCCACAGGGACATGGATGAAACTTGACTCAATGGGCTTTACATAGAGTCTAAGAACACCTGAATCGGAGTTCGGACGAGAAAGTTATGACCTTCCGAAGTTGGAGGTCATGCATGACCCTCTTGAGACGGACCTAGGCGGGGCCGGACCACTGTAGAGAGTGGCCGGTGGGTGAACCCAGCCAGGCCCGGACCCAGCCGAGACCAGACCCGGCCGGGGTGGCCCGGCCGGGAGTGAACCAGTGAGGGGCGAACCCAGCTGGATAGCCCTTCCACTAGACTATTTAGAGTAAACAGGCCATGGCAGAGGCTCTGGTGGGTTGGAAATTCAAAGCTAACATCGAGTTCAGATGTGAGTTTACAATTGCCCAGAGGGTAACTGCAAAATCCTTTATTTACTGCCCGAAAATCAGTTCTAAGTCAAGTTAGTATGGCTACACATTATAGCGGCTTCCTATGGTTGAAACACAACCCAGACACTCCCTTAGGCGAGACCGATGACACACTTCACTTTATTTTAACTTCTAACACATAAAATGGCACACAAAGGACAATTGCTTAATCCCACAAATTAGTCCCAGGCTTGTCAAGTAAACAGTCCCAAAATCTCTAGCACCTTTGTCCCTGAAGTCTTACAGAGCAGTTCACACGGCTCCCTCACGGCCTCATACGGCCAATCCATTTGAATGACACTAAACAAGGATTAAACCAAGTAGGAGAAAACCCCTACCTCTTGGGGTTTTGTCAAAAATCCCCAACTCCAGTCTCTATGCGAAGCCCTTGCGGAAGTGAGGTTCAAGCTCTTCCCTCTTGCTCACTTTGAAACATGGATTAGATCAGTTTATGGAAATTTAGAGAAGATTAGTCATTGTTGTGTCTCTTACAAGAAAAAAATCTTTTCTGCAGATCTTTCTTTTCTATTCTTTTCTTTTCTCCCATCCTTGTTGGTGGGGAATGGAGCGGAAATATCTCTCACTTATCCACATATCCAATTTCGATTGGATCTTAGGATTACTCGTATCATCTTGTCAGTCTAAATTGGATTTCCTCGATGACATGATGTCACATGTCACTATGGCCCATTACTTGATCATTGTTTGACTTTCTCATAGCTTGACATGTGCCTCCCGATGCGAGTCGCTCCGACCTGATACGTAATCACGGCGTCGCTCTCGGTGCCTCGATGAGCGTGAAATTCCAATTGTCTCGGATTTGTGAGGAGATTCGACGTAGTAGGCCCAGATTTCGTGAGGCGATTCAAGCGGTGGAAGTCTATTTAGTCATGGGGATCTGAAAAAAAAATTCCAGTTTTAGTGAATTTTCTTGGATTCTATAATTTTCAAAAATTCAGATTTTCCGGGGTTTCACATGCTTTCCTTTGTATGGACATCCATTCATCTCCTCAAACTCAGTCGATTCGCGGAGGCTTTGGCACTCACCAGCCTCCCCTTCCATTTGACCTTATCCGATTGTCGTGATATCCTCCATCTCGAGATAAGCCCCCATCAATCTCTCTGGAAATCTCTCTAAAACTTACGGCCCTGTAATGTCTACCAAGCTTGGAAGTGTTTCAACCATAGTCATTTCCTCTCCAGAAACTGCAAAAGAAGTCTTAAACAGATACCATCCATTATTCTCCGGCCGAACCATCCCGGACGCCATCAGAGCTTAAACCATCATGAATCTTTAGTGGTGTGGCTTCCAGCATCTTCTCAGTGGCGAAAGATTCAGAAAATAATCTCTACGCAGTTGTTTTTAGTGCAGCAACTGGATGCTACCCAAAACCTGCAGGAAAAATCGATGCAGGAACTTCTTGACCATGTCGAGGAGAATGTTGCCGTAGGGGTTGCTCCATGGTTATTAGCGGCGGAGCCTTTACAGCGAACCTTAATTACATCAAACACTATTTTTTCTCCGTTAATTTGGCTCATGGTCACTTGAATTCAGATTTTCACAAGGTTTAGAATGTTGTATTGCGGTGTGATGGAAGAATTTGGGGCCCAACCTTTACAAGTGTTCCCAACTCTTAGATTGAATGATCCACCAGGTATTCGGGAAAATGAATGTTATTTTGATAAATTGTTTGATATTTTATTGGTATAATCAGTGAAAAGAGCTGCAATGTTCAAAAGCTGTCGACAAGCAGGATCGCGCTGGATGCCCCTCCTCCATCTCACAAAGGAGAATGACTTTGAGTGGAACTGCAATGACATAAAACATTTGCTTCTGCTGGGTACCACATCTTCACTCTCTTTGTTTGTTAATTTTTTTAAATTTGCTTCTGGTGGGTAACACATCTTCATTCACTTTGTTTGCGAAATTTTATAAAGTACCCTTCGAATGACTATGGAAATGGAATTATTGAATCCATGTCATCATATATAGGTATACCAAATCTAAGCAGGTCCATACAACTGGGCTATGCCCCGCACCCTAAACAGATTACCCCAAAATTCATAGTACTAAACTTTTGGGGTCCGGTCCAACAAAATTGTCATCCAACTCTAAGAGCTTCCATGTAGAAAACATTATTAAGTGCAATTTGCAAAATATTATTAACGAAATCTTAATTCTAACACTTCTTTCATGATCAGGATCTCTTTGTTGCTGGAACCGATACCACTTCAATCACAGTAGAGTGGGCAATGGCAGAGTTACTGCACCACCCGGAAACAATCGAAAAAGCTCAAAGAGAGATCCGGGAAGTCATTGGGAAAGGTGGGATAGGTTCAAGAATCAGACATCTCAAAGCTTCCTTATTTACAATCCGTAGTCAAAGAAACCTTCCGATTGCACCCAGCAGGCCCACTGCTAGTTCCCCATAAAGCTGAGACTGATGTAGAACTATGCGAATTCACAGTTCCAAAGAACTCACAAGTACTAGTTAATGCATAGGCAATTGGTCGAGATCCAAGCACTTGGCCGAACCGGATGAATTCATGCCCGAGAGGTTTTAGGGCGTGAGATTGATGTGAAAGGCCAGAGACTTTGGAGTTGATTCCTTTGGTGCTGGAAGAGAATATGTCCAGGAATGTCATTGGCTCATAGGAGTAGTGCATCGATGTTGGCCTCTCTTCTTCATTCCATGGTTGGAAGCTTGAAGATGGGGTGAGACCTAGAAAATTTGGACATAGGTGAGAGTTTCAGGCTTTACATTGCAGAAAACTTCAACCTATCGACTATTCCATCAAAGAGGTCTAATTGTATTTTTATGGTTCCATCATGGGATAATTTTAATCTTAATGTATTTCTATAGTACCTCCTAATAAACTCTCTTCTAGTCACTCGACTTCCTTAATCAAGGAGGGGTGATTATTGGTTATTCTTGGCATGAAATCCCTCAACACCTTTTTTTATAAATTTATTTCTTAAAAAAGTGGTTATTCCACATAGATATGAGTTTCATTTTGTTTTTTCATAATTTCGTTGGCTTATTGTATCATTAGGTTTTGTGTTGTCTTGTTGCAGCATTTTATTTGTGTATAGACTATTCGAATGGGTAAAGCATATTTGATCAAACAAAGACAACAAATCAAATTATGGTTGTCTATATATATATTCATATTGTAACTGGAAAGACCAATTACCAAATTCCCTGTTCAGAGTAGTAGAACAAAATTCTAAATCCTCAAATATCAACTTAAAAATAAACTAATCCAATCAAAATCCGGAATTTTTCTAGATCTCGGATGATGATACAGATTTCACCGTTGGAATCGTCTCACGAAATCTAGATAACATTAATTTCATGGTGGGAGCGATTCTGGTCGGGTTTGCGCGTTTTGAGCAGAATTATCGAGATGCAGAAGTAAGCGACATGTGATGTGACGAAAGTCCTTATAAAATTATGTCTTTCATATGACATTTTCATGAGTAGAGGAAATGATGAAGCGAATGATTGAGGAATAATGCCAAATGTCGAAAATCCGAAAGGGACATGGAAGGCGTTATGTGAATGGATAAATGATAATGAGACCAGTCCGAGAATGTTGATCTTACCGAATGGAAAGAGAACAAAAATGTACAGTGCTGGAATGAGATGCAGAAGGTGGTGTTTTTGTGTTTTTAGAGAGAGAGAGTGAGTGACTTCTCTCTAGGTTTCTAGGCGATCCGGCCAGGTCGAGTTCCTTCGGACGAAGGAGAAGTTGTTTCTGCGGTGAGAAACGACGTCAGTAGTGTTGGCCGGTTTCAGGGAGTTGGAATGATTTCCAGGTGAGGTAGAGGTTTTATCTCTTCGTTTTTACTCTTGATTTAAGAGCTTTGTTGATGTTTAGGTTGGGTTGGGCCTTGAACTGGCCGTTTGTCAGTCGAATCTTGGAACAAAGTGTTGGAATTTATGAGACCCCATTGGGCCCGATCCGGTTTAGGGTTGTTTTAGAGTGTGTTATTGTTGTAATTTGTGGGGAAACAAATTGTATTGTGATGTGTATGAAATACGAATGGCTGAAATTTGATTCTAGAAGTGGGCGGAGTGTTGGTGATTAGTAGTGAAACGATGGCAGGTTTGCTATTCACATGAATAGTGTTTCACGAGAATAAATTGTAAGAAAATGTGTTTGGTTGAGTAGATTCAAATGAGATTGCTCGTGTTTGTTAATTAGCCGCGTGGTAATTTTGGTGTAATGGATTGTGAAATTACATAACATGTTGTGTGATTTGAAATTATGTAAATAGGCATGATACTTTATCTTTGCATGTGTTGTATATATTGTGAAATGGCATAGCCATTTCATATGCCTTTGGGGTAGCCTAGGGGGTGGGTGTTGTGCATGACGTGGTTCGAGGAAAGATGAGATGGTTGCGAAAAAATTTGCGAGATATGTTTTTCGGAGGAATGGTGTTGGGATGGTCCCTCTGATTCGTCGGAGGAGCCCATGTATTGTTTGGAGTTCTCAACATTAAGCCTGGGAAGCTAGTCTCAATTTGCAGACACTTGACAGTATATTTTTCAAAAACAACAAGTTTGTTTTGAAAAAATGTTTTCTCATACATGGCTTAGGCAAGTGTGAGGAGTCGATGAACTCGAAGGAAAATGGGTTAGTCATTTTAGACATTCAAGTAGGATAACAATGAATTTTCTTGAATGTGTGTTTACTGGAAGCATTCTGTATCGCGGCTTATTAGATGGGAGTAACCCATTTAAGGCGATTCCACTCTTGGGCGATAACTTCCTTTTGTCGAAGAAGATTTCATTTCGGTACGAGGGCGTTCGAGACGGCTCATCCTAAGTAGATTTTGAAAGTCGGGTTGTGGCTTTAGTGTTTTAGTTGGGGCAATGTATTAGAATTACAGAGATTTTAAAATATGTTTGTATAGAGTAATTTCTTAACTCTTGAAACTATTGTATCTGATTGGGATATATGTTGGAGTGTTGTATGGGCCCCAGTGGCTTTACTCATGGATATGTCTTTTTGATATTGATGTCAGGATTGTGTGGTTCTTGGCAGAGCTCCCGTACAGCGGAGACTCCCGCCCCGATTTTCATGAATAGTATCTGGCTATCTGACGCTCACGAGCATTCCCGCGGGCCGGGACGGGGTCGGGCCTGACCCCTGTTTCAAGGCCACATAAACAATATTCAAAAGAAGTTTAAACAAATATTCTAAAATAAACCAACTTCTTGTCCTAACCATCACTGCCTCGACCTAAGGGCAACTAAAAATTAAAAATATGTATGAGCCTGGCTCAATAAGGTACATTAATATAGTTTCATGGACAAAAAGTTTCCATTATACTTCCAATCAGATTATATAGGGAATAACTTTTTTTTTTTTATTGGAGTTCAAACATTCTAATACAAAAAACAAAAACATTTTATATCAAGTCCAAATCAAATACATTTCAATTATTTGTCTTTGGTTATCAAATAACAAATGATGCCCTGTTAGATGAGACTTTATAAATGGGCGGCTAGCCTCAAATTGTTCATTTTAAAGTGACTCAACCAAACACTGGCCAAAGACAAGAATATCTAAATCCAAAACACAAGAGGCTAGGGTTCAAATCTATGTGTTAATTTAAAATTCCAATTTTCTAAAAGGGTAAACTGGTAATTTGAAAATCCAAAATTTTTCTAGATCCCTGATGACTAAACGGACTTCACCATTGAATCTGCCTCGGGCGAATCTAGCTATCACGTCAATTTCGGTCGAATTCCGAGATAGCCTAATTTCACTGCTGAGGCACTCCGGCATCTGGGTGTCAGAAATGGGTTTGAGACATGTGATCTCACCTAATACATGTACTCATGTGGACACATGCTGCATGATTAGTGAGAGGATGAAATGGATGGCCTAGATTGGTGCCAAGTGTTAAAAAATCAAGAAAAATGGACACATTGGGAATTTATGGAAAGTTTAATGAATAAGACAAACTTGGAATAGTGATCTTCTCCAAATGAAAGGAGACCAAAACGTGAGGAGGGAAACAAATCGACAGTAGGTGCAATTTTTGAGTTTTAGAGAGAGAAAGTGTGCCTTCTCCTAGATCTCACCATCTCGGCCGCCGCTCTCAACTGAGCAAGAAGCAAAGCCCATCTGCGCGAGGGCCACGCATGCACATCGATTTAGTGGAGTTCCACAACTCCAAGAGGTGTGGATCTTTTCCCTACTGTATATTCTTGGCTAAGAGCCATTTATGGTTGTGATATTCCGAGGTTTGTTTAGTCAGAATTCGATTTCATAAAAGTTTTGAACCGGCGGAGAAAATCCCAATTTAGGCGGTCAGTGAATCAGAACCCGAGGGTTTCACTGCTCACTTCGTGAATAAGGACGGATTGCGTGAAAATGTGTTTTGTAAGTGATTCAAAATGAATTGCTGTAGGTTTACACTAGCCCATGTGAGCCACTCCTTACATTGGATGCAAAATTCGAATAAATACATTGTTGTGGAGTAAATTATGTTAATATATCTATGTTTTATATATTAGCAATACTATTTCGAATCGCTGCACGCACCTTATATGCACTGGGCAACCTAGAATATTAGGTGAGTGCACATGAAATGAAACAAAACGAAAATGTTTGTGAAAGGAATTTCGAATTAAGATTTTCAAGAATCGCTCGGAGAGTTGTCCACCGCTATCTCGAGGCGGGTGTGACCATGACTGCTTTCAGAAATATCCAACAATTCGCCTCGGAGGGTAGTCCAATATTTTACCGAAACTCGGTAGTGTATTTTCAAGAACAAATAGCTTTTGTTTTGAAAACTGATTATTTTATCAGATTCATTTTTAGGCATAAGGAGGAGTCTGCGGAGGACTCGGGACACGGGCTCGTACGTAGACATCTCGAAAGTTCATCAAATCGCTTCAGATGTGATTGTTCGCCATAACATGTGCACTTAGCGGGAGTAACCCGTAGGAAATTATCACTACTAAAGTTTTTGCTCACCCCCGCCGAGGATCACCATATTTCAGTACAGAGGTAAGACGAGATCGCTCCATAGAAAGCCGCTGCTGCAAAAGCCTGCCGTGGCTTTCAAGATTTGATTTTCAGATAAATATGTATTAGAATTGTAAATTTTAATATATGTCAATTAAGAGTAATGTAAAAACTCGAACTATCAGATATAGTTTCATCACTGTAAACCCGTCTGGGATGTGTTTGTACTCTCGGGTAGAGCTCCCACAAAGGAGACTCCCGCCCATTTTCGTGAGTGGTGCCTGCCACCCGACATCCACAAGTATTCCGCGGCCGATGGGTGTTATCAACCCGACCCCCCGAATGGGGCTACAAAATCAATTACATTCCCCTATATGAAAATGTAAAGGTTAACTATTTTATCCCATCGACAGCTTAATTAAACAAAACTGTGAAAGGTCAAATATATATATATATATATATATATATATATATATATATATATATATATATATATATATATATATATATATATATATATATATATATATTTTTTCATCAATTCAATTTATCAAACAAAATATTATACCTCTAAAATATTATATATATTCGTGCAAAAAATACATTTGATCCATGTATAGAAATATAAACAACATTTTCATAATTCGAAATAGCATATTAAACAAATGCTTTCTTTTACAAAATCTGTATTAATTTCCCTTACCTCAATTGAAGTCTTCAAAAATCCTAAAGAAATTCAATTCCGAAGAATCTACTCTTCACCTAACATAATATAAAATAAATAATAATAATAATTATTAATCTAAAGTCATAGATTTGAGAGCCCTAAAAATATTTTAGATACTCAAATTAAACTTTAATTTTATTTTCTTTTACGGACATTATATAATTTAATTCAATTACTATTCATTTCACAAATTAAATACTACTCTATTTGTTAAATTACATTCTTCAATAATTTAAATATTCAACACATAACTCCTCAATATATATATAAATGTTAAATTCATTCTCTAACATATATATATATATATATATATATATATATATATATATATATATATACTACTCACACTATTATTATTAACATAAAAAAATGCCTAAAAGTCAAAACAGTAATGCATAGTGCTTTCCCCAAGACTCCACACAAAGGCACTCCATCTTTCATCCTTTTCTTTTACTTGAAGTGGTCACGCGTCCTCGCGCACAGTGCACATCTTTTTTTTAAACAGTCATGCCCGAAACATGAAACACCTCCCTCATAACTAATAAAATTCTCACCTTCCACGTTGTGCCTGCATTCCACACGAGTGGATTCTTGTCGTTTATTTATTTATTATTTATTAATTTTAATTAATTAATTATTTAATTTCTACTCAAAATTTAAGATTTTCCAATTTCTAAAGTTTTTCAATTTCTAACAATAAATCAACCCAATTTTAAATTTCCAATATTTTAAATCCTAAAATTTTAATAAACTAACCCTAATTTGAATTAAAAAAAAATTCCAAAATATCTAATATATTCATAATTAACTAACAAACATAAAGCATTAAATTTAACTTAGGTTTTTACCATGAAAAATCTGAACCTCAACTAATTTTGATTACTAGGGTTTTCAGAATGGGGAAAATAAGAAGAGAAACCCTATTTATACTTAGGTTTTAGATTGTAAAGACTCTGTTGCCCTTAATTAAATTTAATTAACAAATAAATTAATTTATAATTTACTATTTTACCCTTAATGAAATTTTGTGGTGTTACATTCCCCCCCCCTTAAAAAAGTTTATTCCTTTAAACTTGACATACCTGGGTCTTGAAAAAGAAGTGGATGTTTTTACCTCATCTCCTCCAATTCCCAAGTGGCTTCTCAAATACTATGATTCCATTGGACTTTTACCAACCTAACAACAGCACGACGTAGTACCTTATCCATCACGTCCACAATCTGAATGGGTACTTCTTCATAAGTACTCAAGTCCTCATAAATCTGAATAGGCTCTAACTCCATAATATGAGAAAGATCAAAAACACATTTCCTCAATGTCAAAACGTGGAAAACATTATGAATCTTAGATAGGCTTGGGGGCAAGGCCACTTTATATGCCAAAGTGCCTACCCTTTCCAATATTTCAAAGGGGCCAACAAATCAAGGACTAAGTTTTCCCTTTTTCCCAAATCTCATCACATACTTCATTGGCGAAACTTTTAAGAACACATATTCACCTACCTCAAACTCCAAATCTCGCTTGCAATTATCTACATAATTCTTCTGTTTATTTTGAGCTGCTTTCAATCCTTCTCTAATCAAGGCAATCTTTTCAATAGTCAATTGTACAAGTTCAGGCCCCAAAAGTTTCCCTTTTCCAATATCATCCCAATAAATTGGAGACAAAAAATTCCTACCATATAACCCCTCAAAGGGTGCCATTCCAATGCTAGCTTGAAAGCTATTATTATAGGCAAACTCTACTAAAGTTAAATGATCATCCCAATTACCTTTTAGGTCTAAAGTGTAAGCTCTCAACAAATCTTCCAAAACTTGAATTACCCTTTTTGATTAACCATCAATCCGAGGATGGAAAGCAGTACTGAAACTCAACTTAGTACCTAGAGCCTTCTGTAGACTATACCAAAATCTAGAAGTGAAACGAGGATCTCTTTCAAACACTATAGAAACAGGAACCCCATGCATTCTCACAATCTCCTTAACATATAAAGAAGCCAAACGGTCCATAAAGAAGTTGACTTTCATTGGTAAGAAGTGAGAAGATTTTATTAATCGATCCACAATAACCCAAATAACATTATTACCCCCCAAAGTTCTTGGTAGTCCTGTTACAAAATCCATAATAATATGCTCTCACTTCCACTCAGGAATAGAAAGTGGTTGTAAAGACCCTGCTGGTCGTTGATGCTCAGCTTTCACTTGTTGACACACCAAACATCGAGCCATAAATTGTGTCGCATCTCTTTTCATACCTGTCCACCAATAATTTTGTCTCAAATCCTTGTACATTTTTATCCCTCCTGGATGGATGGTAAGCCTAAAACAATGAGCTTCCTCCAAAAGTTCCCTCCTTAAGTCTCCATCATTTGGGACACAAAGTCTAGTCCCAAACCTCAAGACCCCATCATCTAATAAAACAAAGTCAGGCTTACTACCTCTTTTAACTTCTTCTATAAGTTGCACAAATTGCAAATCATTCTTTTGTAGAGTCTTAATTCTCCCAACTAAGTATAGTTGTACTTTGAAACTCGCCACAAGTGCTCCTGAGTCAAGAACTCTAAGATGGACTTGTCAACTCCTCAAATCCTCTATAAATTGTCTTCGTCAACCTTTAATAGCTATTGAAGAACTAGCTTATTTTCTACTCAAAGCATTAGCTACAACATTCGCTTCCTGATGATCGAATAATGATACCATACCTTAAGATTCTTATTCACCTCCTCTTATTCATGTTCAATTCCTTTGGGAAAACAACATACTTCAAACTCTTATGATCTATGAATATTTCACAAGTTTCATCAAAAAGGAAATGTCTCCAAATCTTAAGTAAAAAATAACTGCATAGCTCAAAATCTGAAAGGGGGTAATTTCACTCGGCGTTTTAACCGGTTTGAGAAGCATAAGCCAAAATCCTTCTATGCTGCATAAGAACACAACCCAAACCCTAACGAGAGGCATCACTATACACCACAAATCCACCTGAACCTGAAGGGATAGTCAAAATGGGGGTTGTCACTAATCTTGTCTTTAACTCCTGAAAGCTATGTTCACACTCATCGATTCATTCAAACTTAAATTTCTTTGTGTCAACTTAGTCAAATGCGCCTTAGAGAACCCTCCATAAATCGCTCTTATAATACCACCAAGTCCCAAGAAATCTCGACCTCTACCACAAGACTAGTCTCCTCCAATTTGCTATAGTATCTGTGATGCCCTAAAATCGGGGTGTCCGTTGATAACCCGTCAACCCGCGGAATACTCGTGAATGTCGGGTAACCCGACACCTCTCACAAAAATCGGGCAGAGTCTCCTTTGTACGGGGAGCTCTACCCAAAGTACAAGCCTATCCCAACATATACAATGACCACATAGGGTCCACATGCAAGTAAAATAATTGGCCACTTGGGCCCCTGCATCAATACTCACATATATGTTCCAACCAGATATGTTACATGGTTCAAGAGTTTTTAAATTACTCTTAATTCAACATATATTAAAATTTACAATTCTAATACATGTTATACAAAAATCAATAAAGAAAAGCTCACGTATCCTGCTTCTTTCTTTCTAAAACGAGGCCTCTAGTGAGCGTCGTCCTCGTGCATACTCCTCGCACTGGAACCCACACATCCTCGACAGGCTGAAAGCAGTGCCCAAGAGTAGATAATTTCACATGGGTTACCCTACCTAAGTGCACACGCTTAATGGCAATCAAACACATTCAAGCAACATACGATCCTACTTGAATGTCTACATGTCATGGATGAGAATGACTCACCCATCCCAAATCTGAGTCCCCACCGACTCTCACACACGCAGTTGCCAGATGAAGCATCGCATTTTTTCCACGACAACCCAAGATTACGCCTTAATCTTTTCATTTTTCATTTTACAACCATTACCTCAGTCCTCACTAACTCCTCAAGCATGCATTTTGCCATGAATGAAAAACCATTTCCAAACAAAGGTATTTGTTTTTAACCGTACAACCCTCCGATATAAATAAATGACAGACCCGATAATCTCATCTTGCGGGACAACCTCTAATGTATATCAATCACGACCCGATGATCGATATTATATATGGACAACCCTCCGATGTTGTAGCGACACACTCCGACAACAATATTGTCGGGTCAACCCTCCGAATAATTCTCTTAAGAAACCAATTTCATGCACTCACTCCTATTTCAGTGGTGTCCCGAAGGCATATGAAATGCAATGAGCATTTCCATTTTCTAACCCGCGACTCATTCGATGTCAGCCCTATTAATCAAGCTCACTAATTAACACCCTACGCCGGTGTTGATCCACAATCTGTGTACTCACTGACACACCATCAAACACCTAACACAAGACGATCTCAACTATGCACTCACACCTAACTTTCTGTGTTACCCAAGTGCATATGGAATGGGCGATGCCAATCTAACACATTCATGCTAATATATTCACATGCATATATTAACATAATTAAATCGGCCATAAAGCATGTTATGCAAATTCACAATCAATTACACAAAAATTGGCTCACACGGGCTAATTAACGTAAACACGAGCAATTCATTTTGAATCACCTCAACCATACACATTTTCAACAAAAAAAAAATAATTTCGTGTCACTATTCACATTTAGTCAAGAAACCTCGTGCTACTATTCACTCCGGGCCACACAAAATATAGAACTTTCTCCACTGCTCAAAGCTGAGATCGAGCTTACTGGCCAGGAACAAGCCTCATAACATTCCTAACCATTTACATGGTTCCAAGGATTAACACAAGTAGGAAAAGATTCCTACCCTCTTGAGTTGCCTGAACTCCACCAAATCTATGTCTACGCATAGCCCCTCACCGGCGTAGAACAACTTTCCTTCGTCTATCGAACCCACTAGCCTGACGGCCAAATCCCAGAGAGAGAAGGTGTGCTCTCTCTAAAAACAAGAACCCAGCCACGATCTCTCCTCCAAATATCGCCAAATTTTTGGTGTTTTGAATGGAGAAGACAACGCTTACGTTTGTCTTATCGGGATTAACAATTCCATTAATTCCACTTCAGGTCCTTTTTCCAATTATTTGACATCTTAGCACACCCTACGTCCCTTTCCATCATTTCCTCTAATCTCAGAACATGTGTCACAAGAATACATGTGTAATAGGTGACTTTACCACATCACACCAAACTCCGTTTTTCTAAGACCCGATACCCTAAGTGTCTCGGAAAACGTGAAATTTCGACTGCCTCAAATTCGACCAAATTAGGATGTGGTAGCTAGATTTCGTGGAGACGATTCCAACAAAGAAATCCGCTTTCACATCCGAGATCTAGAAAATTTTTATTTTTATCGAAATGACTGTTACTTTGCAAAAATTTGAATTTTCTGGCCCATGCAAGATCTACCTTTCTAGGGTCAACAGAGATGTCATCCTTAGTCACCACATGCCCAAGGAAAGAGATTCTATCTAACAAGACTCACATTTCTTCAATTTATCATACAATTGCTTGTCTCTTAGGGTCTGCAATACAAAACTCAAATTACACTCATGCTCATCCTTAGTCCTTGAATACACCAAAATGTCATCAATAAAAACCACCACAAATTGATCTAGATAGGGCTTGAATACCCTATTCATTAAGTCCATGAAAGCAACAAGTGCATTAGTCAAACCAAAAGGCATAACCAAAAACTCATAATGCCCATATCTAGTTCGACAAGCAATCTTGGGTACATCTTCCCATTTAACCCTTAACTGAAGACAACCATATCGTAGATCAATCTTAGAGAACACACATGTACCTTGAAGCTGATCAAACAAATCATCAATCCGAGGAAGGGGATACTTGTTCCTCACCGTCACCTTATTCAACTCTCTATAATCAATGCAGAGTCTCATAGATCCATCCTTCTTCTTTACAAATAAGACAGGAGCTCCCTAAGGCGAAACACTAGGCTTAATGAAGCCCTTATTTAACAACTCCTGAAGTTGAATCTTCAACTCCTTAAGCTCCAAAGGTGCCACCCTGTAAAGGGCCTTAGAGATAGGAGCTGTCCCTGGTGCCAAATCAATGGTGAACTCCACCTCCCTTTCTGGTGGCAAGCCAGGTAAATCCTCTGGAAAGACATCAGGATAGTCCCTTACAATGGGTATGTCTTCCAACTTTAAATCATATTCCTCATTCTCAACATAAGCCAAAAAGCCTTGACAATCTTTCGGAAAGCAAAGAACTAAATTTCGCATGTCGAGATCATACACGCTGGTCCTGGCTCCATATGCTTCCCCTCAAAACTAAACTCATGTTGACCAGAAATGCTAAACGTCACCCATTTCCCAAAACAATCAACGGATGCATGGTATGAAGCTAACCAATCCATCCCCAAAATGACATCAAAATCATGTAGGTCAAGAAGTACTAGGTCAACTGGCATTTCCCTATAAACAATCATTACAAGACAATCTTTAAGAATTTTACTAGTCACGACAAAATCTCCCACAGGAGTAGCAACAATCAAATCAAAGTCCATATTAGCAATAGGCATACCCAACAAAGCAGCAAAAGATATGAAAACAAAAGAGTGTGTTGAGCTTAGATCTATCAAAGCACTAGCACACAAAGTGTGGATTCAGATAGTATCTGTCACCACATTAGAAGTAGCCTGAGCATCTCGATGAGTCATAGAAAATACCCGTCCTTGGGCACTAGGCTTTTGCTTATTATCTTTGTTCTCCTCCTTAGGCTTCCTAGTAATAAACCCCTTATTATCTGGACAATCCCGAATCAAGTGTCCTTCTTCCTGACAAGACCAAATCCCGATCTCTACATAACATGGCCTCATCCATCTTTTACCACATTTGAATTTTATTGTCTTGCTTTCCCCTTATTCTAATTTCTAGCAGGAGTAGACTTCTTTTGTGATTGGTTCTAAAGCTTTATCTACCTGATGCTTTATAGCTTTGTTGTTCCTATGCGATGCGACTCTTACGTATCTTTTTCTGCAATAAGAGCCCTATCCACAACCTCTAAATAAACACCTAGCTTTAGAATAGATATCTTGTTTTTCAAGTAGGGCTTCAATCCATCCTGAAACTTAAATGCATTTTCCTCCTCTGTAGATATCAACTGTGGAGCAAAACGTGAAAACTCTATAAATTTAGTCTCATATTGGGCCACTATCATCTCTCCTTATTCGAGCCAGACAAGCTCTGCTTTGTGGCCCTATTACTATCGAGAAATTACTTCTTATAGAAGGCCTCACTAAAGCATCTCCAAAGTTATAGGTCCTGATCCTCGAAAAGCCTCTTGTAGCCACACCAGTAGTACGCACTCTTTATCCAACATACAAGCTGCATAAGATGACTTTTGCTCCTCAAAGCAATCTATGATCTCAAAGAATTTCTCTATCTTAAGAATCCATGCCTCTACCTCCGTTGGATTTGACGTGCCCAAAAAATAAGGAGGACCTAACCTCTTAAAGTCGTCAAAGGAGCTACCCATAGAAGATGAGGATTGTCCATTACCATTATTCTTAGACGCTCTAGCTTGAAGCTCAACCAACCCAGCTAAAGTTCCAAGATACCTATAAATCCCTTCTGCATTCATGGGAGGCAAACCCTCAACTGGAGGAGGTACATCATCATTAGATTGACTATTCTAGGAAGATGTTGGTCTTCTTGGTGCCATGATCTCCTACAAAGCATTAAATATAACTAAATTAATCACTAAGAAACCAATTAAAAAATTCAGAATAAAAAGGAAGTTTATACTAAATGAAACTAAAATATAAACTAATGTGTCACTCATCGATCTCCAACCTAAAACAATTCAAGTTCCCAACAAGATCAAAACCTATTTTTAAATTACCACTCTATCACCCCCAGGCCTACAGGCATGAAGTCGATTCCACCTCAAACGAGGCTTAAAGTGGAATGCCACGAAACATTCATGTAGCTAGAAAGACCAATAACCAAATTTCCTATTCAGAGTAGTAGAACAAAATTCTAAATCCTCAAATATCAACTTGAAATAAACTAATACATCAATCCAAAAGCCTATTATCAACTAACTTGATCTTAAAATAATCAGTGAAATTAATTAACATCTAAGCAATATTCTAAATAAACCAACTTCTGTCTAACCATACATCATAAAAGTAAGGATACGAAAATTAAATAATATAGGGTGATCTCAAGCCCAATAAGGTACATTAATACAGTATCATGGATCGAAAGTTTCCATTATACTTCCAATCAAATTATATAAGGAATAACTATTTTTTTTTATTGGAGTTCAAACGTTTCTATCTGAAAACATTTTCATAGTAAGTCCAAATCAAATACATTTCCAATTATGTGTCTTTGATTTATCAAAATAACAAATGGGTACTTTTTGTTAGATGGGACTTTGAATGGGTGGCTAGCCTCAAATTATTCATTTTAAGGTGGACCCGAGAACCAAATATTTATTAGTACTATTAACCTACAACACTAAACCACAGAAATTTAGGGTTCAAATCAATACATTTCCCACCATGAAAATGTAAAGGTCAACTAATATACCACAGTAACAGGGCGAAACAAACTTGAGTAAAATATATATATATATATATATATATATATATATATATATATATATATATATATATATATATCATCAATTCAATTTATCAAAAAAAATATTATACCTCTAAAATTTTTCTTTTTACCAACAAATAAAATTATCAAACATAATTTTTTGATCCATGTATAGAAATATAAACAACACTTTCATAATTCAAAAAACATATAAAACAAATGCTTTCTTTTACAAAATTTGTATTAATTTCCCTTACCTCAATTGAAGTCCTCGAAAATCCTGAAGAAATTCAATTAGAAAATTTTCTTCACAACATAATAAAATAAATAATTATTATTATTAATGCAAGTCATAGGTTTGTGTGACACCCCAAAACCCAGGGTCGGGTTGATTACCCATCAACCCACGGAATATACGTGGTATCGGGTGGCTCGATACCCGCAACTTGGAGTCCCATTCTTGGGATCGATCATAAGTCAAAATCCAAACCTGCAAGGTCCACTTATCACATTTATGTACAAACATACGTGACTATATCATCAATATTCCAATAAGAATTTAATTACAATTCTTTTATACAAAAACACTAGTTCTCATCTTTACAAAAATGATTACAAAGCCACAAATCGGCTTTCTTCACCCATACGACGAATACAGGCAGATCCGTCGGCAAATATCAACACACAGATGTTTTCCCATATAGGATTGAGCCCTTGCCGGTAGAGAAAATTCCTCTTGAGGCCTGCTCCCACCTAAGTGCTATCTGATGTTCACACAACATTTCACATCAACATTCCAATGAAGGAATATGCTAATTCGTGGAATCCTACATGTGTTCTTAGTGAGATGACACTCGCCACATGCATCATGTATCGAAGGCCTTTTGTTCCATTATACTCGAGTCCTTATCGACTCCTACCACACATCACGATGCCATTGTGTGATAAAAATCCATCATTTATGGATTACATCTAATGATCATTTTTACAAAACAAATTTATTTGTTTTCAAACCTAAAGCTTTTCGAATGTTACACCTCAATAATCATTTATATATTCAAAACCATGTCTTTTTTGTGGTGAATTTTGAGGTCCCCGCTGCGGGCTTCATACCTTCCTACACTTTCCACGGGCTTCCTTTAGCTAAAAATATGTATAACCACATGTCACCAAGGTCTTTCGCTGGGGTGTCTATCTACTTATATTACGAGCCACATGTACCATTTTATGTAGCAATAGTGCGACTCTGTTGGACTTAATCGATGATGCAGGAGTCCGCGATGAATCGCGAATAAGATATTGAGATTCATATCGTACGATCCACACCCATGTCATGCGATGTCCCCATGCATAATGCAATGCGATGCGCCACTGCATGTCTATACCATGTCACATATATGATGAATGTCATATGGACAATTTAATTCATGCATACACCATGCATCTTGGACAATTATAACACATGCTTATAATTATATCCAAACATCATTCATTTAATGTTAATATAATAGCACACATATATTAACAGTCAATATAATAGCACACATATATTAACATTTATATAGCATAACAGCATGATCAACCCATACGCAAGGCTGCCTGGAAATCAGTCCTGAGGACCACAAACGGGCCACATACACCTTTTCAACCATGACTCTAAAAGGCCATCGAATCAATCCAAATCACAATTCACACACAGGCTACAACATTGGCCTCAAATAGGCCATAGTTAGGCCACAAAACCTGCCATGGAACAGTTTCAAATTGAATCCCGAATCAGTGCGAAATCGACGCCGGCTTAGGTCCTGAGAAATCTGGACCTGAGCTAAGAAATAGCCTAAGCTACGCGATCCCGGGGAAATGGACACTGCGTGAAATTTGTAGAGGTCGATTTGGGTGATCTGAAAGCCTAACATCAAGTTCACAAATGCAGCTACAACTTCTATGAAGGACCTAAGTCTAAATTCCCCCTATTTAAATTCCCTAAGCTGGCAGTGCTAAAATCATTAGTACGTATGAAGTCAAAAGTAGAAATGACATTCATTATTTCAAAATTGACGAAACTGACCATTTTGGAAGCGAAAGCAATCCTTTTAACCTACCCAGGGTGGAAAATAAGCGGAATTAGGGAAGATCTACTCTCTTTGAGTGCAGTAGATGGGATTTCCTGAATTTCCTTTGTCGGATCTTCGGTGAAACTCCTCAATTTTGATACCCACATGTAACCCTCGTCTCTTACACAGACTTTACTTCTTAGTCCGACGAGTCCCGATCGTCGGAATGCTAGAGATATGAGGAAAAAGCTCGCCGACTTTCCACTTTCTCCCTTTCTTTCGTTTTCCTTTCCCTTTCTCTTTTTCTTCTTTCTTTTTATTCTCCTTTCCCTTTCTCTCTTCCTTTTCTCTCTTTCTTTTCTCCTTTCCTCTCCCGTATCTCACTCACTCAAACTTACCTCCCATTTATATTTAACTCTCACTTATCACCCCTATGCGTGAACTTGACACATGGCTTGCCATGTCACTCGCATGGCTTGTATTCCTTGCCATGTGTCCTACATGTGTCACTATGACTGGGAGTCCTCATACCATGTCACTCATGACACATGCGCATACTCATAGTCGCTCGACATTCAGCTACCTCGAAAAATGTGAAATTTAGAATTATACCGAATTGACGAAAGTCGTCTGAATTCTTGGATTTTGTGAGACTAATTCGACGGTGGGATGAACGTCATCAGAGATGCAGAAATTTTTGAGTTTTGACACAATTGTAACAACAATTTACCGTTTCTGCCCTTTTTCAAATATACCCGGGTTTTACATTTGAAAGCCCTAAAAATATTTTAGAAATTCAAATTAAACTTTATTTTTTTTTAATTTACTTTTAGGGACGTTACTAAATTTAATTCGTTTATTAATTAAATCTACTCTATTTGTTAAATTACATTCTTCAATTCAACACACACTTAACTCCCAATATATATATATATATATATATATATATATATATATATATATATATATATATATATATATATATATATATATATATATATATATATATATATATGTGTGTGTGTCTTGGCCCTTGCACTACGTATTAAGTCATTCTCTAACATATACATATATATATTTATATATATATACTACTCACACTATTATTAACATAAAAAAATGCCTAAAAGTCAAAACAATAATGCACAGTGCTTTCCCCAAGACTCCACGCATAGGCACTCCATCTCTCACCCTTTTTTTTTTTTTAACCTTAAGTGCTCATGCGTCCTCACGCACAGTGCACATCTTTTTTTTTTTTTAAACAATCATGCCCGAAACGTGAAACACCTCCCTCTAACTAATAAAATTCTCACCTTCCACACTGTGCCTGCATTCCACAGGACTGGATTCTTGTCATTTATTTATTTATTATTTATTTAATTTCTACTCAAAATTTAATATTTTCCAATTTTTAAAGTTTTTCAATTTCTAACAATAAATCAACCCAATTTTAATAAACTAACCCTAATCTGAATATAATTTTTTTTTTCTAAAATATCTAATGTATTCAAAATTAACTAACGAACATAAAACATTAATATTAAGTTAGGTTTTTACCATGAAAATCTGAACCTCAAATTCTAGATCTCCAAATCTTCAGGTTCCAATTATCTAATTTTGATTGCTAGGGTTTTCAGAATGGGGAAAATAAGAAGAGAAACTCTATTTATACTTAGGTTTTAGATTGTAAATACTCTTTTGCCCTTAATTATATTTAATTAACAAATTAATTAATTGACAATTTATTATTTTACCCTTAACATAATTTTGGGGTGTTACACATTTCCTCTCTGAAACAGCAAAATAGGTCTTACACAAACATGATCAAGCCTTCTCCGGCCGAACAGTCCCTAAAGCCGCCAGAGCGCAAAACCATAATGAATCTTCAGTGGTATGACTTCCTGCATTGGCTCAATGGCGTAAGATTAGGAAGATCTGCTCCATGCAAATGTTTTCATCACAATGGCTCGACGCCAGCCATGGAAATGTTGGACCATGTCAAAGAATGTTGCAGTGAGGTTGCACTGTTGATATTTGCAATGCAGCCTTTACGGCAAGCCTTAATTTTGGAGATTATTTCCCGACCCTAAGACTAATTGAGCCACAAGGTGTACGACAGAAAATCACTACAAGAAAAGTGACTTATGGGGACATTATTTTAGTTGGGGCAAAAAAAAATTGCAACTAAAGCATATTTTTAGTTTCATATTTATTGAACCGCAACTACAAGTGACTCTATAGTTGCGGATAGGATTGTCTGTAAAGTGATTACATGGTTCGTTTAAGATTGAGTATCCAACTAAAGTGACTCTATAGTTGTAGATATGATTGATTCTGTTAAAAGTGGCTTTATGGTTGCGAATAGGATTAAGTCTGGCCAAAGTGACTCTTATAGTTAGCAGTCGAGATTGGAGTGCAACTAAAAATGACATACAGTTGCGAGTAGACTTGAGTTCTGGTACTTAAGAATTAATCTATAGGCTGCAGATAGACTTGAGGCGCTACAACTAAATTGTTCATACTTTTATAAAATGTGGGATTTATTAGGAGATTTAAATGTAAAAATCTTGAAAGTTCAAAATTCTAATACTATTTTTTCCTAAAATATTTTTTATTTTTTATTAAATATTTTTTAAATAGGAGACCTAGTTTTGATTTTAGGTCTTTTATTCCTAATTTTCAAATAAATTGAGATAGGATCCTTTCCCAATAAAAGTGCCTCATGTTAATCATGTCGGACCCATTTATCTTTATACATGGTAACTCTTATGTAAATTTTGAATTTTACTAAGTTTATATCTTAGTATACAATAGAAGAATTGCAAGAATTTTGAATTTTTTGAATTAATTTGTCACCCTCCCAATTGTCTATCATATATTTAGACCAAACCGCTTTGACGCATCTGGACGTATCTTTGCATGATTTTGACATTATAAAAGGAAAGTAGATCTAGGTTTTTTTTATCTTCTTCTTATGTTTAGAGCATAATTTTGAAGCACTTAGCAAACCGCTTTAAAATAATTTAAAAAATGTAACACAATAATTTTTGTTTTTAGACATAGGATTAGTATGTTTTATACTTGATCATTATTATTTTTATTTTAAAACTCAAAACATCCAAAATATATATATATATATATATATATATATATATATATATATATATATATATATATATATATATATATATATATATATATATATATATATATATATATATATTTTTTTTTGAAAGCAACAAAACATCCAAAAGTGATTATTGAAACATGAAGTTTATTTTTATTATCATACATCCAACCACTTTAAGAGGGATGTACAATCTTAAAACTAAAGGTGAAAAAATTAATGGAACGAGAGCAACTCAGAAAGGGAAGTTTCGGTCTTACCAAGCAGGCAGGTCGGCACACGTGTACGGTATTAATGTCGTATGGCTCTCCCTCAGTCCCACTCCCCCCAAATGCTATTAGGGCTGGAGGATTTTTGCTTATCCAAACCATGGCGTTACGTTGTTTCCAAGTGACCCATAGTGTAGTGGCTAGAGTGCCCATCTTCTCCATACTTAGGCGGTTGAAGTCGGTGAAAATAGTCTCTCCCAAAGATCTTACTGCATCGTTTGCTGGGGTTTGGTACATCTTTTGCTATTGTGGTGAGCTCGGCATTTATTACGGGTGGGGAGAGTGGGTGATGGTCTTAGGCTCTGGTTGCGAAACGGGCAAAGAGTGGATTCCACGCATTCCTACACCTCGTAGGTTTATTTTTTTTCTATCTCTTATCACCCAAACCAGAGCTTTCTCTCTCTAACTTTGAGGTTTTGAAACCCTAGAAACTCATATTTTGAAGTTGTTCACTGCTTTCTCTATGCAATTAAAAGAATTTCAGGTATTTTCTTACTATTTTACCACACTGACTTAGTATCTGACTAAGTTTTCTATCAAGCTACATTTTAGGCACGATTTATCACATTCCTTTAGCCATTCCATAATATCGATTACTTCTTTTATCGATGTCTATATGTTTTGTGGAAAGTCGCTTTCTGATTTCAATAAGGATTACTGAATGTGAGTTTGTCCGATGGACAGATAAAAAGTAAGAAAAACATATTGACATTTTGGAGTTCTGAGCTTAGCTTGATGCGTTGGGCTTGAAAATTATCGAGGTGACTACTAACAAAAATTGCTTTTTCAGGTTAGTGTTTAGTGGATTAATATGAAAATTTGAATCAAACGTGGCCTTAATAATATATGGCATTTCTATTTGTAAGTTCTAGAACTGTGTTCCAAGTTTGTTGAAGATCACCATGGAATGTTTAGAACTATAACCAGTAGAGATTTCGCAAACATCCCTAAATGTCTATTTGTGAAAACAAAGGCTGTCAATATTGAATGAGATCTCTTGAGTTTGTTTGTATGTTTACTAGTGGTTAATTAATTTCTTGAGCATTCTATATGTAATCAAGTGCTAAGTTATAAAACGACTTATCGGGACTTGGTTTTAGTGGGGCCAAAAAAAATCTCTAAGTTATAAGCTAAATTGCCTCATGAGCCCGAAGAACATAGGCATTACACTTTAAAATTTAAGTATCATTTAAATATAGCTCACATGGTTTGTATTTTTTTAATATATTTTTGTGGGGATGAGCATTAGTAATTAGTACGGTTTCTTTAGACCCCTTCATCATTTATTTAGAGGGACTGAGCTCATCATCAGGTCAGATTCGAAACAGACCTACATTTTTTAAGATAATAGAGTATAAGAGAGTATAACTTCACATTCAATAGATAATACGTTTTTGTGGGAGTATTTATTGTTCCCCTGCCTTTTATGGGAGGTTCCTTGTAGGAAACTAACATGTTTATCTTTTTATTCATTAATGAATATGAGAATTTAGCTTAATTTACTTGTTTTTATTTATTTTCAATTGGTGAAATGGTAGTTTAACCAAGTTTCTGGTGGAATTATCAAGTCTATCTTCTAGGTTCTTTGTTCTATCAAGTCTATCTTCTAGTCTTTATAAGGATGAATTCCATCCTTAGGCATCTGCTATGTTTGTTTAATGCAGTGTTGTTATTCAACAGTTTCTGTAGTTGTTATCCCCACACAATATATTAGTGCTTAGTGCAAATTAATTGCCTTAAACTTTTTTTCTTGTGAATTTTTAACTTGAATGACTAGATCTTATCTTCCACATTTTACCAGGATATGGAGAAAAGAGACTGCAACAAGAGCTTGCAAACTTATAATTCATTGATCTTGGGCTTCGAAAGTATGAATCAAATATCTGAAATCTACGGGCTGTTGGGTGATATGAATGAAAAAGGAATTACTCTTGAGATTTGCACTTACAATAGTGTGATTGTTTGTCTCTATGAAATAGGGAGAATTAAAGATGTCATTTCTTTGTTAGATAAAATGTTGCAAACGGGTATTTCTCCAAATATTTCTTCCTCTAGGTTATTAATTAAGGCTATGTTTGGTTCTTGGAAATTTGTGAGGGAAAATAAGATTACTCGAAATGAGAGTGGATTCAACCATTAGAAAGAAAAAAAGATTCAGTGGAAGTGATTGGCAAACAATAATACACAAGTAAGACTATAAAAGATCTCTATATTTTTACTTCATAATACTGATGCTTTCTTCTGTAAATTAATTTCTTTGCATGATTACTTAATGACATACTAGGAACGTGATTTATTTATCTTCTTGTGTCAGTTGAAGCTTTTGGAGTGCCTTTTTAATGGTTTTTGCATGATATAAGATGTTTTCTTACAAATCCTAGATGATGATAAACTGCATAGTTGTTATGTAGGAGCACATAATACTACTGCATGGGTATACTCTCTATTGAATGGGAGTATTTATTATTCCCTTGCCTTTTATGGGAGGTTCCTTGTAGGAAACCTACATGTTTATCTTTTTATTCACCAATGAATATAAGAATTTAGTTGAATTTACTTGTTTTTATTTATTTTCAGTTGATGAAATGGTGGTTTAACCAAGTTTCTGGTGGAATTATCAAGTCTATCTTCTACTTTCTTTGTTCTTATGGTGATTAGTTGCTTTTGGTTATGTGTTTATAACTTTTTAGATTTATTATTATTGTGATTACTATATTTTGGGATATTTATATTGTTAGGTCGTTTGAGAGAATCAGATTTGTTCGCTTGCAGTTGAACCCTAAAGTTGATAACTTATTATATGTTCATTTTGTCCACCTTATTTTGAGGTCTCCCTTTCATGACTCAAATTAAATTAAGTGATAGAATTAATTGATTCAAACAAGTAATACAATTAGAGAACACAGACTTGTCAACATTAGACTTCCCGTTCAAGTATCATTAGGAGGCAAAAATTTATGTTGTTGCATACTAAAGACATTGAAGTTTTCAAATAGTGAATTGGTTTTATCAATGAACTTATCTCAAGTTGACAACTTCTCTATTTGTCTAGTTTGTAATCAAGAATTGTTTGCCTACAAATAATAACCCCAGATTGTCAGACAGACCGATATAAGAAAACATAATTCCTATGAAGTTATTCTCTTATGGCTGATTCATTTTTAAGATATTTTGGAAGTCATCCCTTTGTTCGCTAGGTTCATATTTGGACAAGGACAATTAATATGCCTTGCCCATTTTGAGCACTTGGAGAGCTATGGGGAAATGCCGTCGAAATTTTCTTAAAATGAAATGAAACATATTAAAGTCGAACTCATTGGGATTATGTATTCTTATATGGGATAGGAACCACCACCTCAATTAGCATGTTAGAGATGTTGCAATGTACATATCATGCATCGTAATTGACATGCTTAATTGTTTCATGTAGTTAAAGAAGAATTGCATAAATGCCCGATGAAGACGAGTCATGCATGCAAAAGTCAAGGGTGAGCTTGGAATACGATAATGGGGTTTTAGAGTTCTTGGAATTTGCCTTTAACAACACACCTCAAAGTGACAACCTACATTGTCCTTGTGTTCGTTGTAACAATTGTCTATTACATAATAGACAAGTTATGCAAAGTAATTTGCAAAACTATGGGATAACCGAAGCTATAATAAGATGGGTGATGCATGGTGAATATGAGTTTGATGAGTCAACAAATAATGATGACTTTGGTGAACCTTATAACAATATGAATCGTTGATACATGATGTATTTGGGATGCCAAATGCTATATAATAATAATCAAGAAAATGAAATTCCATGTTTTCATATTAGTCACGAAGAATCGAATGATGAAAGCGAAAAGTTTCTGACTTTTAGAGGATCACGAGAAAATGAATTATATCTGGTTGTACTAAATTCAAGTTAGCATTTATCATGAATTGATTCACATTAAGTGCCTTAATGGATGGAGCAATAAATCATTCACAATGTTATTAAATTTTGAAGGAGAGCACTTCACGAGGTGATAATTTTCAGCGATTATTATGAGGTAAAAAGAAAATTCTTTGTGATCTTGAGCTTGATTACAAAAAGATACATGCCCACAAAATTGCATTTTTTGTTTACAAGGGAGAATGCAAATCTTAGACAAATGCTTAACATTGTGGTACCTCACAGATGGAAAAATGTTGGTATAACTGGATGGTTTAAGAACATGTTGAAGGGTAGAATTTCTGTGGGTTTTTCCCTTACTTTCCTCTAATACCAAGGCTTCAAAGATTGTTTATGTCATAAAAATAGCTTCACCATGGCGTGGCATCCACAGGAATTCGCTACTAATGGCTTGATGAGACATCCAGTAGAATCCTTGTCTTGGAAAACATTTTATTCTTTACATCCTACATTTGCATCGGAGCATTGCAATGTCAAGCTAGGGTTAAGTAGTGATGGATTGAAAAACTGTGGATTCTAGAAACAATTGGGTTGGTTCATTGTTAAGACCAAATGCTATGTACCATTTTCTGCCACTATTACCTAAGACTAACTAGAATCCCAGGTAACGACACCAAAAACATGATAAGACCATAAGTTGTGCATATTCAAATTTATGAAACCATTACTAGAAGACTATAATTTAATCCCAGAAACAAATGATGCCAAAAACTGTTAAACCAAATATAACTTGTATGCTCATAAGAAAGAATAATTTTATTCATAAACTCAATTAAAGATTTATTTTGGCCTTAAAACTCTGAAGTGCCAGTGCATTATAAGTAATAAAGTGGACGATAAGTCCAAATATCGTTCCCACGGAGATCGAGAATTTAAAGTTCAATTACCCCAGCACTCCAAGTTCTACACTATTTGAGCGTAGTTTAGAGAAAATTTAGTAACCCTAATAAGAGTTTTAATATTTGGAATCCCTGCGGAGTTAAAATAAAGGGAAAAAAAAATTAAATCCTAAATAATAACTGGACTGAACCAGATTATTGCTAGAAGTAGACACTAGGATTTCACTGCTGTGAAATTATCAATTCCTACATCATAATCTCATTCTATTTTCCCCTAAGTTGGAATTTGAATTTGTCAAGAGGCAAGGTAGTATAGTGTGGATTCCTCCTCTAACCATACTTTTCACTGAATAGAGATTCATGTTCATTCATGAAACATGATTCTAATCAATTACTTATAGTGGAGAATTTCTACATAAGATCTGGGTATTTTCTTTTCCAATACTTCATACCCATTTCTAACGTATTTGCAGTCCCTTGCTTCGAAATGAGGTAAGCTTGCTAGACTCCTACAAAATGAATGATGTCTCATCCTTAAGATCTAAAAGAGTTTTCTCTTTCCTTGATTAGATCTCATGCTAACACGGGATCAAGATCATTCTTCCAGACCAAGGAGAGATCTCTAATTGATTAAATTGATATATCACTCAACCCATTCTCAAACCATGAGCAAATTGAGGATTTATCTAAGTAACCTTCCCAGGCTCAGTAGTTCTTTAATATTTGTCTAACATACCCCAATGCTTGATTTAGGCTCGGGAATCTCCCATCTCTATGTCACTCGAAAGGCCTCTTTGAAATCAAAACGACAAATAGTCACTCTGGGTATAAGCTCTTAAAGTGGAGCAATTAATTTCAATAACAACACCATTCAAATAAATTCAACATTCAACTCAGGAAATTTTGTTCTCATCGTGTAGAAAATACCATAATTAACATCAAATCTTTCCCAGCGAAAGTTGCGTTCTCGAAAATTGGATTACAAAATACACATAAATACTGATCAGGAAAATTTCACTGCAACTGCAATCAACTGAAGAAATGATTTCCAGCTTTTATTTGGAGTTCATTGAATTCAAACAATAATCGTAAATGAATTTCAGCATTTAATTTCAACTTCGAAACTTCTTAACAATTTAATTTTTCAGATCCAGTAAAATAATTAAAAATCCTACGCTAAATCTAATCTACGAAGAAAAGAAAAATATAATACAAAAGAGTCCTCAACTCCCTGTGTACTGGGTTTGTTCAATGTCAATCAATGCCTGATTTTTAACTGCTTCTATTTATAGAGCCTGAAAAGCTCAAATGAACTTCAATGCTTTTTTATGAATCCCCAAATTTGAGTCTGATTGAATGCCAATACAATCAGCTGTGTCGATAGGCTTGTGTCTTTTATTGCAAGTCCTTGTTGTAGGTGGCGCAAATGTCACACACATCATATTTTTTTGTTGCGACATTTTTCTTTCCTTCAATATGATAACTCTGTCGTGACAAAGTTTCCTTTGTCGCGACAATATTTTTTGCATTTCCTCAAATAGTTATGTCACAACATCGAGATCAGTCGCACACAGCTTCTGGGGCAGTAAATGAAGCTTCGTGTCACTTAATTAAAGTTTGCTGTGACATCTCACTGTGTTAAGCTGCACAATGTCTCAGATTATCTCGCATTGGCCACAACCCGTAAAGTTCCGTACGATAGAGGCTTATTGCCACTGAGCTTGACTTCTTGTTGTAGCTTTGTTTTTTATGTTACGGCCTGGACTTTTGTGTTAGGGATCTTTTGCATGTCGCGACCCTAATATGTTATGTCGCGACAACACTTTTCAGATGCGCGATCTTTCCCCTATGGCCTCATTTTTTGATCGTACATAAATTTTATGTCTTTAAATTTCGCCTTAATGTAGCTTACTCTCGGCTTCCTGCTATGGCATGTGACTCTTCGTATGTTCGCCTGATTTCGTGTTGTGACCTCAAGATCTGGTCGTGACATCAAAACACCTTTAAGCTTGAAGTATGTCGCAACATCGACTCCCTCGCTGCAATCCAGCCGGGCCTCATCCATTGCTGGTTCTTCGTCGCATAGCTTTCTGTCGCTGACCTAAACTTCTTCTCCAACATCTTTTCCGTCTCAACAAACTTTTCCATGTTGCGGCCGCGTCAAAGGAGTAGAGAGGGTCTCCGCTTGATAGATATTTTGCCTTCAATTCAACATTATGTCGCAACACAAACTATTTTGTTCACAGCTGACTAGCATATGTTTTTCCCATTCTCTGTCGCAACCTGCTATCTTCTGTTACGACCTAGCTCAATTGTTATCAATCAAATTGTAAGACCCGAGAAATTCCAATTTCTGGAAAAATGGCAAAATCGTAATTTCCTGACACAAAATCGTACTTCGCTAAAAATCCAAAATTTATTCTAGATCTCATGAAACGACTCTCACCGTTGGAATCGCCTCAACGTAAAATTTCATCAAATTCAGACATCCGACTTAAGTGATGCCGAGGCATCGCATTTCGGGTGCCGTAAATCGATTTTCGATGCGATGAAAGTCACATATAATATGTAATCATGTGCCATAAGTGGTATGAGTAGAGAAATGATGAAAATGGACTGCCGAGGTAGAGCCGAATGTCAAAACTGGGAAATGAAGGGACATAATGGTCATTTTGGAAGTAGTTAAGTCACTAAATGACAAAACTGCTACAGTGTCGTCTCTAACCTCTAAAAGGAAGCAAAAAACATGAAAATGAAACAAAAACTGCAGCAGCCATTTTTTTGAGAGATTTTCTTAAGAGAGAGAAACTTCTCTCTAAAAATACGAGCGATCCGACCGCCGACGCCTTCGGACAATAAGTGGAAGGCCGCCCACGCTAAGAGGTCACAGCGGGTACCCTGGATGGGGGAGTTTCCCAAACCCGAGAGGTGTGAGCCCCTACTTGAGTTTTATTCCCATTTTAAGTGTTTTACGAATGTTTGAGTAGAATGAGGCCGTTAGGGGCCGTATGATCGGTCCCAAACCTTGGGATCGAATTGATACAAATTTTTTAAAATCAAATGGAGCAGTCGTGGCTGATCCACGGCTGATTTTGGTGTAAAATTATGCATTTGTGTGTTGATGCGTGTATTGATTGGATTGAGGCCGGAAATGTCAGAAACCCGGTTCACTATGAACCCATTATTAGATTTTCGAGAATAGTAACCAGGTTTCCCACTATTCTCTAAATGTTGTTCTCAAAAAATATAATTTTTTGCGGAATTGGCTATAAGTTTGGTCGAGTAATTCAAGTAGAATTGCTCGTGTTTGATCATTACAAATTTCAAGTGAGCTAATTTTGATGTATGAATTAATTAATTTATACGACATGATTTGCGGTGAATTAAATTTTTTGTAAATATATACATTTATATATTTACCGTGAATTAAACTGTATTGAATTGACATACATGTATTCCATTTGCACCGAACAAACACCCTAGGACTATAGGAGTGGGAGTGCTTGAGGATGAGTCTAGGAAAAAATGGTTCGAAGGCTTGTCTAAAAATATTAATTATCTGAGGGTGGCCCAAATTAAAAATATCAATCGCCTGAATGCGCCCAATCGATATTCATCAGAGGGTAGTCCACAAACAAAAAATATCAATCGTCGGAGTTGCCCAATTAATATTCATCGGAGGGTAGTCCACAAACAAGTAATATCAATCGTCGGAGTTGCCCAATTGATATACACACATCGGAGGTTTGTCCACAAACAAATAAATATAATAATTCTCATACGAGGCTTAGGCAAGTGTGAGAGAGCTCATGGAGGACTCTGATCCGAGTCAGTCATGACATTCAAGTAGGATCATGCATTTAGTTTGAATGCATGTTTAATTTGGAACATTGCACTGCACTTAGGTGGTGAGCCCACTTCAGGGCATTCCACTATCGAGCATTAGCTCACCCCGTCGAGTGGATATTATTTTACGTGCACAGGAGCGTGCGAGGGGACTACTCGCCCAGATCGAGGATCGAAGAAAGCAGAGTTGTGGCTTTGGTTCCTGATTTAAACATGTATTAGAACTCTATAAGCTTCGATATATGTCAGTATAAGAGTAAAAAACATATTAACTCTCAGAACTACTGGGTATATAGTTGGTATGTATATCGGTATCGTTTATGGGCCCAAGTGGCCGTATTACTCATGTGATCGGGATATATTGGATTATATTGCAATCAAGCTAGATGTGGATATGTGCTTTCTTGCATTTGAGCTCCTCGTACAAAGGAGACTTGCCCGATTCGTGAAATGTCACCCAAGATTCACAGGTGACTCTACGTTGATCTGTAGCTAACCCGACACCCTGCTCGGGGGCGGTCACAATACCACGGTTATGACATAGGAAATATTGTTGTGACATGGTTTCTTTGGTCTGGTTTCCTGGAAGCTCTGTCACACACCGAACTCCTCGTCTCGAGCGAGACCTTCACTTATGTTTTTCTCTTCTTCACTGAAATCTCTCCCTTTCTAATCACCTCATGAAACAAAGTTTGTAAATATTCCATAATGCTCAAAAATACTAAAACAAGTTTAAAATGGGAGTTAAAAATAGATGAGCTTTAAAACCCTACCAAATTTCCAAACTTAAAGTTTTGCTTGTCTCCAAGCAAAGAAAAGAAGATTTGTTTAATCCTCAAAACAATTTAGTTTTATTTTTATGACATTTTCCTTTTCTTGACTAAAAATCGTTAACTCGAATTGAAATTTCAGAGCTGGCTATGCTAATTTCAATTCGCTTTAGTTTGTGACTAAGAAAAATTTTCAATTATCGCCACAAACAAACAATGAATTCTAAATAAAGCACTTAGTCAATTAACCCGATCTCTCAGGTGTGATCGTGGAAACCTGAAAACCATTTTTTTCCTCCTCGAAAACGAGAGCTTTAATCTGGCACTCGCCGGACTCCGGTATAGACAAAACCCTCTGATTTTCTAGACCCCATGACTTAAACAGAGATCACGCCTGAATCATCTCGAAACTAGCTCGAACCAAACAAACTCCGGTCGACCTCGAGACTACCCAAGCCAAGATGCATTTCGAGACGTAATCCGCCAAATCTCACGGGTGCCACGTGGCACCAGACGGGAGACACACTTCGGGCACATGGTGGGCCAAGTGTCAGCGCCCTTAGATCGCATGAAAGTCATGGGGCCAATGTCAAGCCACCATGTACGAGCATGAAAGTGGTTGAACAAGGGTGATGGAGAACACTCGGTCTGTGTCGATCAAGTGTCAAACAAATCGTTAGTGTGCTCCCCCTAGGTCAAACCAACTCGTAGCTTGAGGAGAGATTCCAAACAATTGCAGGGCAAGAGGAGAAGAAAGTGAAAGAAAGAAAGAAAGAAAAAGAAAAGAAAGAAAGAAAGGAAGAAAAGAATACAAGAAGAAAGTAAAGAAAAGGAGGCAGAAACAGAGAGGAAGCTTTTCTCCCATTGTTTTCGGGATTAAAGGATCAAGAACTCGTCCTACACTTCAAGAGGTGAGGGATCTTTCCACCTTGGTTATTTCCCTTGTTCGGGGCCATGAAATGACATCTGATTGAGTTTCGATTTGTTATGCCACTGAATGGTTACCACGCAAATTTTCTTCGAACCGACTAAGTATCGTGACAAGTTATCAGATGTAGTTGTTTTTCTCGGGTTTCAAGACTAAAATCAAAGTTGGCTCATATTACTTGAATGCAGAATTTTCTCGAACTAATATGATTATTGCATGTTATCAGATGTGCTATTATTTTAGTTTTAAGACCAAAATCAAAGTCGGGTTTGTTATTACCTCACGTTGCACTTTCGGTTCACATGGCTGGTCAGATGTTATCAGATGTGCCGTTTTTCTCGGTTTTAAGACCGAAAAATCAAAGTTGGCTTGTTATTATCAACGTAGAATTTTCTCGAACTAATATGATTATTGCATGTCATTGTACGTGTTGCTTTTCGGGTTTTAAGATTGAAAATCAAAGTCGGGCTTGTTATTACTTGAATGCAGAATTTTCCGAACTACTATGCGGTTATCGCATGTCATTGTATGTGCTGTTTTTTTCCGGGTTTTGCATCAAAATCAAAGTCGACTTTGTTATTACTTGAATGCGTAAAACTAATATGGTTATTGCATGTTATCAGATGTGCTGTTTTTTCCGGGTTTTAAGACCGAAAAATCAAAGTTGGCTCTCGTTACTTGAATGAATGCCATGCAAAATTTTCTCGAACTAACTGTCAATGCAGATGCTTATGTGATGTACCGATTTGAATATGTGGAATACATGATCGCATGTATGTTAAATATATGAAATGTTGGGCGCGTTAGACATGAGTGTTCATAGCACACAATAATACAGTAATTTCCGTAGAATGTCCATGTAGAGGTCTTCATACATCGTCACGGGTTGGTGTGGGGCACAAATCGCATTGTATCGTGTGCGGTAACACCACATTACATGAGAGTGTGTACATGGTACCGATTCGCACCGCACTTGTCAATCGTGTGGGTTTCGGGAATGGATCAAGTCAAATTGAGTTCCACTCGTGTTAAAGAAAATGGAAAATGAAATGTGTTTCATGAGTATGTGGGATATAATTCCCCCAGTGAAAAACCCCGAAACCTCGGTTAGACAACAGATCCATCGGTGAAAGCCCGAAAAATGCTCCGGAGGGGTGTAAGAGACCCGCGGTGAGACCCCGAAAAGTTCTATTGCCCAAAAAGACACGAAACGATTAAATAAATATCACATAATTACTTAGTTGTGAGATGAGTCTAATTGACTCGCATCGATTTCCCATTGCACTTGCGTTAGGTGGTGGGCCTGAGGTTGACCCAAGATTGGGCATGTAATAAAGGTCGCCTCATACATGCATGTAGATTTTTTTTTCCATGATAGATAACATGTATGCACGGATTAGTCAGCCGGGTTCGACCGTGAAATGTTCATTTGCATGTGCACCTAGGGTAGGAAATAGCCCTTATAGGATTTATCTCTACTAGGCGTTAGCTCACCCCGTCAGTAACACTCGCGCACAGCACGCACGCACGCTCCCAGGCCTAATACGGTCGGGCCTGACCGTGGCCTTGATTCTGCCAGGTATTATATTCAACCACCTAGTTTTAATATATGTTTTGTATTAGGAGTGATGTAATAACTCTTTAACTATAGAAATGTATGGTCTTGTAAATCGTATGGACAAGTACGACGACGGGCCCTATTAGGTCATTTTACTTTCATGTAATGCGGTCTCTACGACATGAGACACACGTGTTTCCGTTGTGCTGACGCAGAGTCAACCTGACCTCTGTGTTTCCGGTGTCACAGTTGCATCGCAGCTCTGGTACACGAAAGTACCCAGGCTTCGAGGGACTCAAGCCAGCCATGGTCATTGCAGTATAAGAGCATCACAAATTGAATACTGGGTGTCGAAGCTCGGGTTAGAATTACACTTACCGCCTGGAATGGAGGCGCATCATAGTTTGGTATCAAGGTCCGTGTTACCTAGAAATCCACTGGACAGATTAGACTGGCAACATGCATCAGGTTTTCTCGTTTATGCGTTGATCAGATGCATGATCATGTGTGCAAATTACGTGAATTATATACGTGGTAGGATGTATATAGGAAATGCGAACACTAGGGTTAAGAAACTTAACATTAGGAGTTCGGGAAACAAATGGATGGTTCAGGATATTAAGTCTATTATTGGTCTAAGATGTGCTAACAAATTGGACACGAAATGATTCTAAACTGGCCGTCGACCGCAGATGGCAAGTGTAGGACTCGGGCGCAGAGGTCGCCCACCGGGGCGATGGTCGACCACCACCTGCTTTTGGATCGCAGTGCCTTCATAGAGGCCATGGGTGTCGCGATAACCACGCCTTCACAAGCCGATGCAAATGGGAGGTCGTGGAAGTGCCAAGAACTCCTGTGAGGTTCAAGGCACACCCCATCCCCGGCTCACTGAGGAGTGGACCCGACAGCCGACCATCGGGTTCCGCCGATCGAGAGGATTCCTCCTGACTATGAGATCACCCCTGATACTACTTCTGATTACGCCTCGGCTTCATTCCAATGAGGGTGAGTCCCATCCAAGGGGAGTGGGTCACGAATTCCGTGGACTCCTTGAGACTATGACAATGATGATTTTCGCAGACCATTCACGGGAAGTACTTTCCGCTCTCGTGGGACATGGGAAGGCCCGAGAGTTCCTTGAGCTGAGACAGGGACGATGATCGCATTCTGAGTACGAGCCGTATCTGCAGAGTTGGCACGTTTTCGGGATGATTATGTGGCCACGACACGACCAAGGTCGCAGTTCGAGGATTCGTCAAGTCGACCATCCGGCAAGATCAGAGGACATAACCTTACAAGATATGACCTGATGGTTAGTACAACCTTGATTATCGAGCGAGGTAGAGACGCCACGTGATCCGAGATGCTAAAAGGTGACAAGAAGAGGGGGGAGCCAAGCTTCTTCATCAGGCTCGAGAAAGAAGCAGAGACTGTCTAACCCAGGGTTTCGGTGGGCTGGGTCAGAATCAACAGTGGCCAAGGCCAGTCCCGTTACCGCCGGGAAGATGACATGTTTCCATTTCCATCACCGACATGAGGCGAATCGTCCTCGCATACGTGGGTTTCGTGGATTGGGACACCGCGCCCGATCATCACTGACATGATCGACCTTCGCGATAGTTCCCCACCCCAAGACGGGCCGGGGAACTGTGTATCAATCCTCGTGGTGTGACACGAGCACCGAAAGTGCTCTCACGACAGCGCCAAAAGGGGCTGTGAGTACGGGCCCAGGCTCTGAGGCGCGAGTGTACAGTCGGACTCTAAGCTCAGGGCGTGTCTACGCCAAGCATTTCGCAGATCGAGGCGCTAGATACTAATGATTCGTGCACGTTTCTACTCTTTCTCATCAGAGGCAAGGGTGTTATTTGACCTCGTGCATCATTCCTTTTATCACGTAGATCTCGTGTGAAAGTATCGGGGCTTGTGAGGTTGAGATCTCAGATCCAGCCACTCCGTATGTGAGTTCTCCCCAGGTGGACCAAGGCGAGAATCACCTGGATATGCTCCAGATGAGTTAGAGATCTCCCCTGGATTCTACTCACCTGGACCTTCTGGTCATGGACATGTCGTAGTTCGAGGTCATCCTCGTGGATGGACTGTCGACTATGACACCAGGTTGTCATAGATTGTGACCGTATGAGAGTGCTACCGCCTACACACCACGTACTGCGGGGGTTGTGTTTCGTGGAATAGTACGATGTTTCACCCCATATCAGGTATCACGATTCACGCATGGTAAAGAGTACTGACTAAGTCATTAGCTAGCCATACTGGAGGACGAGTGAGACAGATACGAGTCTACCTCGTGGTTTGCGTAGTATGAGGATGTTTTGGACAAGCTTACTCCGGATTACCTCCACCGATGTGCACTGCATCCAGTCGCATCCCAGACGTCGCCTATTTCATGACTCGCATAGGATGGCGCCTGGCTGAGTTCACAAGAGAGCTCAAGGTCCGTATAATGGAGTTACTGGCAAGGGTTTCATTAGACCAAGTACTTCACCATGGGTTCCTAGGCTCTATTTATACAATAGGTTGATAAGACCCTTCTACTATGCTGGCCGACATGCATACCGAATTGGTTACAATCAAGAATCTAGATCCACAATGAGGATCGATGACTTATATGATCTACCGAGAGGGGCCCGAGTCTACCTCCTAAGATGTAATCTTCGGCGACCGGTTACCATCGCTTGAGAGTTAGGGAGGCGTATTATCCCTAAGACGCTCGTACTTGCATGGGCACTTCTGAAGCTTACTAAGATGCCCCTTTTCGATTGACGAATGCACCAACAAGATTCATAGTTCTGCGAATGTGGTGTTCCAACCCTATTTAGATCCATATTTGTGGGCGGTCTTTGTCGCATGACATCCCCGATCTACCCCCAATCTGAGAGGGTGAGCATGACGCATCAATTTTGAGAATTGTACTACGCCTGAGAGGGATCATCAGCCAGGCGCCAAGTTCAAGAAGGCGAGTTTCGTCATTGAGGCGGGTTTCTCGGGACACGTGATGTCGGCTTCGTGCGTGCTTCAACGGACCCTTGTGGGAAGGTCGAGGCTTGATGAGCTGGGGGAGAGACTGTCGCCTTCTCGAGATACGTGAGTTCGATTGCGTGGTATTACGTAAGGTTTATAGGATTTCTCCCGCTAGCAATAGTTTATGACAAGATCGACCGAAGGAGGTCAAGTTTGTACGGGATGACCTCACGTGAGAGCGAGCGCTCCAAGAATTGAAGAGGAGGCTTTACTCTCACCCTATTCTAATAATAGTCCTCGAAAGGGGATGCAGGTACACAAAGCAGTACCGTGATGCTCGGGCACCATCAGGCGTGTTCCTCGATGTAGTCCCGAAGGTCGTGGGCTTAAGGCTCTCGCCAGCTGAAGAATCACGAAAGCAGACCACCCTCCCATGCATGACATGAGTTACCGTAGTCTTCGCCCTGAAGATTTGGCGTCACTACTTATATGATGAGCATTTCGAGGTGTTTTCAGACCACAAAAGTTTGAAATACATCTTCACGCAGCGAGACCTCAACATGAGGCAACGTAGGTGGATGGAGTTTTTCGAAGATTACGACTTCACTCAGACACCATCCCTATAAATGTGGTGGCTGATGCGCTTAGCCGAAAGTCACAGGGAGTACTGGCTAGTATAGCTTCCTGAGTGGCGGATGCTCAAGACAGTGGGGCGCTTCGTGATCACAGCATTTACGAGCGTGCTCGGGGTACTGGGAAGTATGATGGCTATGTCGTCCCACGAGAGCGACAGAGTCCCAAGTATCGACACGTAACTAGTATCCATCAGGGGTCGAGTACAAATAAAAAGTACGACGACTACCGGGCCATCCACACATGGTAGTCTTCTGCATGGGCGTGCTCGCGGGTCCCATAGTCGACCTGATTTGAGGGAGGAGATCCTCGCGAGTTCCATCGCTTCCCGGACTGCGGCATCCGTGGTACCGAAGATGTGTATCATGACCTTCGTTGCTAATATTACCGGAGCAGGATGAAGAGGCATGTCGGGGATTTTGTCCGCCAAGTGTCTCACGCGCGTTGTGTCAAGGTCGAGCACCGCAGGCTAGCCAGGCTACCCCCATCGAGATAGCGAGTGGAAGTGGGGTATACATCACAATGGACTTTGTGACTCACTCACCCGACATCACGTAAGCATGACGCTACGTGGGCTATGTTTCGATCCATCAACGTTAGCACATTTTCTAGCCGCGCCGTGGGATGACCTCTCGTTCGAGGAATTTCGGTGTTTTATATACTCTGGAGATAATACTGGCCGTATGGAGTTCCTAGCTCCAGTATCGATCGGATCCCTCGGTTTACGCCGCCCCGAAGAGTTGCATTGCTGGGACACAACCTGTCGATGAGTACCTCTTTTCATCCTCGCACCCGATGGTCAATCGAGCGACTATTCGTATTTTGTGAGACTTGCTACTCGAGCATGCCTCGATCTCAAGGGTAGCTGGGAGGAGCACTGCCCTTGATAGAGTTCGTACAATAACAGCTTATCGTGCGAGTATCTCGATGGCGCCCTACGAGGCTCTCTACTGGAGGTCACGCGATCACCGATATAAGGTCGTGATTGCAGGTGGGAGAGATCTCCATCGATCCGCATTTTGATTAGAGACACCCCTGACATGGTGGTATGATCGCCGCCTCCTTACCGCCAGCCGGCGTAAGAGTTACGCCGATGTACCCACGACGACCCTAGAGTTCAAGGCGGTGATAATGTCTTCTCAAGGCATGCCTAAGAGGAGTGATCGTGACGGCAAACGAGGGAAGTTGTCGCCGAGGTACATTAGACCCTTCGAGGTACTCAAGAGGTGCACCTGGCTGCGCATTCCGCTATCGCGTCGCCAAGTTTGTCGAGCCGCTCATGAGGTGTTTCACGCCTCTATGCTCCTAAGTACACCCATCCAACCTTACATGCATCGGGGAGTAACTTTGCTTGCCGATGCAGAATGTAGACCTCGAGGGACCAGTACGTATAATGGATAGCAGAGAGCAGGTTTTGCATGGCAAGACTGTGAGGCTCGTGAAGGTGTTTCGTGGCAAAGACCGAGGAGTCAAGGGAGGCGAACCCGGGAGCGCGAGGGACACCGCCGGCGTGCTAACCATCCCTTCGGCTTCACGGGGAAGGTGCTTTGTCACACGTTTTAAATGACCGTTGCATATGCATGTGTTTTGATTGTGTGTATATATGTGGGAATTTTAATGAATTCCTTTTAAGGGGGAGAATGTGAAACCCTTAGAAAACGTGTATTTTTAAAATGAGCGACCGATAATTCTCGGGCCGGACTCGGGTGAGATAGACAAAACCCTAGATCTTTCTCTAGACCTCGGATGACCGAAACTGATCACGCCAAGAATCATCTCGCTAAATCTAGTTGAACCAAACAACCGAAGGGCCGACCCGGTGACCGTCTGGCTATGCACATGCATTTCGAGATCTTAACGGCCAACCACGGTGCCACGTGGCACTTAGATGGGAGACACTTGGCACATGGTGGGCCGCGTGTCATGCCCTTAGGATTGCATGAAAGTTGGGTGGGGCCAATGTCAAGCCACCCTCATGCATGAGCATGAAAGTGGTTGAAATTACAGTGACGGAGAACACTTCGTCTGAAGCTGACCGCGTCAAAACAAATCGTGTTAGGTGTGCTCCTCAGTCAAACCAATCCTTGGTAGCTCGAGGAGAGATTCCAAACAATTGTAGACAAGAGGAGAAGAAAGAAAAAAGAAAGAAAGAAAATAAAGAAGAGAAAAGAAAGAAAGGAAGAAAAGAAAACAAGAAGAAAGAAAGAAAGGAGAAAGTGAGGAGGAAGCTTTTCCTCCATTGTTTTTTAGATCAGTGGATCAAGAACTGGTCCTATACACTTCAAGAGGTGAGGGATCTTTCCTCCTCGGGTTATTTCCTTTGCTCAGCCGAAACGGCATTTTAATGAAACTTGGATTTGTTATTACCTAAATGAATACCTTCATGCAGAAATTCGGAACTGATCTTTGTTACTGCATTTTATTGTATGTGTTGTTTTTTTCGGGGGTTTCAAGACTCAAAATCAAAGTCGGGCTTGTTATTACTAACGCAGAATTTTCTGGAACCAATATGATTATCGCATGTTATCAGATGTGCTATATTTTCTCGCTTTAAGACTAAAATCAAAGCCGGGCTTGTTATTACTTGAATGCATTATTTTCGAATTAATATGATTATCGCATTGTCATTGTGGCTGTGTCGCTTTTTCCGGGTTTTAAGACCGAAATCAAAGTTGGCTTGTTATTACTCAATGCAGAATTTTCTCTGGGAACTAATATGGTTGGCTGTACGTCATTGTATGTGCTGTTTTTCCGGGTTTTGGGTGACTCGAAAAATCAAAGTTGACTTGTTATTACTTGAATGCAGAATTTTCTGGAACTAATATGGTTATTGCATGTCATTGTATGTGCTGTTTTTTTTGGGTTTTAAGACTGAAAATCAAAGTTGGCTTGTTATTACTTGAATGTAGAAAACTAATATGGTTATCGTGATGTTATCAGATGTGCTGCTTTTTTCCGGGTTTATGACCTAAAATCAAAGTCGCTTGTTATTACTTGAATGAATGCCATGCAAAATTTTCTGGAACTAATCTGGTCACTGCATGCTTATGTGATGTACTGATTTGAATATGTTGAATATTAACATGACTGCATGTATGTTAAATATATGAAATGTTACGTGCGTTAGACATGAGTGTTCATAGCACAATACCACGCTACCTGCAGAATGTCCATAGACCCTTCATGCTATCTGTCGCTGGTTGAGTGGGCACAAATCAGATTGCATTTGCAAGGTAACACCACATTACATGAGAGAGTGTACATGGTACTGATTTTGCTCTGCATTCGTGTTGAATCGTGTGGGCTTGGGAAATGGGACAAAGGAAATTCAGTTCCACAAAGAGCAAAAGAAAATGGAAAATGAAATGTGTCTGGGCATCAAGTGTGTGGATAGGATTCCCTCGGGTGAAAAACCGAAACCCAAGTTGACAAATGCGATCCACCTGAAAGCCCAAAATGCCTGAGGGTGTAAGAGACCCGCGTGAGATCCCAAAAGCTCAAGGTTCAAAAAGACAATTTAAAACGATTAAATAAATATCACACATTCACGCAGCCGAGACGGAGCTCCGAATTGACTCAAGACGATTTCCCATTGGCACCGCTGTGTGGTGGGTCTGGAGGTTGACCCTGCATTGGGCACGTACGTTGTCGCCTCATACATGCATAGATTTTTTTTTTTCATGATGTGATAACATGTATGTACCCGATTGGTTGTCGGGTTTGACCGTGAAATGATCATTTGCATGTGCACCTAGGTAGAATATAGCTCTTATGGATTTATCTCTACCGGGCATTAGCTCACCCCGCCGTGGGACCCCCTTCGTGCAATGTGACAGGTACACAAAAAGTGCACGACGCCCTTAGAGGCCTGATTATGAAGCGGGCCTGACTGTGGCCTTGATTCTTGTTTTGTGTATATATTCAAACGACCTAGTTTTAATATCTGCCAGATGCATGCATGTAATAACTCTTAGATCTATATAGAAATGAAATGGTCTGTAAACCGTATGGACAAGTATGGATGATGGGCCCTATTAAGTCACTTACTCATGTGCTGGGTCCTCAAGGATATGACACAAAGTTCAAGTAAAGCTGATTCGTGAGTCAACGGACCCCTGTTTTAGTGGTGTCACAGTTGATTTGCTTTTCTTTTTTTTTTTTCTTCCTTGATAGGATTACCTAATCTTCTGGGACTCTATACAGTAACTTTAATTTCTTTTAACTTCTCAAAGTCTCATATGCTTGTTTTTCATATTAGTCTCCACTAATGTGGACAAGTACCACATTCAAGATCAATTAGGTCTTTTAGGCTTGTGTAGCCTGGGTTTCGTAATCAGGTAGATAAGGGAGAATTTAGGGCTAAAAATTTACCCAGATTACACTCTTCAATCAGGTATCTTTGCCTCTATTCTTCATCCTTTATTTTCAATAATGTCCAAAATATATTTCCCCACCTGTCCTGATGTATATCACGGCCTATTCTCACCCGCATCTTGCAGAGAAGTCTCTCGCTTTTCTTTACTGTCAAATATTTTCTGACAAAGGTAATGCCCATCTCTCTTAGGCTTTCTACCACTCTTAGAGAACTTTAGGCTAGAAGCTCCCATACCAGTTGGCATTAGGGTACTAGGGGTTGAAACACCCCTAAGAACTTAATTGTTCAAGAAAGGAAAGCCACAAGACAAAACTTAATCCCATTTGACAATGTACAATTTTTTGACTTCATCTCTGCGTTCTTTTCCATTTCTTCATTTGTTCTTTTCTTTTTCCATCCTTTCATCCTCAGCTCTTTTTAAATCAAATAACATTCCCTCCAAACTTGTCCTTTCTATATTTTGAAGTTCCTGCCTAGAAATCCTTGGGCAAATAAGGGTTCTTTATCGTAGGGGATTAGAATAAAAGGAAGGTTTGAGGCTTTCATTTTGTCAAGTTAAATAAAGAAAACTAGACAATTGGTCGACAAGGTCTCGAAAAGTTGCTATTTCAACCCTATTTATTATAAAGCTAGTGCTATGTACTAATCATTCTAATTAACCCGATTTGCACATTAAGGTCCCCACTATTCTACTGATCGCATTTTGTGGCTAATTTTGTAGTTTTTGCAAGCTATTTTGACCAAAATTATCGAGTCAATTCAAACACGAAGAACTCGAGTTGAACTCATCGCCAGTGCATCATCCGTAAGAAAGGAGAGCAAAAAGTGAAGAACAATGGACCACTGCAGGAATGCTTTTCCTGCGAGTACTGTTCATGCCTCCAGCCAAAGATCGTTTGGTCCCGGCAGCCTAATGTTCTCCCGCTTATTTCACGCTTTGTTGTTTTTGTTGTACCTTGCTTTCTTCCCCATTTTCGTCTCTCGTAATAGCTTTTTTAGTTTCAGTTTTTTTGTAATTTACCTGCTTTTGAAAGCAAGATATAAGCTAGAGTCAAGGTCCTGTGAACAATCAATCACTAAGAATAGAGAGATATGCATGCAATTTCCCCACACAAGCTCTTTCTCCCATTTTCTTTCCTTTCTCTCCTTTCTCTCTGGGCTACCAAACACTCCTCCGAGGATGACAACTCAAAGGATGGTCACATACCTCTTTTTCTCCCAAAGTTATGAGGTCAAGTAGTGTAGGATTCAAGGTAACTATTGGTTCTCTCGTTTTTAACAAGTTTTTATCGCATTTATGTTCCTATTTCTCTCACTCTAGGTTAGAACTCCTTTCTGGGTGTGCCTCATCGGACAAGATTGGCAATCTTAGGTTCAAGGATGCTTGTATTGCTGTAGATTCATTGAGACTGCTAGTCGCTTTCTCATTTATCACTGTGAGGTAGATCGTGAGGCACGTTAATTGTCCGGGAGCACAATGCTCAAATAAATGTCGTTTTCAAAAGGGAAAAATTATGTAGGCTTAGTTTCTAATTTCTAAAGCTAAATGAAGATCGGCAGGATATGACACTATAAGTCCTCCTCCAAAGCCTTGATAAGACCAGAACCCCTAGGTGAACTTTAGGGCAAATCAAAGTAACGACACTTCAAGGAGACTTCTTTATTTATTTATTCTGTTCAGTTTCCCCAACCAAATTATAATTTTACAAAATACAAATCCATTAATTCATTATTTGTAAATCATTTGTCTGAAGAAAGCCCATCCTTGTGTTTGACTACAAGGCCACTATGCTGCATTAGCTTTGCTCTGGCGTGGGATTAGGATATAAATTTTGTTGATTTCGGATACTCTGTGGCCTGACGAACCATTTGTGATAAATCTGAGAAACTAGAGTATGTATAGTGTACTGTGTGATATGAGGTAGGCTTGAAGGCTTTCGGAACTTCCAAGGATGGCCTATATCACTTCCTATTAATTGGTGTGCCTAGGATTTCGCCTTGACTAATAATCTAATAAGTTCAGGACATGGTTAGTTTGTTTGTGAATTGAACCCCGGAAGATGTCCCTAATCCTTCTTAATTTGTTCAAGAACATTTTGACCATGTGCATTACTGGAACTTTCACCTTATTGTTTTATACAACCGGTTTATGTGCGCCAGATCAGAATATGCCGATGCAGGCTTGCAAATAAAGGGGCACATATATATGTGCACCAAGTGAAATTGTAATATTTTTGGGAGTTGTTATTAAGGATGAAAATATGAAATGATAATTTATGGAACTCGGAATTTGTATTAAACGAAGGAATTAAAATAGTAATTGATCAAATGTGACATAAAGGGGCATAATCAAAGAAGATAGTATGCCCAAATTGAAATATGATAAGTTGATTTACAATATTAAAGTGCTTGAGGACCTATTAATGTTAAAGGAAACTTTGTAGACTATAAATGAGGAGTGAAGACGAGCAAAAATCTCATTTGTTCTCCTTTTGGGCTAAAATTTTGAAGAGAAGAATATAACAAGGAAGAAGGGAAGAAAGGAAAAGAGAAGGAGAAGAAAGGGAAAGAAGTGGTGTGGATCAGAAAAGTGTATTTTTGATGTCTAGGGTTTTTGGTATGAGAATTTTCCATGGGAGATTAGTTGCTCCTTGTTCTAGGGGTTTTGTGGAGAGATCCATGACCCTAGAATTCTTGAAGTTTTGTGGGAAAAACCCTAGTTGGTGAAAATTAAACATGGAATCCTCCTGTTTATATGATTTTGTAGGAATTGGTGGACCTTGGGTTGAATTCTTAGGATTTTCACCTAGGGTTTGGTTTTATGAGGTTCCAAACCACCAATTCAAGTGTTGTGAAGTTGTTTTGGATGAATTCCATGTCGGTTCTTGAGGTATTATGGAATAGAGAAGTTGTATGAAGATAATTGGTAACAAATTGGGCAAAAACCAGCATTTCTGGGCAAAATCGCAAGGTGGTACCGATAACAAAACAGGGTGGTACCGGTACCGATCTGTGTGCCGGTACCGCCATGTCTGAGAACCCAGTGAAATGCGGAACGGCGGTGAATCTGGAATACCCGGTCGTCCAAACTCACGGGATTGTATGATTTGCATAGTTAAGCTGATTACAGGTGTATAAAGACCTTACTAAATGATTAGAGAGTTCAAAGAGGTGGAACTCAATAGCGTAGCGTACCTGCGTCGCAGAGGCAGCAGCGATGAGTGTGACTAAGTCTGAAAT